>CM064564.1:25261837-25600245 GCA_032716605.1 Paralithodes platypus | reverse complement strand
AAACTTCAATCGATATGTTTCCGGTTGCAACTCGTATGCCCATAGGACAGCTCTCTTCAATTCGGGGGTAGTCAATGCAAGACTCTAAAGGCAGTGCATCATAAGCCTTCAGACCCTTACCCGTAAGTCTTGAGGAGACTAGAGCTGCCCACTTCTCTTCAGGCCAATTATGCTCCCTACACTTCTTCTCAAAACGATTAAAAAATTCTGTGACTTCAGTTTCACTAAATACCGGCACCAATTTGACTAAGTAGGCTAAGGACTGTTCTCTTACTTGGCCCTCATGGCCCATCCGAGTCCCTGTCGACTCTGCACGAGTCTTATCTAAATCTAATTTAGCACAATATTTCTCCGAGTCGTACCTAAGCTCAGCCTCATGCCTCCTGGTCTCATCCTCTTGCCTCCTAACCTCAATTTCATGCCTCCTAGTCTCATCTCCTGCTTCCTAGTCTCATTCTCCTGCTTCCTAGCCTCAATCTTAGCAAGCTCAAGTCTAAATACCAAATCTGGAGACAGGCAGGAAGAGGGAGCTGCCACTACTGAAGGAGGGGGGGCAAAAACTGGGGAACCACCACGTACACCACCCGAGGGCACTCCAATCTGCCAATTCTCATCCCTCTGTGGGAGAGTGCTAACCTCCGGTAACTGAGTGGACGGCACTGTGGGAGTCGAGTGAGAGGGGATCTGGGGAGGAACCCCCCCAAACGCCCTCTCCTCCGAAACCCCATGTCGCCCACGCAACACCCAGGAAATCAGCTCCCCCTTGGACATCCCTACTACATTGGAAATGCCCAAAACCTTGGCTATCAGGTGCAAGCCACAAACATCCACCCCAGTCAGCCTCTCCTCCGTCACGTGGTACCGCTTACTCACAAAAGCTCTAGCATCCTCCTCACTGGTTACTCATCGTCAGTGCTAATGCACGCCATACTGAAGTCCACAAAAAAATTCTCGAGACAAAAGTGTTAAACTTCCTATGCAAGCACTAATTACTAAATTAACTGGAGTCTCTTAAATGCTTTACTAATTGCCATACAAAAAAAAATATTCTTCAATATGCACGCTAAAATACAAACAAACAAATGTTGTACAACTCTGCAAAAATGTATACTGTTCACAAAATCCTAAGCAAGGTCGCCATTTGTTACGAACTGGCACTCGGGTACACAAGGGCTCTCAATCAGGACTCGAATACGGCTCGCTGCCACAACGGAAACACACGATCCCAACCCCTGAGTACTGCCAGCCGAACAAAAAACACCAATACCCTCCAGAGTTCAATCTGCTATAACGGGGTATACAAGAACTCGGTACTAGTGTTCAACAACAGACTAATAAAGAGACAGGAATTATCTAGTCTGGTCAACAATCAAACAATGAAGTAAGAAACAACAACACCAAAGAATAGTGTTGGCCGAAGCCGAAGTAATCCACCCTTGACTAAGAACTTAAGAAGTCCTCCACCCTCTACTTCGGATCGGCACTATTACGTTACGTTAATTAATAGTCCTTAAGCATCGAGCAAGGAATCTTCTGAAAAAAGTTAGATGCTTCTCGGATGCTCGTAAGAAGTACGTATCGGATTTTGAACAGTAATTCAATAAGCAAAAACACTGGCAATTAAATACTATTAAAGGTTTAAATTGGCATAAGAATAATTAAAAGAATATGCAATAGTAAATGGCAAACATTAAAAAGAAGTACTCCGCAAATGCAACGGCAATAGCCTACTCGGATTGTGCTCGTGGGCCACTAATCACTAAAGTAGCCAAGCTTGCAACACATGAAATCAATAGTGCATAAACAATATCATACATAAGGAAAGCTTCAATACTATTCTGTATCTACTAATCGAGTAAAGTCTAGCTGGGGTACTGTGGGCAAAAGGTAGCAGTGACTGAGCAAAAACGGCTCGTATCCTAGCGAAGTCCTCACAACTGTTTAAAGTATTACGTTAAAACTGACAAGTGCACTTTGAGAAATCCAGATCCCTTGTATCTGGTTTTCTCCCAGCTCCTTGACAAAGTAAAAACAAACTGTTAATAAAATACAGGGTGGTTAGGCTCTTTCCCTCACGCACTGTAAATTATTAACTCAACACAGTCAGCCGCGAAGACAACCTAGGCTTCACTGAACCGAAACGAGTATGCAGGTTTATCACTTAACCACTGCATCAAACAACAACTCGTAACACAGAAAAGCCTTACCCCAGTCTAGCATTACCTAGACCAGCAGAAAGCAGGAATAATAATAATAACACACAGGGAAATGCATATACAAGTGCAACAAACATAAATCAATCCTATTCTAAGTTAACCCTTCCAAAATAGGCTATCTAATAGGCAAGTATCTCGTGAGAACTCAAACGATAATACGTTGGCTGACTAGCTCTGCACCAACGGGACCATGGAAGTTAAACAGGCAGGGAAAAGAGGAGATAAGAATGTAAGGTATTAGAGAAAGTTCACATCAGTCAGAAGAATATATATAGTTAGCAAGGGAAATGAGAAGTCGCTCTGCCTAATGAGTTCTGATGAAAAAATGGCTAGACTTCCCTTTTTATACCCGGCCCTCTAGTGAGCCCAACGTGAACTACTAAGGACCGCCCACTGACAACCATTACGTAATTTCTCTCTCTCCTCTGGGATAGACAAAGGCTCCCCTAGCACTGAGGGGGGGGGGGGGAGTGCTAGTGAGTTAGGCCCCCTCCCGCACCCACTGACCCCCAACTGTGGCTGTTTCTCTTCCCATCATTACCAATAAGTTTTACACACAATACTTATAACTAATGATATAAAATAGAACTCGTTGACTCAGATGAAAACAAAATACATATTCATAATACTTATAGTACAACGGCTCACATGAACTAAGTTAGGAAACTCTACATAGACTACAGCCAAAGTTCCTGCCCTGACGATCCTAGCGAGAGTGGGGCATGACTAGGCGTTCTGTACAGCATGCTCACACTGGACATGCTGCTTCGCACCCTCGAATTAATGAGGTCAGCCATTTCTGCTGCCTCCTGGAGAGTTCTAGGATTTGTTTCCTTTATATTTAATGTTAAGTCCCCGCCTGTGCACTTAAAAAACTGCTCCAAGAGAACCAACTCACTCAACTCCTCAAAAGTAGCTGCCCTCTCAGAACGCAGCCAATGCCGTAGTGCATCAGACAAGTCCCGGGTGTGTTCTAGGAAAGTACTATCCTTGCCCTTAGTAACACCCCGAAACTTCAAGCGGTAAGTTTCTGGTTGTAACTCATAGGCCCGTAGCACAGCCTTCTTTAGCTCATCATAAACTACACAGGACTCTAAAGGTAGTGCATCATACGCTTTTAGACCCTTTCCTAGGAGTCTTGATGAAACTAATGCTGCCCACTTTTCCTGAGGCCACTGGTGTTCCTGACACTTCTTCTCATATCGCATAAAAAACTCAGTCACACATGATTCATCGAACACAGGAACTAGTTTAAGCAGGTGCGACAATGATTGGTCCCGATGTCTGTTACCTCCCCCAATATTTCGCCCTGTTACCTCCACTCGAGATCTCTCCAGCTCCCTGTCAGCCCGATACCTAGTAGACTCTGCCTGCAGTTCAGCCTCTCGTACGGCAGCCTCAGCCTGCACACTAGCCTGTCTTTCGGTAGCCTCAACCTGAGCTCTAGCCACCTCAGCCTGCACTCTAGCCTGTCTTTTGGCGGCCTCAACCTTGGCCATCTCAAGCCGAAACAACAAATCTGGAGTCAACCCTTGAGGAGGGGAAGGTGCATTTAATGGAGAGGGTCCCTGTGATTGAATTCCACGCTGCCATTGACCATCAACTTGGGGGTATGTACTAAATTCAGGCACCCTGACGTTTGATACGGGGGTAGAGTGGAGGGGGGCTGGGGACCGGGGCCCCCAGTGACCTCTCCACCCAGGTCTCTCCCTTCTAAACCCAATATCAAAGTCCTCAGCTGATCTTTCCTCATGCCACTTAAACCCTGGTGACCCTGAAGACCTGCCACACACTTTAAGCCATACTTATTCAGCTTCAACACCCTGGCAGCGGTAAGGGGCACCTCTAAAAATCTTCTAGCACCCTCCTCGCTATCGACTAGCCACTCCACAGGTCTTTCTCCCTCCGAGCCTGTATCGTGACCTGACCCATCACTGTGTTCTGATGTATTAGACTTGTTTGTGCACTGCAGTACTTATCACGGTTATAGAATGTGCCTTATCTCCTATGCAAGTATGTATATACTAATGTTATTTAAAGTCTTTAATGTGTTATATTGGTTGCTCCAAAAAAAAACTATGTCCACTGTATTCCTCTAATCATAAGGAATCTCAAAACAAATGACCATAGTACTATATTCCTCTGTTCAGTAAATCCTATGCAAGGTCGCCATTTGTTACGTCCTGGGATATATAAACACTGGGCTCTTTCTATTGGACTAGGTATGCGGCAACAAGCAACAACGGAAAACGCTAGATCCAACCCTTATCTATAAACCCAGGCAACAAACCACCCTAAACCGTCCATAGTCCTGCCTGGACAACAAGGTATCCTATGACTCGGTTACAGGGTGCACGCACTATAGACTGCTGATAGTCAAGCAGGCTATATAAAAGATCACACAATTAAGTTGACTTAAAACTTCAAGGAAAAGATAGATAACGGAATTAAATTGCAGAAACAATTTAATAACAAACTAGAAGAAAGTACATTTAACGTTACGTTAATTAATACAACTAATCACCCCTGCGTGAAAGAAGGTGAAAGCAAACAGTCCTCAAAACATCGTACAGGTAGGCAAGATGCAGGTTTCTAAACTGCATGCGGCCACTGTAGGATCTGATGCTTAGCAAAGAAAGTAAGTTACGGATTTAGAGAACTCTTATCTCATAAGCAGGAATAAATACTAGTGATAGGCCATACAGTGTATAATGGCATAGGTATAATTAAATAGAGGCAGCAACTCACAACATAACCACATACAGGTGTGCTTCTCACTCTTAGTCAGGCAAGCCTGCTCGGACAGAGTCTCTAAGCCACACCCTGACTCACAATGCTCACAAAGACGGTAAACTGTGGCACAATAACAAGCATACAGATATAATAAACCGCTAGCTGTTAATCTGCCAGGTGGCAGAGGTCTAGCCGGAAGGATATAGGCTTCGGATACTCGGGCTGAGCCACCTGCTCTAGCCTAGGGACGTTCCCAAGTCTGTGCGCCTAATTACTCTAATTGAAAGGGCGCTCTCTTGAGAGACTCATATCCCAAGTATCTGACTCTCCCCTGGCGACCCTAAAACAAACGCAAGACGTGCTAGCGCAATGCTGAGTGGACTAGGCAAGGGCCCTCACACAACACAACACTAGACACACAGGCACACAGACAAGAAAATGCCCCCCAGACTCCCACGGGTATCCTAGTAAAGTCGTGCAGGTCCACAGGACTCGCACCAGCAGACTTCACTTAAAGGATCGCAAAAAAAACTCCCCTCCGGTCTAGCCCCTGCTCACCTGCCACAAGAACACACTAGCAAGCATGAAACCACCAAATATGAGACAACAAAAAAGCTTCCTAGGTCTCATTAACAATTATATCTCTGCATAAGGCCCAAAATCCTATCTAGTTATCTGAGAGCTCGTCGTTAATACAATAATAGATATAAGGTCTATCAAGGGGATGGGAAAATTAAATAGATTGGTGAAGTAGTGGAAAGAAGGTATACAAAGTAAGAGAGAAAGTTTCTAAGGGGGGTTGAGAGGGATAGATATCAAGGGGGTCCGAAGGGTACGACAGTGAGGTGAGCTCTGAGTCTTGAATCTGTCTGGACCCCACCCTAGGCATGCGAAATACATCCCATGCTTGGCAACACTCAACACCGTTGCCGGGTCAAAATCGTCTACCCCTTGCGTGAGTCGAAACTAAGCCTAACGTTGCGATCAATTGGCAACAATCAGGCTCGTCCCAAGCTAGTCTCTCCGCGCCCGCGCGAAGCAACGTCCCCCAGCCGGTCTCTCTCTCCCGCTCGTCTCCTCCCACTCTCACTAGACTTACATCTTATATATAATAATGAAACATGCGTTGGTTAAGAATAAGGGCAGCTTCAAGCTGTGAAACAACATAAGAATATTCCAGACATTAGTTACATTGTCGTAGGATATATACTAAGGAAAAGCCGGCCGGCCGGCTTCTAAACGGCTGGGCAGCCGACACTCGCGCATGCCCGCACGTGGCTACTATGCAGGAGCGTCACACTCATTTGTATGTAAATTCTTTCCAAAATCGTAGCTAGAGTCTGATTGCCGCATTTTTTTACTTTCAATTCTCCTTTGACAAATCGTTTCACATTCCTTTGCATAATAATAATAATAATAATAATAATAAGTATAATGTAATGATTCGGCATAATTTACTCCTTCAATAGGCAGCTGCATAATATATTTTGTAAACTGTAGGCTACTATTAATCTACTGTCCTCCCGGTAAGTATGTATAAAGCGTTGTGCAAATTATCAGAGGAGTCGGGTATGAATGGGATGGGATGGATAGGTGTGGTGGAACGGAAGAAACGGGAAGACAGGTGTTGTGGAGCACTTGCTTTGTGGTGGGGAAAGCGGGGGTGGGGGTGGGGGGCAGATAAAGAATCGTAAGTTTGGCAGACCACAAATATTCAGTGTTACCAGACTTTGAATTCCAAGCTCTGGGGGTTTGTCTCCGCGAATTAATCGAGTTAACTGTACCAGATGAACAGAATCAGTAGAAGTTTTCACAGTAGCTGCAGCATAATTCCCAGGAGCTCCATAAATTTCGGCATTGCGTTGAGCCAAATCCAAGCTCCGGGTAATTTGTACAGCTTTGGATCATTCTCCAGAAGGCGTTGACGAATTACGGGTGATGAGAGTCCAGCAATAAAGGTATCACGTATAGCTTCCCGAGTGTAGAGATCAGCTGTTACTGCTTTAAACCCACAGTCTTTGGATAACAACTTTAAAGACTGTAGGAACTGGTCAATGGATTCGTTAGAATGTTGTTTCCTAGTGGCTAGTTGAGTTGGTGCCGAGCAATTACTTCGTTAGCAGGTTTCACATAAATGGCCGTCAGGACATCAATGGCTTCTTCATATTCAGTGCGTCGGCGATGTGAGCGTAATCAGTTGGAGATAATTATGTAGTTCACAAGTACAGTAGCTTAAGTTTGTCAGGTGCAGGGTCGCTCCAACAGCACCAAGGAAGTTTGTGAAAGTGCATAGCCAATGATTCCACCGGGCAGGTGTCGTATCTTGTGAGCCTTCAAAACGAGTAGGACGAAGTAGTCTCGCCATCTCCAGCAAAGTCAATTTGAATTTCTTGCCAAATAAATTGTTGTATAGGAGAAATCGTCAGAGTAACCTTTAGTCTTCATAAGGTTTTATTTAGCAAGAAACAATAAGTAGGTAATAACAGGGAGAAGTGCTAGAGTGAATTGATGCCAATTATCAAGATTCTAACATACAGTAGGTAAACTATATAACAAGTACAGTAGTTGAAGTATCGAAAATGCAAGTGAAGATTTGACAATATGAACCACAAACAGCTCGAACTCATAATTGAATCTAAGGTAAGAATGAAGCTTCAAATCTATTGATTTAACTAAGTATTTTTACCACAGTACCTACCCACCCACTCCACTTTCTGTGATTCCTTTGACATATATACGTGTTTTTTTGCAATTCAGTTCTGGTTAGGGTTGCAGTAATGAGGAAGTTATTACATTGAAAGCTATACATTGAATAACATTATAAAGTTACATGCGTACAGGGCAGCGAAAAACTCTACAAATGTTATCCAAAGGTCAATATTTACACACGTGAGTGTGGATAACAATGTGAGAGAGTGAGAGAGCATCAGAGTGGAATATTCAGGAGTGTTGTTGTTTGTATATGGCTTGGTAGAGATTGTAGTAGACATTTATGTGTTCGTGTTTTGGACTGTGTGTGAGTGGGAGTAAAAGAATAACACTGTTCTTACTTTAATACCTTAAATATTTGATTGTGCGCGCGTGAGAGCTATTTTAGCATAGCTTTGCGTAACGACAGTAATTGAGTTAAACAAAGTAAACAAAGGCAGCAGTGATACTAACTTGGGTGAAATGAGGCCATTTGAGAGTTAATCGGACAACTGGGATATGGAGTGATACATGTGAACTTTAAGGGTACAATAATCAATGAGTAATCCTTGGAATATATTGGTAAGGGGATGTAGGAGGTGGGCAGGGGTATACACCAGTAAGGCTAGAATTATTGTGTATGTTGTCCAAAGTAGATTGTATTTATAGCTTTGTATGTTAACCCTCTAACACTGAAGACCCCAGCTGAATGACAATTGCTGGTAGTGTTAATAAGCCTTTTTTGGAAGATCAAAGCCTACATGAACATCACTGATGGTGTTAATATAACTATTTTGGAAGATCATAGCCTACATGAACATCACTGATGGTGTTAATATAACTATTTTGGAAGATCATAGCCTACATGAACATCACTGATGGTGTTAATATAACTATTTTGGAAGATCATAGCCTACATGAACATCACTGATGGTGTTAATATAACTATTTTGGAAGATCATAGCCTACATGAACATCACTTACAAGACAGGTGTATGAAAAAGCAGTTGACAATAATATTATGAAATAGAAAAAAAACATTGTAACTGATGTAGATATTATTTGTGTTCAGTAATACAAAACCTAATTTAAAGGAAGCAGACAATTGGTATTTTGTATAGAACAATGCAATTATATCAATTTCATTTTTTATATTATAGATATATGATGATCGCATTTAATTAGCACAAATGAAATAAAAACAAAGCCTGGATGATGGCTTAAATAATTATTATAACACTGAACACCCCAAAATTTGCGAAATTGAATGTATTCATGAATTATATTGTAGGATTGGCTTTTAGCGATGAATAACTAGTAATACTTTTGCTTTATGTATAGCACTGTAAATAGGACACAAATGCATATACTTTCAAGTTTATAGAAGGTAGTATAAAATAACCCATTATGTCTTATCACCTAAGTTATTATGCATACTAAGTTATGAAGAACGAATAAGTTGCCAAGGATTTACTTGTATACATAACTTTGAAAGTAACATGTTTTAATCAGTTGACATTATTACTAATGATTTAAGTAATATCCAAGTGCTAATAACTGTTTGGACAACATTGTCACTATACTGGATTATTACAGTTGTTATTCTACTTCAATATACCAACATTAACAAGCATATATTGGGTTTGTTCAATCAGTTCAATATAATGGTTGCCTCGATTCATAATAATTGTCATACAGCTGAGTGGTACGTTCATCCAATTACGGCCTCACACTCGACCATTATTAATGGTGTTGACAATTAGTGAGGTCGTGTACAGTCCCGGACAGATGAAACAGCAACACCTCGTCCACCCGCTATGTGGTGAGGGTCTCTGCGGATTTGGTAACACTGGCAGGAGGTGGGAGGGTTGTGGGTGGGTGGGTGATGAGGGGAGGTATGTGGGGTGTTTAGGGGGGAATTGGGAGGGTGAAGAGGCAGCAATCATGGTGTGGCTGGTGGGAGGGGGCAAACAAGTGACAGGGTAGGGGAGAGCAGACTGTTAAATTTGTTAAATGTAGCATACAGTGATATTGTAGGTGTGTGTAATTTAAAATCCTGTGGGAGTAGCTTGTTCTATAGGAAAATTTGCTTGTCACTCTGTTCTCCCCTACCCCGTCACTTGTTTGCCCCCTCCCACCAGCCATACCATGATTACTGCCTCTTCACCCTCCCACACTCCCCCCTAAACCCCCCACATCCCTCCCCTCATCATCCACCCACATCCCTCCCACCTCCTGCCAGTGTTACCAAATCCGCAGAGCCCTACACCTCACAGCTGGTGGACGGGGTGTTGCTATTTGATCTGTCCTGAACTGTACGTCTGTGAGTGAGTATGTATTTTGCTAATAATTGTGTATACAATTATCCAAGCCATGATACAATCCAGAAAATATATACATATTCAGCTTCACTTTTGAGTATGTTATAAAGTACGTAATATATACAGTATATGAAAAGATCATACATACATAAATCTACCCTCAGTCGATGTGTTAACACCTTATTGGCAGCCTAGGCGGTCTATTTGACCGTTTTTTTTAACCCTAAATAGGGTTGTTTATGTGATCATTTTCATGCCTAAATAAGACCCAGAGTGTAAAACAAGTATCTATCCCTGAAAGGGCGTAAACAGAGCTTTCCAATGACACCCGAACCATCCTTGTACGACCACTGGTTCTCTTGCAACGATCGTGCAACACGAGTGCAAGAACCCTGAAATAAGGTAATTTCCTTACATAATTCCCTGTGTAGCGAGTGAGAAAGAGGGGAGGAAAGTAGAATACAGTTCAGTATGTCCACCGCGGTGGTGGGGAGCGGTCATAGGGTTGCTACGCTCGTCCCACCGCTCAGCTCTCTCTCTCAGCAACATTACGTGCTGAAAATGGCGTCGACAGATGTCGTGCACCGCCACATAGTCCAAATTTATTTCACTCGACATAAGTCGCGCGCCGCCAGTTAAGGGTTAATATACTCAATAGCTTCCAATTGTTTGGTACTCCCTCTAAGTATATGCTGTATGAATATTTGCCAATTATGTGGTTTTCTTATTAATTTTAATTTTACATTATGACACAATACATAGTATAATATATAGCTATTGGTGGTATCTGTCATTAACAAAGCTTAATTAACATTATTTTATAAGTAATTATATTTATGTACAGGTTTGGTTTTGGCTTTGTTAAACATAAATAAGATATTCAAAGCAATATATTTGAATATATACATAATAACCTCTTTCCTTTACAAGCATCATCATTCCTCTCGAAGAACCTAAATGGAAACGTTGCACTGTGTACTTTGTAAATCAGGGCAAGTATTATGTACCAATAAGTATGTCGATAATGTGAGTTGTGGTTTATAAATATTATCAATGTTCATGCTCCATCTATATATTCATCTTCCATCTGCCATACGTGTTGTCTTCATATTGATGTAGCTGTAGTAGTATTAGTAATTCCCTGGCCGAAAAGCCCCAAATTCACACAAGGCTCTTAATAAATGTATTGTTTTTTGTTGGCATAAGTGGTTGTGTGCTATGCAGTCTTTTATCATTTGTTTAACTCTCTCGCTGACTGGGCATTTCTGTACTTTATTAAGTTCATTGCATTTTTGTCTCAATATATAGATTGTCTAACTCTATCCTTTCCAATCCCTGATGGTGCGGCTTCATATTTGTTTATTAACGATTGTTTTCACCCACAATTATTATCTTAACAGCTTTTTACTATGCCTTCAGGGATAGAGGGAATGCAATACAACAATAACAGAACAAACATTAAATATTTAAACATTATGGTGAAACATTAATATTGGGAATGTGTTCCAAATATAGTGGTGATTATCTTTAATAATTATTAAGCTCAAAATATTTCAAAACTGACCAAAAAACTGTTTGTAATTTGAAGTGACAAGTATTCTGTCCACTCTTTTCGATAGTTCATCAATATTTAAGTATATATAGATATTCTAAAAAAATATTTTTTCGTTATATTATACAGTTGCCAGTACGAAAATATTCACTCCGGAAAAGTTTTAGATCATAAGAATTACATAAAACAAGGAAAATGTGTCCTATACTAATCAGGTAGAAAAAATATCAAAACCTCTAACTATCGTGAAAATGTATGCCAACACTATATTCCATCTATACGTAATATACCGGTAACATAATTTCTAGAAAATTGTCAGTGACAACGTAGGTTTTATAAGGGATGCACAACACTGTATCTTTGAGGCTCTTTCCATTAGTATCATCAAAATGTTATGTTCCATAAACAAACACTTGATTTTATATGAATATTTTCATCCCTATCAGGTGAAGAGTTATCACATACCAATTTAGTTCCCTCTTAGTGCGCATTTCACTTAATCTGGTAAACTATGCAGCTATGAAATAATAGTTCCAGACTTAGGGCAATGAATAAGGAAACATATAGACCAAAAACCAAGTATCTACCACCAAAGCTTGATTCTATGCTAATATTTTTGTCTACGTATGTACCAGCGAGTTAGAAAAGGTGTAAACATATTATAGCTTACCATAGGTAGTATCGAGGACAACATATGATAGCTTACCATAGGTAGTATCGAGGACAACATATTATAGCTTACCATAGGTAGTATCGAGGACAATATATTATAGCTTACCATAGGTAGTATCGAGGACAACATATTATAGCTTACCATAGGTAGTATCGAGGACAACATATTATAGCTTACCATAGGTAGTATCGAGGACAATATATTATAGCTTACCATAGGTAGTATCGAGGACAACATATGATAGCTTACCATAGGTAGTATCGAGGACAACATATTATAGCTTACCATAGGTAGTATCGAGGACAATAATTTCTCAGTCACGCATATGGTGACGATAACCAATCACTTATATGTAATTTTCAATGTTTTATACATTAATTTCAATCCCATTTAGACACAAATGTTACATAAAATCAGCTATTTCAGAAATGTTAAAGTCCAAGCAAAGCGACATTCCCGCTCTGAGGAACAAAAGATACTGAGAACATTTGTTCTTCAGCTTCTCACAGCCAGAGTAAGGCGTGATACCCATCCTTGGGTGATTTATGGCAATTATTTAAGTTACTAAGGCATGAATCGCATCCTGGTGTATATAGAGGGTGGTACAAAAAGACGTCAGTGTTTCTTCTGGTGTTTGAAAGGGTTAATGGTATGTGGTGTAATCTTACAACCCCCTGCATCACCACCACAATAAAACAATCTTCACAAGCCTTTTTAAAGAAAGGTGTAATTTGCTTAGGTCACCGGCAGAAAACTTCTTACTGAAATATCGTGTGTTTACAGTAGCTGGGTTCTTCCAATACCATCACCTTCAAGGGTTTGTAGGCTAAAATGGGGTGCCAGATATAGCCAACATATATATACGTGTAGCAACTATTAAGCAAATGGTTTTCATAAAGAGAACACGAAACACACATCTCTTAAATAATTAGGATATATACCAAAATATATGTTCAAGGACAGAGATTAATCTAGGGGAGAAATATTTCACGAACGTCCTTTAATATTGTTGTCATTAACAACTTTTCAACATCCACCAACTGTACTGTATGGTCATTCACAAAACGGTATGTATATACTACCTCTATAAACACTGTTCAACATACGGTAGCTTCTTCCATTATACAGTAAAACAAACCCCCGTACAAGCATCAAAGAGAAAAACATTGGAAAACTATACTGTAACTCATTAAGTATATAGCATCCTATAATAGTAAGTTATTAGCCAGGTGGGGGGGGGGGGGGGGGTTAGGCACCTAACATTTAAATTGATATACGGTACATACATTAATTAGTTTCGTTAGTGTTTGAGAGTAAACGTGATGGATATCAATTAATAGAAACTCGATAATACCAAACGCTGCCATTTTGGTGACACTGGTATTATTTGTCAGTATTTACATTGAAGCATTTCATGGAGTATAAGTGAACTGTTTCCTCTTAAACTGAAAACTAAAGATTGTTGATTAGTCCACTATGACCGTTAATGTAGAATGTTAAGACATAAATAAATAACTGTATATTAATATAATTAACGGTATACATAAACATCCGGACAAACCTTAAGAAAGCCTATAGCTCATGATTAAGATTATTCAAACTTATTTATAGGCTAATTGTTGTGCCGGGTCCTGATAAGTTAGTTCCCTTGATACAGTTCGTAAAACAATCCAGTTCTGGTTTGATGGACTTAAATATACTTGACAGGAACGTACCGAGTAGGTTCTATATACAGTAAAAATGGTATTCAAAGGTTCAATATAGTACTCAATATCAACACCAGGAAGAACATATATAAAGGCTTTATTTACTAAGCATGAGAGCAGGTGAATAATAAGGATCATGAGGGAAGACCCAACAATATTAACAAGCAAATATATTATCCTTACTTCAGGACAATGTTACTGATACCAGAATAACTCAATAGTGAGAGTCTAGCATTAAATCAGATCATGTAGAAAACATACCTAGAGGCATAATGTACAAGAATAACTTTTAACCTTCAATGCAATAGTAAATGAGAGTCAAAATATCTTCCGTATTCACAAGAGATTTCAATGCTCTAGATAATGATCCTAGAGTCACAATGTGGAGAGTTGAGCTTATAAAGATATTGGCACAGGAGGCTAGGTGAGTCACTCGTAGGGCTCAGCTGACCCTTAAAACTGACCGCATGAACTTGTCCTCAGGTCAGGTCACTGGGAAGGTCACCAGGTGAACTGAGGTAGTAATAAATACTTTTCTTGTTAATGCAACTATGAACTTAGCTGAACTGCGATGTTAATTTACTTTACAGGACAGGGTTGAGATTATTATTTATAATCACTGAGAAGTATCAAAATCGCCCTAACTGAATGTATATCTTATCACAGGATTATATTACTTGAACATATGCTACGATAACGAACCGAACTTAGGAATTCGTGTTTCTAATATTTTCTAGGCGAAGCAAAGTAATAATGTGAACTGGATATGCAAAGGAAATGGTTTTAAAAATAGTTTTACTGGAGGGTATTAATTAGGTCAAGATATAATCTTTAATATTTGTGATAAAGACAACACACAAAGATAAACGAAATAACTAGCTGAGTTCCAATACACTCAGATTGAAATGAACACCGAAGTTTTAATCTCAAAAAGTGGAAACTTCCTGATTAACAAATATCGATCGGTAGATCGGACTCAATAATTAAATTGGCGCTAATGACGAAGTTTAGCTTATTGACATTTAACGCAATATCAGATTCTCTTCTGAACGAGTTAACAGGGCGAGTAAAATAAAATGTACAGGCACAATTAGTACATGGACGTAGGCGACGAAGTCCTACTCATTGATACTCAAAATGAATAGTACCAGACTCGGTTCTGAACGGGTTAACAGCTGCGAGGTGAATGAAATACACAGATACAATTAGCGTATGGTGGACGAAAGTGAGACGAAACACGGAGGAAAGAATTCCTAAACACGGTATTCGAAATATCACAACATCAAGATTTACATGAACATAAAAGCACGTCTATAAGATATATTTAACACCTTACGAGCGGCCTATGCGGTTTATTTATGTGTACCGCACAGCGGGGTGTTTTTAGCCAAAATAGGGCTGTTTACGTGATCATTTTCATGCCTAAATAAGACCCAGAACGTAAAACAAGTACCTATCCCTGAAAGGGCATAAACAGAGCTTTCGAATGACACCATAACGATCCTTGTATGATGGATAGTTTTCTTGCAATAACCGTGCAACGCGAGTGCAAAAAGCAGGTAATTCGGTACTTTCAGTACATAATTGAGTATGTAGCGAGTGAGAGAGGGAGGAGGGAGCTGAGATTTGTGTCAGTAGGTTCGCCGCGGTGGTCTGGAGCAGTCATACGCTCGCTAGTCTCCTGCCACCACTTGTCTCTCTCTCTCAGCCACATTACGTGCTGAAATTGCCACTCGAGTTATGTCGAGCGCCGCCACATAGTCCAGCTTTATTTAACTCGACTTATGTTGCTCGCCGCTAATTAAGGGTTAATATTCGATTTTTTAGCAAAAGAATTAAGGAATTACACTATGCACTCGTAGGAAAATTGCGCGTAGGTTCTAGGTAAACAGTGATTATATAACTGGAGTGATCACGGAATATACTAAGACTTCAACTCACAAAGAATAAATCAACATACACGTAGTCAGTAAATCTGCGAGCGTGGGGGCCTGAATATATATATCAATACACTGATATGTAACGTATGCGTAAGTTATGAATTAAGTAAAGTCTTGAACAAGGGTCAAGGAATTAAGGCAAGTTTAACACAGAATAACACAGATTCAGAGGGATGACACTTATTACGCAAGTACGTGATCTTGGGCACAGATCACAATTAAATCAGGACACACACGGTTCACATATTTACCTAAACAATACCTCACAACAATAATCAACAGAGAAAGACACAGAAACACTTTGGTATTTGGAAGGGCAGGGGGGGGGGGGGGGCGAGAGTGCTGGTCTGGCCGGCGTAGAGGGTAGTAGCCAATTCTTGCACAGCTGGTTACCTCCTCGAGCAGGGGTTCTCGGGTTAGGCCTGATTACGTAATTAGAACAGGGGTCTTAGGTCCAGGCCTGTTTCCGTAATGGAGGAGGGGTCCTAGGTCCAGGCCTACGTCCATGGCTCGAGCAGGGGTCCTCGATTCAGGGCGCCAGGCAGCAGACAGGTGGTCCTCCAGTAATCCTGAAGGAGGGAGAGGTGTCGTCCGGGAGGGCACTTTCGAGGGCAAAGGGGGGGGGGGGGGGGGGGGCGAACCGTAGCAACACTGTCCCAACTAGGCCGTTCCTGGTGGTCAAGCTTAGTCAGTAGGTGAGGTGGTGCTTACTTTCCTCAGGTTTTTCTGAGGTCCTATGCAAATATTTTCTTGCTTCAGGTGTCAATGAACTCGGGGGGGAAAAAGGGTGTTGAGGAAAGAGGAAACATGGTTGTTGTGAGGTACATATACATTCTAGCCTGGGAACTCAGGTATTATTATGTGGGCCTGGTTCCAAAGCAATATTACAATACTTAAGGGAGCAGCTAGAAGGCTGCTATGAAACATAGAAAACATTTAGAGCTTAAAATGGAGCAACTGTCTTGTAGGTCTTCTAGTTACCCTAAGCCATACACATAGAGGATTGTAGTTGTATCCTCGGGGGCTTGGAGTGGTCAGGTGTTATCAGGTCCATTGGTTCCTGAAATATTCGGGGCGCTGGTGAGTAGATTGCATAAGGGAGTGTTCGTCATATTCTAGATCTGGCAGAACAATACAGGGAGCGTCACTGTTGGTGGAGGCTATGTAAAAGGAGGGTTCTAATTGGCTGTCCCAGGGCGGTTGTGGTTGGCTGCAGAATACGGCTTGTGACTAGCTGAGAGAGTGTTCCGTTTTCTTAGATGGCTGGGGGCGTGAAAGAGAACTGGGAAATGGACGGCTGGGCATGGTCAACTCAGGTAGATTCTTGTGGACTCGGAGAGGGGACTCTGGTAGATGTCTTCGTTGTCTGCCCTGGGGATTTTGAGGTTGCCTGAGTGGTTATGCAGGCCACTCGGTGTATCGTTGGTTTAGGGCCCGTCATCTCACCACCTTCGTTATGGAAAAAGTCGCGACCTCGCGATTTAATTAGGTAGGTCCTGGATGTCGGTGATGTGGTGAGGATTTGGGCATAGCCTAGGACGAGGAACCAAGCCGCCGAGGGGACATCTGTAGGTTGGGTGGGGTCCAGTGTCATTCTTATTTGCCAGTCTTCAGTGGATTCCTTGGCGGCTGTAGCAGGGTATTTGTGGTGGGGATGGGGACTGGGGTACAGCCTCGTAGGGAAACCACTCTTATTATTTTCATAGTGGCCTCTTGGGTTTGTGGAGGAGGAGTTGAGGGTTGACTTGCTGTGGCTTCAGGAGTACTGGTAGCTGGTCTGGTCCTGGTGGTGGTTGGAGGTGTAGTGACGGCCTTGTCGTTCGGGTGTTGGTGGTTGGGCCTAGTCGCACTAACTTTGGGTGGTTGGGCTGGTCGGGTGGCTTTATTATAGGTGGTCTTGAGGTGGTGTCACATGCCGGCCAGATCTCGTATATACTGAGGATTTAGAGGTTGTTAGGACAGGTTGATGTACAGGAGGTTGAGGGGAGGGGGAAGAAGCTGAGCAGTGAGAGAGAGGAGGCCGATTTAGTTTTTGTGGGGTCGGTCTGATCAAAGGGGAGGATTGAGAGCTAGTGTTGAAGTGGGGTGAAGTAGTTTTTAGTTTGGAGGCATAAGTTGGTTTAGTTATTACAGGGGTAAGAGGGGTAGGTAAAGTAATCTGAGGAGATACAACAGGAGGAGGAGAAGGAGTAGCCTGGGGTTGAGAAGTTGAAGGCAGATTGATAGTGACAGGAGTGGTTGGTTGAGTACCTGATGATTCAGAGAATGAAGGTAGGGTTATAGAAGGTGATGGCTGGGAAGTTGAAGGGTGGGAAGGTGCAGTGGGAGCAGGGATATGGTCCTAGTAGAGAGTACTGGAGGGGCAGAGACAGTGCGGGTAGGAATAGGGGGTGTAGGTGTAGGAACTCGAGTATGTTGCAAGGGGCTAGTGGTGGGTGGGGTAGGCTTCTGTATTTTGGTTAGATCCGGAGGATGTTTGAATTGACGAGAGGGAGAAGAAGGAGGAAGCAGCTCAGGAAGGGTGGACTCTGTGGATTCTAAGTTGGGATTATTGTCATTTAGTAACCTGTCATGTTGATCTGGATTAGCGAGCATTACATCATTGTCATTGATTGGTTGAAATCTACGTACATGCCTGTTACGAAATGTGCGTGGTTCCCCAAAATAATTAATGGTAATTTGATAGCAGTTGGGCACAGATAAGATTTCAAAATTTGAATCTAGGTTTCATTTTGGAGGGGACTGGCAGGTGTGCAATCATGACGAGGTCGCCAATGTGATGCGGGCTGGCTCTAGGGGTCTCATCAGGTTGAAGATCTTGCACATATTTTATTTGGCGAAGTCAGTTCTTGAGGTGTAGTAGATATTGGTCGAAATTAGAGGATGGTTCATACGGTGCAGCCAGATGACGTAATGGGAGGAGGAGGGGGGTTACTCCCATCACTCGTTCGTGGGAGGTAATTCCATCTTCTCTTGGGCAGGTGTTGATGCCCCATTGCACAATCCTTACTTGGCTGGACCAGTCTTTAGAGTCCATTTGTTACAGCCTGGTTCTGATTTAATTTGCAATGGTTCTATGACTCCTTTCGCAGATGGAGTTCCCCTGGTGCCAGTGACTGATTTTGAAGCCACACATCAGTGATAGTTGTG
Organism: Paralithodes platypus; assembly: GCA_032716605.1. Taxonomy (NCBI): domain Eukaryota; kingdom Metazoa; phylum Arthropoda; class Malacostraca; order Decapoda; family Lithodidae; genus Paralithodes; species Paralithodes platypus. The sequence goes on along the minus strand of CM064564.1, from coordinate 25,581,266 downwards.
ACCTCACATGACTGGTAAATTCTGGGGCGTTGTCGGAGTGAATGGCTTCAGGCAATCCGAAGTAGGGGAACACATGTTGGATTAGTGCTTCTGCCACTGCCAAAGCAGTGTTCTTTGGCTGGGCATGCTATTACATACTTGGAGTAGGTGTCAACGAAGGTGATGATATATTTGTGTCCATGGCTGTTTTCAAGGGGTCCCATAACGTCGACTGCAAGGAGTTGCCATGGTTTGGATGCAACTAGTTTTCCTGTGGGGCCAGGTGTCATGATTCTGTCTTTTCCTAGGGCACACGCTCTGCAGGCTTCTGTTATCTTTTTGGCCGTTATGTAAGGAGATGGTGTCCAGTACACTTGTTGAAAAGTGGCGATGAGGCGTTTTTGAGCTAAATGGATGCCAATGTGTATCCATGTGTATTGATTGCATAGTTAGAAATGCGTTTTGGGGGGTGATCACAATTTTTCCTTCTAGAGTGAATAAGTTATCCCCACGTCTGGATAGGTTGTCAAACAGTTTTCTAGGGATCCAGTCCGGTTTTTGTTGTCTTTGATAGTTGCTTAATCATTCTTGTTGGCTTTCTTCTACTTGTCCTAGATGGTGAATGGCGTGGATGGTGTGAGGGGGGTCTTTTTCCTCTTCGGCATGTTGATGTTGCAGGGGGAGGCGAGAGAGAGCATCAGCATTTGTATGTAGTTTCCCTGGTCGATAGACTATATCTATGTCGAACTCTTCCAGGGATTCTCTCCAATGAACAGTTAAGGCGTTCTTGGTGTCCGATTTTCTTAGCCATTGCAATGCATGATGATCAGTTATGACTGTTACTTTTACTCCGGCTAGGTACGCTTTAAAGGGTTGCAAGGCCCACATTATGCCTAAGCATTCTTTCTTGGTGGCTGGGTAATTGATTTCTGCAGGGTTCAGGGCGCGGCTTGCACAAGCAATTATGTGCTCTTTCCCATCACGGGTTTGGCCTAAAACTGCGCCTATTCCGAATTGGGATACGTCAGCGAAGAGTCGGAAAGGCTGGGTATAGTCAGGGAAGGATACAACAGGGGAGGCAACTAATTTGGTTTTGAGAGTCTGAAAAGCTTGCAGTCTTGCTTCTGTCCATTGAAAAGGTTCTTCTTTCTTGGTTAGGTCGTGCAGAGGTTTAGCAATGGTTGCAAAGTTCTTTACGAATCTTCTATAGTACGAGGCCAGGCCAAGGAAAACACGTACGCCTTTTACGTTAGTGAGGGGGAGGGGGGGAAATTTTACTGATGGTTTCTAATTTTGCTGGATCTGGAGCGATACCATCTTCTGACACTACGTGACCCAAAAAGTTGACTTGTTTTTGGGCCAGGGTGCATTTTGAGGGTTTAAGTTTCAGGTTGGCTGCTCTGATCCTCTGGAATAATTGTTTGAGGCGTTGGAGGTGTTCTGCCCAGGTAGTGCCGAACACAATGATGTCATCGAGGTACGCCATACATGTTTCCCAGGTTATACCTTGTAACACCGATTCCATTAATCTGGAAAAGGTGGCTGGTCCGTTGCAGAGCCCAAACGGAAGTACAGTGAACTCATAAAGTTTTCCTTGGCTAGTGGAGAATGCTGTCTTTTGTTGATGTTCGGGTAGGACAGGTACTTACCAAAAACCAGCTTGCAGGTCTAGGGTGGTGAACCATTTGGCTCCTAGTAGAGAGTCGAGAGAGTCGTCGATTCTAGGAAGGGGAGTGGCGTCTTTAATGGTTACGTCATTTAGCTGGCGATAGTCGACGCAGAATCTGGTGGATCCGTCTTTCTTTCTGACGAGCACCACTGGTGAAGACCAAGGGCTATGGGAGGGTTTAACTATTCCTGTTGTGAGCATGTCTTGGACTTGTTTTTCTTTTTCGAGTCTTTGGATGGGGTTTTTCCTCCTGATAGGTTGCTTGATGGGGTGGCCCACGGTCTGAATGGGGTGATGTAAGACTTGGGTGTTACCCATAACTCTGTTGGAAGTGGCGAAAATATCTTGAAAGGAAAGAAGGAGGTTTTGAGGTCTGACAGCTGGTGGTGGGTTAGAGTAGTGGGTATGTCAGGGAGAGGGTTGGAAAAGGGTGGGAAGGGTTAACAGGTGGTGTTAGTTCCTCGGAGTACATTTCTAGTTCTCCAATTTCCAAACCTCTGGGTAGTTTGATAGGTTGTTCAGATATGTTATCAATTTTAATGCAATTTATGTGTTGAGGTAGCAAAGTGGGAGCGATTAGGCGGGCCCCATTGAAAGGGCTTCAGATGTGGGGGTCAAAAGGTCAGGCCCGTGGAATATGGACGCCAAGGGGACCCATTGTTCATGATGAGGTGGAATGGTTGTTGATTTAGAGATTATGGCAGGAGAAAGGACCTGGGCAGGGCAGGAATGAGGTTCAGGATGGGTTGTGGGTTGGGGAGGGTCATTTAAGCAAATGTTAGGTGGGGAGGGACATTTGGGAAATGGGGAGGATTCAGAGGTAGGGCAGGTTTCAATGTGATTGGCTAGGGAGTTAGATGCTGTGACATCATAGGTAGGGTTGTTGGGAAGGGATTTAGGTTGCTTGACATTAGGGGGGGTTGGGTTTGTTGTTGTGTATTTTTTTGTTTTTCGGACTGATAGTCGTATGACAAAGTCCTGCGCCAACAATCTATGGAGGCGTGAAGGGCTGCTAGTAAATCTAGCCCTAGGTAGCCGTTATATTTGGCTTCACTGGGGTACACCACAAATGAGTGTTGCACCCCTTGTTGGACGTGCAACGGACAAGTTTTCCCCAGGTTGGGAATAACTTGTTCGTTGGCACTGATTAAGTTTATGTGGGAGGGCACAATGTCTCTGAAACTTTTGTTATTCTTCTGGAAAAAAGGAAGGAAAAGACAGGAACGGGAAGCCCCCGTATCAATTAAGAGTCGCACTTTCACCCCATTCAGAGTGAGTTTGTGGTACACCGGAAGTCCTCCTTGTGGTGTATTGTCTTGAGCACCCACCATGGTCGTGACGATTTGTGTGGGCGGGCGAGCTAAAAATCCAAGTTTTCTGTTTGGATTGGCTCTGGCTGATGCGTTGAACTCTCTGGGGCGTCTTCCATGTCTTCTTCTATGCCCGCTATGCTATTTTCTGTGATAGCGGACACTGGTCGTGGCTTGACCCACGGTATTTGGGCCCACCAACTTGGAGCTCGGTTCCTTTTCCTGGTGAGTTCCCCAAAGTACCTCTTGATGTACCAAAGCAAGCATGTAGAGTTGCAAGGCTTCCAGTCAGCAGGGCGTATCCGTGCCCATTCTTCAATTCTGTCTGAGGGTCTGGGGACTGCAGGGCGTCTGTTAATGAGAGGGCTAGGAGTAGGCTGAGTAGTGACTTTGCTAATCACTGCGGCTATCTTGTTGGTGGTAGGTTGACTGGGTTCTTGTGGGTTATGCATGGCCATGATCCTCTTAATGGTGAGCAGGTCTGCATCAAAGTTAGTGGGGTCTATGATGGAGAAATGTCTGACCACAGGATCAGGGAGGATCCTGACTAGAGCTTTGAACACTAGTTTTCTTCTTTGTGCGTTTGTTTCTTCATGGAAAGCGTTCATTGCCAGCTGTTGTAGCTTGTCGATGGTCCCATCTAAATCGCCAGTATATGTGACTGCATGAAACTTTTTGTCTGCAATCGTCTGACCTAATATGGGGCTAACAGCTGATCTGACGTAAACTTCAAATTGGGCCCATGTCAACCCTGGCATATTATCACGCACGTATCCTGATACCTTTGATGCATACTTTCCTAGTTTAAGTACAATGGTGTGTATCTTGGAAGCGTCATCTTCCTTAAACATCAGGTCTAGGATTGGTTTGACTATCTCCAGGTAAGTATAAATGTCATGCTCCTCGGTTTTAAAGACCGGGATTTCGAACCTGAGTACTGCTGCCATGATGAGAGTAGGATATTGTCAATTGAATACCGAGATTTTGTTTTGTTGAAATTGTTAGAATATCCGTACTGGTACGCCGTATCAAGACACCGCTGGCTACCAGTGTTGTGCCGGGTCCTGATAAGTTAGTTCCCTTGATACAGTCCTTAAAACAAACCAGTTCTGGTTTGATGGACTTAAATATACTTGACAGGAACGTACCGAGTAGGTTCTATAGACAGTAAAAATGGTATTCAAAGGTTCAATATAGTACTCAATATCAACACCAGGAAGAACATATATAAAGGCTATATTTACTAAGCATGAGAGCAGGTGAATAATATGGATCATGAGGGAAGACCCAACAATATTAACAAGCATATATATTATCCTTACTTCAGGACAATGTTACTGATACCAGAATAACTCAATAGTGAGACTCTAGCATTAAATCAGATCATGTAGAAAACATACCTAGAGGCATAATGTACAAGAATAACTTTTAACCTTCAATGCAATAGTAAATGAGAGTCAAAATATCTTCTGTATTCACAAGAGATTTCAATGCTCTAGATAATGATCCTAGAGTCACAATGTGGAGAGTTGAGCTTATAAAGATATTGGCACAGGAGGCTAGGTGAGTCACGCGTAGGGCTCAGCTGCCCCTTAAAACTGACCGCGTGAACTTGTCCTAAGGTCATGTCACTGGGAAGGTCACCAGGTGAACTGAGGTAGTAATAAATACTTTTCTTGTTAATGCAACTATGAACTTAGCTGAACAGCGATGTTAATTTACTTTACAGGACAGGGCTGAGATTATTATTTATAATCACTGAGAAGTATCAAAATCGCCCTAACTGAATGTATATCTTATCACAGGATTATATTACTTGAACATATGCTACGATAACGAACCGAACTTAGGAATTTGTGTTTCTAATATTGAAGCAAAGTAATAATGTGAACTGGATATGCAAAGGAAATGGTTTTAAAAATAGTTTTACTGGAGGGTATTAACACCTTAAGAGCGGCCTATGCGGTTTATTTATATGTACCGCCCAGCGGGGTGTTTTTAGCCAAAATAGGGCTGTTTACGTGATCATTTTCATGCCTAAATAAGACCCAGAACGTAAAACAAGTATCTATCCCTGAAAGGGCATAAACAGAGCTTCGACGGACATCATAATGATCCTTTTATGATGGCTAGTTTTCTTGCAATAACCGTGCAACGCGAGTGCAAAAAGCATGTAATTAGCCACTTTCCCGATACAATTCCTTATATAGCGAGTGAGAGAGGGAGGAGGGAGCTGGGATTCGTGTCAGTATGTTCGCCGCGGTGGTCTGGAGCAGTCATACGCTCGCTACTCTCCTGCCACCACTTGTCTCTCTCTCTCAGCAACATTACGTGCTGAAATTGCCACTCGACCTATGTCGAGCGCCGCCACATAGTCCAGCTTTATTTAACTCGACTTATGTTGCTCGCCGCTAATTAAGGGTTAACACCTTAAGAGCGGCCTAGGCGGTAATTTCTATGTACCGCCCAGCGTTTTTTTTTAACATAAAGGGGGTTGTTTCCGTGCTCTTTTTCATGCATAAACAAGACCCAGAGCGTAATGCAAGTATGTATCCCTGAAAGGGCGTAAATTGAGCTTTCCAATGACACTCGAACCATCCTTCTACGATCACTGGTTGTCTTGCAACGATCGTGCAACAACCGAAAATTGATAAAACTAAGGTATGGGGGGGGGGGGGGGGGGGGGCGAGAGTTCTGGTCTGGCCGGCGCAGAGGGTAGTAGCCAATTCTTGCACAGCTGGTTACCTCCTCGAGCAGGGGTTCTCGGTTTAGGCCTGATTACGTAATTAGAACAGGGGTCCTAGGTCCAGGCCTGTTTACGTAATGGAGCAGGGGTCCTAGGTCCAGGCCTACGTCCGTGGCTCGAGCCAGGGGTCCTCAATCAGGGTGCCAGGCAACAGACAGGTGGTCCTCCAGTAATCCTGAAGGAGGGGGAGGTGTCGTCCGGGGGGCATTCTCGAGGGCAAGGGGGGGGGGGGGGCGATCCGTAGCAACACTGTCCCAACTAGGCCGTTCCTGGTGGTCAAGCTTAGTCAGTAGGTGTGGTGGTATTTACTTTCCTCAGGTTTTTCTGAGGTCCTATGCAAATATTTTCTTGCTTCAGGTGTCAATTAACTCGGGGGAAAAAGGGTGTTGAGGAAAGAGGAAACATGGTTGTTGTGAGGTAAATATACATTCTAGCCTGGGAACTCAGGTATTATTATGTGGGCCTGGTTCCAAAGCGATATTATAATACTTAAGGGGGCAGCTGGAAGGTCCAGGGCTGCTATGAAAAATAGAAAACACTTAGAGCTTAAAATGGAGCAACTGTCTTGTAAGTCTTCTAGTTACCCTAAGCCATACACATAGAGGTCAGGCGTCATCAGGTCCATTGGTTCCTGAAATATTCAGGGCGCTGGTGAGTAGATTGCATATAGTAGGGTCATTTGCTTGGAATCCGTGACCATTTTGTTCCTACCTTTTCCTCTCGATGGATTTGACAACCTGAACCATATTAAAGGAAAATTAGCTCATATGCCCCTCTGGAAAATGACGGCTAACTCTGCTAGAGCCCAATATTCAAAATGGCCGCCAATGCCCTCTTGAAAAACATGAAATGTAATATCTCTGGCATCAGATGAGCTACAAGGACGAATGAGGTGTCCTTTTTCACTAATTCTGGCATTACAAATCCACTGGAATGGTTATTGTATTGTACTGTATTGTATATTGTATTGTTATTGTATTGTATTATACTAATTGTACATACTAATCTGCCACTTCACTGTCACTACATGATTCACTGTATGAGGCACTATCAGAATCACTGTCCTCACTTTCGCTGCTATCATCACTGTTGTTCTCTGCCTGCGGATTTGTAGGTAGTGGTATGGATGGGGGAAGTGGGGCTGGGTTGAACGGACAGGCAGACATAGGCCATTTACAAGATGCCATCCATGGCCGATCGGTGAGGGGTGACTTTGGAGCTGGTAATGCTTTTGCACATATGCAAGATAGTTTGCACGCTCCAAGTGTGGACGGAGACTGTCCAAGTCAGGCACAAGTCGGATAGTGTTTTTTGTTCTTCTGAGCTCTCCACTTCGCTGCCCTCGCATCTCCCAGGGTCTTGCTTTTGGTATCACCATAGACATATCGAATAACAAACCGCTCCAAATCACTGATGACCTGTTCTGTGACTAGGAGCTGTGTACCACATGCTGCTAGCAGGTCGTGTGCCTCTTTAGACTTCTCCAGACGATTTACGATGAGCTTCTTGCTTGCTCCATAGAAGCCAGAGTTGTGGTCACACCCAGTGAGGACATGAAGTGGTATGATGGATGCAGCCATTGCCTCACTGCACAAACATCGGGCATCGATAAGCTGACGTTTGCGTTTCACACACAGGATTCCTGTCTTCTGAGCAACATATGCCGCTTGCACGTAGTTGTCTGTGTCCTCTGTGTCAAGAACGACAGCTGCTGTGTAGCTATCTGACCGGAGCACACTATATATGGTGAGCATTGCCGTATCTGCCTCTGCATGGGAGCATGTGAGCTCTGGCACAAGCTTGCCTGTGGTGAGATTCTTTGCAGTGCTGCCAACTACACAGTAGATGATCTCGTTGCTAGTTGTTGCTGCTGTTCTCTGGAATTCCGTTTGAAGAAATGCCTGAAGGCGGATGATCACCAAAAATTATTGCAAAAGGCATCTTTTTTTCTTTGATTGATTTTGCAAGCTTACACATCACATCATTGAGAATTGTCTTACTGGGTGGGTTGTGATAGGGCATGTGGTATATTGCTCGACTCTTCTCATCTGCATTTGACATGCTGGCGTGAAACCCTGAAAACCTAGGCACAGTCTGTTCTTCTGGCTTAGGTCTCGTTCAGTCATCTTGCGCCCTGGCCAATGCATGGATCACACCACAAATTCTTTGCACCGATGTGTCAGGAGGAGGAGTACTTTGATCAGCTGGTGGCTTCCTGACAGGTGGTTCCCCACGCTTCGCTGTCTTGTATGGGTTGACTTTTTGCATTTCACTTCTGAGCTCTTTGAGAGTTGTCGAGAGGTTTGATGCAAAGTTGGCACCGGGAACTGGTCTATCCTCGTGATTCTCGGAAGAAAGTTCTGTATCAAATGATTCTGGCTGCACAAACATGACATTAGTGCGGTGTGACTGGCCAGCAACGGTCAGTGTGTCGCTCTTGAAGTCATCGTTGTCGACTATAGCGATAGCAGGCTTACCCTCAGCTAGTTCGAAGGGGCAATCAGATGAGCACTTGAGGTCATTGACCACCCAAAAATCTTGCAGCATAAGTACGTCATTGTAACTGATGCCCAGTCCATCTTTGTGCATTATATCGACTATCCCCCTACTCTTGGTCAGTCCATGTAGAAAGGCAGAGAGATTTATCTCAAATGCAGTGCGTTTTCCAGTGATGTAGCTTGTGAGGATAGATGCAATCGATCGGACGGATGGACTGTCATCAATTGCAGACTTATTTGGGTGTTTCAGCCATGTGAGCAGCTTCAGCAGGAGCTCACTAAGGTCTTCTTCTCTCTCCAACTCGTGTATATATGGGAGCCAGGGAATAGTATTTGTCCTGATGACTTGCTCTTTGAGTCGTGCCGCAACATTCATCACCAACTGATCATTGCTGACACCCAATTAAGATATTGCCGCCTCGATGTATGTACCTGCTGCTGTTGTATCATATACCAGTTCACTCGCATTCTTTTGAATGCGTTCATGAAATCCGATGTCTTCCCAAATTCATTGACGAGAATTTCCTTTAAGTAGCTGGATTTTACTACTGAGTTATGTCCGTGATTTGAGATAATGCGCTTATAGTCCTGCAGCAGGCCTTGCTGTGTGCGAATTTCATGGTCTTTGAAGATGACTTGACGAATATGATGAAAGAAGAGAGCTTGGGCCTCTCGGAGGTTTACACGCTGCAGATGTTGAGTGCTTTCATCTGAAAGGGGCTTGTGGTCGCTTACATATTTGCGCCAGCACGCACGATGGTAGAGGATTTCCAACCCAAATGCTGTTTGACTATCTGGGATGGATGCAATCAGAGTGTCAAGTCTCAATCTCATGACCTCGTCTTCCAGGCGGACAGTATGTAACTTGAATTTAGTCCAGGCATCTACTGTTGATAGGAGTAAAATCTGCTTGTCACGATCACTACTCTTGTATGCCCCTTTCATGCACCACACACATAGAGTCTTATCGTGAAGGACACCCATACTGGAGCGGAGCCTTTTAGGTGCACTGGCCTCTGGGGAAGGGTCTTGTTGATCTGATGCTTCATCTCTTTCAAGACGTTCCTCGGATTTGTGTTTGCGTTTTTCGGCTTGAGAGAGCTTGCGCTTGCTGGATAATGATGCGTAACAAGTGCTATGCATGTGGTGACCCTTTGGTCCCTTCTCCCAATCCACATTTTCATGTATATGTTGAAACTTATCAAGTTCTTTCCATTGTAAAGACTTTTCCTGGATGGATTTCCACTTCTCAGGTGTAATGTTTTCCAAACGATCATCTGCGGTACATCGCTTACCACAGAGTAAAATGCACTCATATTCATTTAATGTCTTGTCTGGTAACCCTTCACTCTCTCTTCTATTATCCATTATTTCGGTCACTTCACAAGTCGGCGATTTTCATCAGATGGGCATGCGATCCATCTGAAACAGTAAAAAAGTAATATTAGATATACACCGCAGGCAGAGAACAACAGTGATGATAGCAGCGAAAGTGAGGACAGTGATTCTGATAGTGGCTCATACAGTGAATCATGTAGTGACAGTGAAGTGGCAGATTAGTATGTACAATTAGTATAATACAATACAATAACAATACAATATACAATACAATACAATACAATAACCATTCCAATGGATTTGTAATGCCAGAATTAGTGAAAAAGGACACCTCATTCGTCCTTGTAGCTCATCTGATGCCAGAGATATTACATTTAATGTTTTTCAAGATGGAGTTGGTGGCCATTTTGAATATTGGGCTCTAGCAGAGTTAGCAGTCATTTTTCAGAGGGGCATAGGAGCTAATTTTCCTTTAAAATGGTTCAGGCTGTCAAATCCATCGAGAGAAAAAGGTAGGATCAAAATGGTCACGGATTCCAAGCAAATGACCCTACTAATAAGGGAGTGTTCGTCATATTCTAGATATGGCGGACAAAATACAGGGAGCGTCACTGCTGGTGGAGGCTATATAAAAGGAGGGTTCTAATTGGCTGTCCCAGGGCTGTTGTGGTTGGCTGCAGAATACGGCTTGTGACTGGCTGATAGAGTGTTCCGTTTTCTTAGATGGCTGGGGGCATGAAAGAGAACTGGGAAATGGACGGCTGGGCATGGTCAACTCAGGTAGATTCTTGTGGACTCGGAGGGGGGACTCTGGTAGATGTCTTCGTTGTCTGCCCTGGGATTTTGAGGTTGCCTGAGTGGTTATGCAGGCCACTCTGTGGTGTACGTTATGGCAATTTTTGGTCACTATGAGGCATATTCATTGTTATATGGGTGGCCTACCCACGTATACATACTCTACATAGCCTAAAAGGGCTAAAAAAAGGAGATATACGTGATAATACGCGGTAACCCATCCCCTCCTCCCTCTCCTTCTATCCCCTGGGCGCGTGAAAATTCGGCAGGGAAATCTCGCTGCTCGATGACAATCTAGCCGCGCGGTGTCATTCGCTCCACATTTTTCAACTAAGGACCGTTCCCCCCCCCCCAGACATTTTTTGGGGGGTCAAATATATATGGGCCGATGCACGCAAACATTCCCTACACGATGATGTACTTTTTATCGAAATTGGCAATGGGTCCCAAAATCATCATAGGTGCGCACAGACTTACCCTGTAGAAAACCCCCTGTGCGCACATCTTAGGTTAATAGCATACTTATTCCAGTCAAAGGACAGACACACAGACAGACTGAAAGCAGACAAACATTGTAACCTAAACTACTTCAATATGCACACAGGAACTCTATGCGAGATACCGAACCCTGCTAAATGAAGGGGAGATGGACCCTTTTTCTAGATCCCCTTCTTCCTCATCTTTAACCCCATTACTGTTCAGATTTTAAGATGTTTGCCCCATTAATTTGTCGATTTTAAGACCTGCCCCACTTCCTTGTCAATATTAAGACCTTTTCGTGCTATTTATGTGTCGATTTTTTTCCTGGCGACCGATAGTGAGCCTGTACTTTTGGAAGAACCGGCCGGGATTTTTTTCTACCGAAAAATGTACAAATTTATCTAGAAGGGGGATCTAATGGATGCTTATTAAGTTTGATGGAGGTTTAGGGAGAAAACTAGACACATAATTAATACATGAACAAAACTACCAAAAAGTTAACCATCCCTCCTTGAGTCCTTCTGTACTAGCGACGTCTTGTTCGTGTTATTCTAGTTATGTTTAGACAATTTTATACAGTTCAAGAAGGATCTGTGGTAGCAAAAACAAATGTTAAGTGAGATAGTTTGAAGCCTATACATTCCTGGAGGCCCTTATTGAAATGAATAAAATTGTCTAATAGTAGCCAGAATGATGTTAAAAAGACATACCGGTACCGGTCTGGCGAGCGATACCGATCCTGTAAATCATGAGAAACCGGCCTTCGGCCGGGACATTTTTCTACTAACAAATGTACACAATTATCTTGAAAGTGAGGTCTTGCAGGTATTTCGTTTAAGGGGGGTCACCGGCTTTTTTTTTTATCTTTCTCTCCTTTTCTCTCTTTCCCTGGCTTGTATCCATTCGGCCCCATTCAGCCACCTGATCTAAGACTTTTGTCCCCATTCAGGTGTGGATTTCTTCCAGACGAGCGATAGCGAGCCAGCATTGTATGAAGAAATCCGGCTTCGCCTGAAAAATGTGTCTATCGAAAAATGTACATATTTAGCTTGCTGTCAAAACAAAAATATATATATGCTGGCTCGCTACCGCTCGCTAGGAGAAGATTGACACCTGGATGGGGGTTAACGTCTTAAGGGGGGATGGGCCGCTATAATGGATTACCTTCTCCCTCATGTTTAGCCCCATTAGTTTTCAGATGTTAAGATGTTTGCCCCATTAGTTAGTCAATTTAGACCTTTCGCCCCATTTCTTCGTCAATATTTAGACCTTTCGTGCTATTATGTCGATTTTTTCCCTGGCGAACGATACTTTGTCTACAGCAAAATGTACAAATTGATCTAGAAGGGGGATCTAATGGATGTTTTTTTTTTAATTTGATGGAGGTCAAGGAAGGAAACTAGAAAAATAATGAATACATGCAAAAATTGCCCACAAAGTGAACGATTTCCCCTTAAAACAGTAGGCTGAATGGGGACGAATAGATACAAGCCAAAGAGAGAGGAAGAGAAAGAGAAAAACAGCGAGGTGGGCTCCCTTATGCTTGATGGAGGTCTAGGGAGCAAACTAAAAAAAACTCCCTTGGAGATGGGTCAATTTTCTGGTCCCCCTTCTTCCTCATGCTTTGCCCCATTAGTTTTCAGATGTTATGACATTCGACCAATTAGTTTGGGGATTGTAAGACTTTTTGCTCCATTTCTTTGTCAATACTAAGACTTTTCGTGTCCTTTATGTGTCAATTGTGTTCGTGGCGAATGATAGCGAGCCTGTAGGTTGAGAGAAAATGGCCTTCGGCCGGGAAATGGTTCTTTAACCCACTGAACCCCAGCGACGACAACGTGTCGTCGTCAACGTATGTAACGCTAAACCCCGGCGACGACAACGTGTCGTCACAGGTACTCCGGTCCTATGGCACCTAGAGGGCTCAGATTTGTATGGGAACTGTGTAAGTATCCCACGCAACCATGCCGATGGTTGAAAACTCTCGAAGCCCAACCGCGTGCGTGTGAGTGCGCAAAAACCGGTATTTTGGGTGTATTTGCCTTCAATTTATTACTCTTGTAAAATCGATTTTCAGGGGCTCCGTAGGACCAATTTTTGACCTTTGATCAGTTTGTTGTGGTTATTCCTTCATTCCTAACCCCTTCGCTATTGTTTCTGGAAGAAAAAAAAATCAAATCCTGGCGTTCCCTGGTGGTACATTAATTAATAACTAGCTTGGGGTCAGTGGGTTAAATTTGTTTACAAATTTATCTTGAAAGAGGGATTTTGTATTTTATTTATGATTGATGGAGGTCTAGGAAGGAAACTAAACAAATTATAAAAAGATACATAAAAGTGAAAATAACTACGCCCATCTCCCGTTAACTATAAGGTGAAGGTAATGGGTCTGAGAATTACAGAGGCTTTACCCTTGGCTTAGGCTGCAGCAAGGCTTACACAGATAGGCTACCGGGTCATTAATTACTGGTGCTCACAGGTAGAGTCTTATATTACGATAAAACTCTCACCTTGATTAATTACCTCTCTCTCACTCTCACTATCTCTCTCTCAGAAAGTAGCGACACATGATAACCATATTGAATACTACATACACGAAGTAGCGACACATGATAACCATATTGAATACTACATACACGAAGTAGCGACACATGATAACCATATTGAATACTACATACACGAAGTCAAAATCCCTAATTCGTAACCTACTATATAACTAACAGATGCTATTTTCCCATCACTGTCAAATAACTTCTTTAAGTAACGATTATACTAATAACTGGCACAGTTAAAAGACCATAACCTTAAACGTACTGTACAAGTATTATTTTTCATGATATAAGTGTTTAACAAATATACCACGTTAATATACAAATACAAATATACCACGTTAATATACAAATACAAATATACCACGTTAATATACAAATACAAATATACCACGTAATATACAAATACAAATATACCATGTTAATATACAAATACAAATATACCACGTTAATATACAAATACAAATATACCACGTTAATATACAAATACAAATATACCACGTTAATATACAAATACATATATACCACGTTAATATACAAATACAAATATACCACGTTAATATACAAATACAAATATACCACGTTAATATACAAATACAAATATACCACGTAATATACAAATACAAATATACCATGTTAATATACAAATACAAATATACCACGTTAATATACAAATACAAATATACCACGTTAATATACAAATACAAATATACCACGTTAATATACAAATACATATATACCACGTTAATATACAAATACAAATATACCACGTAATATACAAATACAAATATACCATGTTAATATACAAATACAAATATACCACGTTAATATACAAATACAAATATACCACGTAATATACAAATACAAATATACCATGTTAATATACAAATACAAATATACCACATTAATATACAAATAAAAATATACCACGTTAATATACAAATACAAATATACCACGTTAATATACAAATACAAATATACCACGTTAATATACAAATACAAATATACCACGTTAATATACAAATACAAATATACCACGTTAATATACAAATACAAATATACCACGTAATATACAAATACAAATATACCATGTTAATATACAAATACAAATATACCACGTTAATATACAAATACAAATATACCACGTAATATACAAATACAAATATACCATGTTAATATACAAATACAAATATACCACGTTAATATACAAATACAAATATACCACGTTAATATACAAATACAAATATACCATGTTAATATACAAATACAAATATACCACGTTAATATACAAATACAAATATACCACGTTAATATACAAATACAAAAGGTTACTTAACCAAAGGCCATTATTATAGCATGAATAAGCGTCATAGATCTTTGGCTTTATCTTACAGATAATCACTGACTTTCTTATATATGTACAGTATTACAATATTATGTGCCCAGTATAATATGTGCACACTATCTTATACATTTTTGTAATATTTATTGGCCGCACGTTTGATGTTTTAATGTATATGTGAACAACTATTGAAAAGGAAAGATTGTCATATACTAGTACTATCCTTACAAATAAATACCATAGAATATCAACAAAAACTACAAGACCTCTATGTTCCAAAGACTTAACATTGGTTTATATTAACTGTGTTCACCACTTATCTAGAACTGCATTATTAATGTTCGTACAGCATTCCTTATAATTATTACCCTCCCAGCCATAGAGTACAGAAGGATAGAGAGGAAGGAGAGACGCTACAAATAAGAAAATAGCGTGACGCGCGTTCGAGAGATGACAGCACGATCACAAAGGATAATGGGAGGGTCCCCATTAATTAGTAATAATCCCTATTGTGTACTAATAACGCTATTAATAATCAATTATAAGCTATCCAGAGACTCTAAAGACATGACAGAGTTTAAAAGACATAAGTAGAGGCTACTGTAAAGGCCAGATCATCGTGAAATTGTCGTCATTATGAGGAGGTTCACAGTCAAGTCTCTTCTACCCCCACCATTGTTGTTGTGAGAGTGGGGAGTTGTCAACGTCAAACATGCTGGGCCAAAATATCCCTAGATGTCATAAGTATAACCTATGAACGTATTTCGTGAAATGTCCTGATTTAGTGCAACTTTATAAATTAACATCTACATACCCTGTAACTAATAATATATTTTCAACACAACATTTTAATTATTGTTGTGTTACTTTTAGTTATACAGCTTACATCATATACAAATATTGTTTATATTGTATATGTATTCATAATATTTTCCTCTTGTTTTTATATATCTAATTTATTTCAAATAACTTAAAAGTGTTTTTACCAACATTCAATCACCCTTAACGACGTTCCTTCTTTAATCTATTGCTCCCTCATTTTGCAGAGTATCCCTTAACTTTGGTAACACTGCCGACAAGCCAGGTGCACAGATATCATGGAGTATCTAATAATGAAAAACGACTGAGGTGTTGTGGTTGTATGCCCAACAACAGTGCTGCCACCAAATCCCTAGGACGCGCGGCAAAATTACCTGTGACGTCACGCTTTGAGCTCTCTCCTTCTGTACTCTATGCTCCCAGCTAGTATAGAATCCTTACAACCATCTTATACCCGCTCTCACTTGTCCCCTAACACACGCACACTACTCTCTTCCTTGAGGTTATTCTCCCTCACATTTCCCATTATACTTGAAAGACTTTATGTTGTATCCATCTTCTCTGAATTAGATATGTCCGGTAAAATAAAACCTAGTTGTTTCCTCTGCTCGCTCTCTCTCTCTCTCTCTCTCTCTCTCTCTCTCTCTCTCTCTCTCTCTCTCTCTCTCTCTCTCTCTCTCTCTCTCTCTTCTCTATTCTTTTTGTTATTAACATATTCTTTTTGTAATTTACAGGCATTAATTGTACTATATTGCTAACAAATATGTTTTCTTACTGTACTGTATGCTGTTTTCCAGTTTTCTCACTAGGCTACATTAACCCTCTCCCACTTCTTTTTTCCAGTAAATTTTGTAACAAATTTCTAGTCCATTTGTGATTTTCAGGCTTTAATTGTGTCATACTGCTAACATCAATGTTTGTTTTATTTTCAGGCATAAATTGTGTTCTATTGCTAACATATTTTTTATGATTTACAGGCATATTAATTTTATCATATTGCTAACAACATTTTGTGTGATTTTCAGGCATTAATTGTATCACATTGCTAACATACATTTTTTGTGATTTTCAGGCTTTAATTGTACCATTTTGCTAACGTAAATTTGTGTGATTTTCAGGCATATTGTGATTATATCGTCATGGCGCCGCAACGAACCTGCACGAGTTGTTCCAGTAAATTTGGCCCTACCATGTTTGTCGATAATGATGTCCAAATTTGTAGATTTTGCCAGCTCAGAGAGAAGATTGCGGATGAATTGAATGCAGCTCACCGCAAGATCGATGCCCTGACTACGAAGCTTGAATCCCTTCAAGAATTTGCCACACTCAACGTAGAAGTGCCCTCAGCCCAAGAAACCACTACGATGTCAACCGCCATTCCAGTGCATACAGTACCGGTACTGGTACCCACACCAGCAGCTACCTTAGATGTTGCAGAAAATAATAATGACTCTACTCTCACTCCCCCCCAGGACAACTTTCAGTTAGTGAGAAACAATGTGCATCCCAGTACCAGTACCAGCAAGGTCATCCCGACAACATGCCAAAACCGCTTCAAAATTCTTGCTATTGACGAGGAAGAGGAAACGGAAGAAGTTCGGCTTGTGGGCGACTCCATGGTCCTTGGCCAACTAACCGAGTTCTGCGCCAGGGCACCCAGGACCAGAAAGCGATTCTGTATCCCAGGTGGCGGCGTGGACGAGATTGTTGCAGTTGTGGAAGAGGTTTCCAGGCTCGCCCCCGCAAGCACTACGTACATCATCCACGTTGGATCTAACGATGTCCAACGGACGCAGTCAGAGGAACTACTTTGCAAGTACCGGCGGCTGATCAGGTCCTTCAAGGAAAAATCTAATAGAATCTTAATTTCAGGAATTGTTCCCCGGATTGATGTAGAAAACCGATTCTACAACATAGCTACCAGTACAAATCGCCGACTAGCCAAACTCTGCAGGGAGGAGGACATCGGCTTTGTCGACACGTGGGATCATTTTTACTATGATAAATCTTTGTTTTCAGGAGATGGTGTACATCTCAATGAAGTAGGAGCTGAACGTCTTGGTCGTCTGCTGAACGATGCAGTCAAGGATTTCCGTTCAAAAAACGGGGTCAACCGGGGGTATCCAGGCAGGGTAGTGTAAGTCAAATATGAACTGAAAATTCAGACAATGCACAATCAGTAACATCCAACTCTAATACTCTTAAGGTGTTTTATGTAAATGCTCGTAGCATACGCAATAAATTTTCAGATCTAGAGGAAATCGTGTTTACAGAACGATTATGATATAATCGGCATTACAGAATCTTGGTTAAATACGGAAGACAGAGACTTTTTAGCCGAATATACGCTTCCTGGTTATACAATGTTTGAGAAAAGTCGGATCTATAGAAATGGAGGAGGAGTTCTGTTTTTTATAAAGGAAAGTCTTAATCCCATCTTTATGTCAAAACCTCAAATTGCGAATATAGACATATCTTACGTACAATTAAATAATAAACGAGGAACTAAAATAAGACTAGCTTTATTATACAGACCCCCAGCTCAATCAGTGCAAACTGACGGTGAAATTTATGAAAACATTGCAGAAATAACTAACATACAAGATACCGTAATTCTTGGCGATTTCAACTTACTGACTAAATGGGGCGATATTCTTACTTTACACTCTGGACACGACCTCTATGCTAACTTGCAAGAGAGTTCACTTTTTCAATTTGTACAATCTCCGACCCGTGGTAATAATGTGCTTGACCTTGTACTCGCAACAAAAGAAGAATGAATAGAGAATTTGAATGTTGGTGATGAATTCAGTAACAGCGACCATCGTACGATAACGTTCACTTTAATGTTTACTAGTTACAAATCAAATAGCAGCATTGAGAAAGTCCCTAATTTCAAGAAAGCAAACTTTCATAAACTTAAATCAAAGCTTAAAGAAACTGACTGGAGCTTTCTGACTAACAATAACGACATAAATACATCTTGGGAGTGTTTCACAACCACTTACCTTAAGGTAGTGCAAGACTGCATACCATCTAAAATACGGCGTCCAGGCCATAATGATCAGCCCAAATGGTGGAATAAAGATATTTCAGACTGTCTGCTTGCTAAAAAATTTGCTAATGATAGATTAAAATCCTCACAAAATGACGAAGAACGGGTGAGATTTGTAGAGCTACGACGCAAAGCCAAAAAGTTAATTAAGCAAAGTAAAAAGACCCTGGAGTTAGATGTTGTGAATCAAAGTAAAACAAACCCGAAAGAATTTTATAGTTATATCAGAAAGAAAAAAGTAGTTACTTCAACTGTTGGACCATTAGTCGATGAAAATGGAGAATACACCAAAGACGAAGTACAAATGAGTAATGCACTCAATTCCTTCTTTGCATCAGTTTTTACAACCGAAGACCTCAGTGATATCCCTACACCATCGCCGATTCAGATTGATAATTCAGATGTTCTAAGCAATATCACCGTTACAGAGAGAGAAGTATTGAATTGTTTAGATAAACTCAAGGTAAATAAAACGCCTGGACCTGATACAATCTTGCCTAGAGTTCTAAAGGAAGCTAAGGATGAGGTCTCCAAACCACTGCCATTGCTATTCAATGAATCCTTGCAGTCTGGGACTATGCCTGATCAGTGGAAGCTAGCCAACGTAACACCGATATTCAAAAAAGGCAGCAAATCCCTACCCAGTAACTATCGTCCAATTAGCTTAACCTCAATTGTATGTAAAATGCTAGAAACGGTCATAAGAGACAGACTTGTAAATCACTTAGAGGCAAACAACTTACTTAAAGATACTCAACACAGATTTCATAAAAAACGTTCCTGTTTAACAAACCTGTTAGACTTTTTCCACAATATCCTCAACCTCTACGATGAGAGTAAAGCTGTAGATATTATATACCTTGATTTTCAAAAGGCCTTTGACAAAGTTCCCCACAAACGTTTACTGCTAAAACTAAAAGCGCATGGAATACAAGACGGTGTGTTGAAATGGATAGAAAATTGGCTCAGCGACAGAAAGCAAAGAGTAGTCATAAACGGTAAGGCATCTAAATGGACCAATGTAAGTAGCGGGGTACCCCAGGGATCGGTACTAGGACCAAATTATCTTTCTAATTTACATCAACGACATAGATGAGGGTCTCACCTGTACAATCTCAAAATTTGCTGACGATACAAAAATTGCAAATAGCGTACTCTCAAAAGAACAAGTTGACGATATGCAACACAATCTAGATAAATTGTCATGTTGGGCCCAAATTTGGCAAATGAGTTTCAATGCGGATAAATGTAAAGTACTACATATCGGATTCCTAAATGAGAAAGCAAACTATTCGATGAATGGCACTCAGCTTAAGAATGTAAACAGAGAAACCGATCTGGGAGTAACAATATCGAGTAACCTAAAACCGAGTCAACAATGTTCTGAAGTTGTTAAGAAGGCAAATAAAATAATTGGCTTTATAGGCAGGTCATTTGAGCATAAATCCAAAGAAGTTACCCTAACCCTTTACAATTCCTTAGTCCGCCCTCTTCTGGAATACTGCGTTCAATCCTGGTGCCCTTATTACCAAAAAGATATAAACAAGCTAGAACGAGTTCAACGTAGAGTTACCAAAATTATACCTAGCCTAAAGAACAAACCATACGAAGAGCATCTTAGATAATTTGTTACGACCGGGACTCGTATAAAACAAGGGCTCTTAATCATTGGACTAGAAAGGCACACAGCCACAACGGTAACACTAGATCCAACCCTCAAATTTATAATGCCGGCACACAAAAACACCTATACCCTCCAGAGTTAAATCTGCGATAGCGGGGTATGATATAACTCGGTATAAATGCACTACTACTACAGGCTGATGATCTCTGATCCAGCCTGATCACAACAACATACAATTACGTTAATAATGTATACAAGGAAAAAGATAGAGAGCTTAATTAAATCACTGGAATGATTTAATGCAAACAAGAAGAAGGTATAATTAAAGTTACTCTAAACAATAATAAACTGTCACTCCTATATTAAAGAAAGTGAATGAAAGTCCTAAAGCATCGAACAGGAATCTTCTGAAGAAAGTCTGATGCTGCTTAAGATGATCGAATCGGATTTTGAACTGTTTTATAAAGCAGGAACAAGATATGACAAGTGTAGGGACATACAGTGTTAAGTGGCATGGGAATAATGATAAATGCGCAATAGTATTATCTCCAACAACAAAAGAAGTACTTCCTCAGGCAACGCAAAAGCCTGCTCGGGTTGTGCAACTCAACAACAACCAAGGCTTACACTCAACGTGAATAAAAATGCTGCATACATAACATAAGAGTTTATAATCCTAATCGGGTGTCTGCTAGGCGAATAAAGTTTAGCTGGGATGTCGTAGGCTAGGAAACAATGGCTGAGAAAGCGGCTCGTAGCCTAGTGAGGTCCTTAAGACTGTACGGCCAAATTACGTTAAATGACGGGGTGCTCTCTTGAGAAATCCAGATCGATAGTATCTGGTTCTCTCCTGGCGACTCTGTCAAAGTCAAAGCAAACCGAGTTAGCACAGATTTGGGTGGCAGAGGCAAAAGCCCTCACACGCAACACAGTACTAAACTCACAAGGTACACAGTCAGAAAGACAACCTAGGCTTGCCACGTATCCGTTGCGATTGTACAAGTTCAACAAAACCTGGTACACATCGAAAATAACAACATCAATGGCCTTACCCCAGTCTTACCTTAGCCCAGCAGACAACCAAGAAATAGGTAGGGAGACACCGCGAGTGTGTCGAACCTCTACAGACAAAATGTTAACCCCTCCAAAATGTCTAATTAAACATGGAAGATCTGAGAGCTTCAGCATATAATACGATGGCCGATATATGAAATCGTGCAGAACCAAAGGGGAGTTATGATGTTAAATAGATTGGAAGAATGAGAGGTAAGAAGTTGAGAGAGAGAGAAAGTGTTCTATAGGTAGAAGTCGGGGACAGGTGCCAAGGTGGGGTGTGAAGGGTATGCTGGTCAGGCAAGCTCTGAGCAAGGAAGGCACAAAGGCAGCAGGGAGTGCGGGGGAACCACTTCCTGACGCGGCAGGAGGGCGGCAAGGCGGCCAGCCACTCAGAGGGCCCGGCCGTGGCATGACGTCACCGAGACAACGTGTACTACCCTCTGCCTCCTGCACTTTCTCACTCACACTCTCTAGCTGTATCATTCAGTCTTATACATTAAACTTATAACTGATGATATAAAGTATAATGCCTTGTCACAGACAAAAACAAAGACCACTTCTATACTGCCTGTGACATGACGATTCACAAGAAAGAAAGTGCAACATTGTAGATAGACTGCAGCCCATTTCACTGCCCTGGCGAGCGCTAGTGGCTACCGGGAGGCGATTCTGCCAACGCTGGCAGGCGTCACAAATTAAATCTATTTCCTTTAACCCAGCGCAGATTAAGAGGTGACTTAATTCAAGTGTTCAAAATCATCAAAGGCATTGACAATATGAACTGTAGTAAGTACTTCACTATCGACCAATGTAATTACACACGGGGAAACGGTTGCAAAATTATTGGTAAATCTTTTAACTCACACGAATCTAAGAATTTCTTCTTCAATCGAGTTGTCAACTTGTGGAATGGGCTTCTCCGAGACGTTATAGACTGCAGCACCGTTGATTCATTTAAACTCCGCTAGACAAATATCTCGCATCAAACCCGCGACTGACTGCGTTTGTAAATGAATAACTTTATTTTATCCCCCCCCCTCAGTTACTAACCCATCTGTCCCCTACTAACTTCCTAATCCTGCTACGGACATTAGTTCCAGGGCAGTAGTTCCCTTTCCAATGTTCCCTTACCCAATCTAAACCACTGTTTGGACACTTGATCCTCAGTGTTTTGGAGGACAAGCAGGCTAGAAGGGTCACTAGACCAGTTGTTGCTTGATTTCCTTTGTACTCTCTCTCTCTCTCTCTCTCTCTCTCTCTCTCTCTCTCTCTCTCTCTCTCTCTCTCTCTCTCTCTCTCTCTCTCTCTCTCTCTCTCTCTCTCTCTCACCTCTCTCTCTCCTCTCTCTCTCTCTCCTCTCTCTCTCTCTCTCTCCCTCTCTCTCTCTCTCTCTCTCTCTCTCTCTCCCTGCCTCTCTCTCTCTCTCTCTCTCTCTCTCTCTCTCTCTCTCTCTTACTCTCACTCTCTCTCTCTCTCTCTCTCTCTCTCTCTCTCTCTCTCTCTCTCTCTCTCTCTCTCTCTCTCTCTCTCTCCGAGACCGTTCACATCAGAGGACATATATAATTGAGTGGGAGTCTTCCTCTCCTTTTCTTTAATCTGGGGAAGCTTACAGCGGGAATTATGGTTTTGTTAGAACATGAATCTGTTGGAACTGGCGTGGATATAATTACATATATTCAACATGAATATGCAGAATATATTACTTCTAATGTGTTGTCCAACGTTATTGTAAATCTATCTTTACAAGAACACAATTATATATAGTAATAATATCATCTTGTTACCTCACACACATCGTATACAACGATGTGGGCTAGTAGGCTATAAATCCTTTTAACGAAATTACCTGGTGGTGTGTTTACAGTGGATGAGGTCTTCCAACACCATCATCCTCGCTGGAATGTAGGGCAAGATGGTGGGCAAGATGGTGATGGGATAGTTGGATATATTTAGACAAAAAGAAAAATAGAGAAAAGGGAATATAAAGTGTAGAATGAGTGCAAACTTCTAGCAAGAAGGGAAGACGTTAAAGGAGAGACAGAGACAAAAGAGTTTGCCTAGGCAGGGAGTCAGCACGGAAGCACAGATTTTGAGTACAACAGGTGGAACACTATCCAGACCGTATGCCTTCTTAGTATCAAGCCTAGAGAGGGTAGAAAGTTCATATTTAGAAGAGATTAGGATGTTAGGCATAAGTAGGAGAGAGAGGGTAGGGGAGGGAGGAATAGCATCAGAATCATCCAAGGTTGAGTTTCTAGTGAATGTTTGACCGAAGAGTTCAACTTTGTCAGAGGTGTTGTTGTTGTAAGGGCGACGATTATTAAAAAGTGCTATTTCTCGGTTAATACTGAACCAAATTGAATTACAATTTTCACATACATATACGCTGATGTATGTTCTAGTCTGTAACAGAGTCTTTTTTTACATTTTGGCCTGGGCGCCCCCTAAATCACCCTCTTCTGCAGTAGTGTGACGTTTATTAAAACAGATTATTTCTCGGTTATTACTAAACCAAATTTAGTTAACCCGCATATTTTCTAATATAGTCTTGCTAAAGCAGCCTCCCAGAAGCTGGGTGTGCTGAATTGCCTCAAGGAGTTCTCTACCCCTGCTCAGCTTCTTGCTCTGTACAGGGGCACAGTGTGCCCTCGTATTGAGTATTGTTCACATGTGTGGGAAGGATCCTCTCACACAGCACTTCTAGACAAAGTAAAACGGAAAGCCTTTCATATCATTAACTCCCGTCCACTTACTGACTCTCTGCAATCTCTCTCTCTTCGCCGCAATGTTGCATCTCTCTCACTATTCTATCGCTACTACAATAATCAGTGTTCCTCAGAGCTCTCTCAGTGCATACCACCTCCTTTACGTAGGGTACGTAGTACCCTTCTTGCAACACAATCCCACCCCTACTCTGTACAACTCTCCAACCCTAGAGTGAAACGTTACTCCCAATCATTTTTCTATTCAATAGCTGAGCTCTGGAACTCTCTCCCTGAATCCATCTTTCCCTCATCCTATGACTTAAATTGTTTCAAACTCTGTGTGTCCAGACAATTTGGTTCGAACTTTCCTTGATTTTGGCCCTGTCACTCTTTTAACTCTAGGAGAGGCACTCATAACAGGCAGTGTTGCCTTTTGTCTCCCTCAACCACATAGAACAGACAAAAAAGTAGAGGAGAGGTCACACGTTGGACCTCTTTCTCCCTCATGTTTAGCACCATTAGTTTTCAGATTTTAAAGCTGTATGCCTATTAATTTGGTGATTTACGACCGTTCACTCTATTTCTCTGTCAATAATAAGAATGTTCGTTCTATTTTGGTGTCGATTTTTGTCCGGGGAACAATAGCGACTTGCAATTTTGGAGGAATAGGTCTTCGACCGGGACATTTTTCTACAGTAAAATGTAAAATTTGTATGATGTTCATTTTAAAAATTGCTTGAGACCTTGGGAGGAAACTAAAGTAATAATAAATTAATCAATCAATGTATGTATGTATTTTGAATATACTCAGACACATAACCCATAGCTGGGGGTTGCCGACTCGAGACAGAGCCCAAACAGGGAAAAAAAACCTACACACACAAAGTACAAATGCATACACATATAGGTCACCCAGGAGAAGACCCATATACATAGGCCCATTTGGGGTCCCCAGCAAAAGATTCCTAGGTCACATACCTCCCGGAGAGGTTCCGGTCTCAGCAGGCAAACACGCAGCGAAGCTTTACCACCACAAGCCCGCCCACCTCAACCAATAAACAAATAAATAAATACCACCTACCCCCTAAACTCATTCACCATTTGATGACGCATTTTATTACTTTATTCTGGTTAACGCTAGACGGTTTTATGCAGTTTAGGAAGGATCTCTAGCAATCATTTGGTCAACGTCACAATCTTCAGGTCTTTAATTATGTGCCATTTCTTTCTAGCCAATTTTCAGTGATTCAATAGTGCTCGACATACTGACGTATAGTACACTACATCACAGAAAGACTATTTATTACCCATTTCCTTGCTCAAGGGAAATGGTAATATTAGAATATCATTGTTCGTTTTGTACATGCCTGTAAACTAATAATTATGTATGAAATATTAATCCCTTGAGGACCGTGGCGCGTTTGACAGTTTATTATAGCTACCATTAGCCGGTATTATACAGCTTCAAAAGAATCTGTGGGAACTAAAATGGCAAAGAATGTCTGAAGTAACCCTCCGATATCTATGTACCCTTTATAATATAAATAATACAGTCTAATGCTAGCCATAATAAACTGGTACAACGCGTCATAATATCTATGTACCCTTTTTAATATAAATAATACCGTCTAATGCTAGCCATAATAAACTGGTACAACGCGTCATAATATCTATGTACCCTTTATAATCTAAATAATACCGTCTAATGCTAGCCATAATAAACTGGTACAATGCGTCATAATCCTCAAGGGGTTAACATCAACCAAATATTCCGTATCTGTCAACTGTTTCCACGCTGCTCCGTAACTCACATTTCCAATATCTTATAACATTGATTATTCCTTCACCTTTATCCCCTTCAGTACCGTTGACGTCCTTTTATATACTCTGGCAACCAATAACCGATTTGATTTAGCTTAGGAAGGACGGCTACCCAATAAAAGGCTACTTATATCCTTATTAAGCTCCATAAATCGTCTAAATGTTGCTTAAATAAAATAGAAAAGACGTCCTCGGTACAGAAACGTTAAACATCAGACGTCCTCGGTACAGAAACGTTAAACATCAGACGTCCTCGGTACAGAAACGTTAAACATCAGACGTCCTCGGTACAGAAACGTTAAACATCAGACGTCCTCGGTACAGAAACGTTAAACATCAGAGAAGAACTGGAACGGTGCAGACATTCGTTGCTGTGTATTTGCTCACAAAAGATCAATCCCGTCCGTCCTTGTGAGGGCAAAACATGTGTAGATTGTCTGTCTGGAGGGGTTAACCCTTTCACGCATTAATGACGCAGAGGTTGCCAGATTAGCGATAAGAAATATAGGTCTCTCACTCTTATAATTATCTCTCCAAAATTAGTGTTCTGCCCACAGCTACAGTAATTCAAAGACAACTGCAAAGGTTGAAGTAACTAAACTAAAGGTTTCTAAATACCCCTGATGGTAACAAAGTCTTTAAAGTATCCCCAATAGGCTCAAAATCGCGTCATATGTCGGAGAGGATTAATATGTGAGAGAGAGAAAGAGAGAGAAAGAGTGAGAGAGATAAGCCAATATTCCAGGAGAAAGGGTGGAGAGGGGAGACGAGCTAGCGAAATGGAATATACAAATCAAAGAGGATTACATTTTATGGGAAGCAGTGGCAAAAATCATCGTCTCAATATCGTCAGTGATAATTATAAAAAACGGGATTGTGTTCGAACTCTTTCAGTATATACGGCTGAACTTACTATTCCTATATATTCTGGCAACAATTGGACGATTTATTCAGCTAAGGAAGGACGTTTACCCTTTAAGAGGCTACAAACTATCAACTAATATTTATAGCTACCATATATTCTTCCTTTGTCTATTCCAATAATAGTCTAATTATTGCGGTACAGAAGGGGTTAAGGTGGTGTCACACGAGAAATTTGTCGGTCTATTTTTACGAGCGATTGTAGTCTGGCATTGACAAATATACATTCTATCAGAAACTGTATCATTGTCAATGATATTTTATATCAAGGATTCGTCAAATGGTTTCGTTTTTGTATCTCTCTCTAATTGATACTTGTACACTACATATTAACTATATTGTCAACTTAGGTCAATATTTTCAATCATCAAAGGATTAACAAATTGCTTCACTTTGACTTGTTAATTGTATCGTTGATACAATTGTATTTAGCTTGTCAAGATTTGTTTCGTTACATTTCGTGTGATTTCCAATTATTCTCGTGCAGTCAGTTTCTAACCGTGCGCATGGCAATGTTCATTTTGAGTGATTTCCAAGTATTCTCGTGCGGGCAGTTTCTAACCGTGCGCATGGCAATGTTCATTTTGTGTGATTTCCAATTATTCTCGTGCGGGCAGTTTCTAACCGTGCGCATGGCAATGTTCATTTATTAGTTTGGTGACGTGTATGTTCAGAGGCTGATGAATTTGGGGTATATATTCAATTTTGCATTTAGTGTTATCGTGGTTCTCTCGCTTGCCACTCTGCCCCGCTCCTTTCCTCTGACGTCTCCATGTTTACCATACATGTGTTGGGACGTGTACAGTGACGACCTGGTTTTTTCATCGAGTGTTGGGGCTTGTCCATCTAGGTCCATCAGGAGAAGTAAATGTTGTAAGTGTCTATTATAAATTATTTATTATTGTAAACATTTGACCCCTTCAGCACAGTGCGTCTTTTTGCCCTTGAGTTTGGCTAAACTTGAACGAGTTTACGCAGCTTAGAAAGTATGTATGGTATTCGGAAGAACAGGTAGATTAGACTTAAAATCAGAGTTATTACGAACATTGTTTATTATTTGTACTAATAGTTTGATATGAATGGTATATCGCGTGTGTGTACATTTATTAAGGTATTGATTTATCAACCTCCTCATACCGCGATTTGCCTTGGGTTTATTTCAATTACAGTATATTTGGAAGATTTTGAGTATTGGAGGATTTATGGTGATTGGGGGGGGGGGGGTCAGTGAACATTGAGTAGGCTTTTATATTTATTATATCTATCCTGGGCTGTTAAATACTGTAGTTTGTTATTGTTAGTATGTGCTAATAGTGGTGCTGGTACTGTAGAGGTTATGAAAAAGATGTGTATATATTTTTCGAATGTTTAGTAATGCTCGATCGTTTTTTCAGGTCGAAGCCCTTGTCGGTATCAATAAAGCGCTACTACAATCTTCTGTGTTTGATGGACCTCGATACACTTCGACAACACTTCTAGTATGGGGCGAGAGGAGGAGACGGAGCAGCGGAAGCAGCAGCGCACTGCCGCCAAGCGGAAGTTCACCCGGAAGTACAACCTATTCGGGGAGAGTATAACGCAGGAAGATCCGGAAGCTCTTCTGCAAAGTGGTTTCAAAGAAATTCAGGAAGCATACAGTGCCGTTGAAAAGGTATACGAGAGTTATCTAGAGTTATTATTAATTCAAGGAACTAGCGAGTCTCAATTGGAAGAGGAGGAAAATTACACTATTGAGCTAGAAAGAAAACGGAATGACGCACATGCTTCACTGGTCAAAAATTTAGATAAGAAAAAAATTCAGAACTCTAACATAACAAAGGTATAAGTAAAAGCACTAGATCCCCTAAATTTGATGGTAACTTGCGAGAGTACCCTAGCTTCAAATCCGATTTTGAAAGACTCGTGAACAACAACTTCGGACAGGATCCATTTGCTTTGAAACAATGTCTGCTTGGAGATGCTTTGAAAACTGTTTTAGGAGTTAAGCATGACTACAAGGAAATGTTTAAAAGATTAGATGAGAAATACGGAAACAAATTAAAAATTGTTGATTCAGTGATAAGTGACCTCAAATCCCTCAAAAGATTTGGTGACAACAATGGCAAAGGCTTCGTGAAAATGGTTGACCGTGTTGAACGATGTTGGCTAGACCTAAAGAAAATTAATCTTGATGCAGACATGAATACAGCGAGCACAGTGAGTCACATTGAGAAAATTCTTCCCGACACAGAAACGTGAGTGGGTAATTTGTGCGGAGAACCTCGCTGATTCTGACGATCTGTTTCCAGGGTTGCTTGATTTTTTGCTACGAGAGAAGAGGGTAATAGAATACATGGATTCTGATATTCGCCATGGAGCTGGTAGTGCGAGTAAGTCCGCAGTTCATAACATGTCATGCCAAGAAGGAGCTACCTCAAATGGATCGTCAGAGTTTGTGAATGAGATTATGAAATTCAAGAAAAACAAGAGAGCCAAGACTTACAAATTCAACAATGTGTAGTTAACATGTCAGAACTAGCAAGCCAAATGAGTAAAAACCAAGGGATAAACAGTGCTCGTACTGCGGAAACTGTGCAGAAATGCTGGATACACTCAACAAATGGTCATAGTATCTTTGATTGTAACGCATTCAGAAATTCAGAGGTTGCAGATAGAATAGAATAAGTTAAGAAACCTAACATATGCTTCATTTGCCTGAAAGGAAAGCATATAGCCCGGAATTGCTACTCAAAGAAAGTTTGTAACAAAGCAGTAGCATATAATCAGTATTGTGACCGGTATCACCATCCATTGTTACATCAAAGTAGTGATGCAAGAACTATGCTTCATGGGTTAGGGGGTACCAAGAGAGAAAAGGTACTTCTTACCGTTAGCACAGTGTATAGCCAGAACCAACCTATAACTACCTTGTGGGATTCGGGATCTGATATTACACTGGTTACCCATGAGATGGCTACACGTCTCGGCTTAAGAGGTACAGATGTAGAACTGTCTATGACCAAGGTAGGAAATACAACTGAGAATTATTGCAGTAAAGAACACATCCTGCCACTCTCAGATAAGCTAGGAAATGTTGTGAATATTCTTGCGGTCGGCATCAAGGAAATTTCCTCTACTTTAGAACCGGTAGACACTTCAAAAGTAGCTACACTATTTGAAGGTATTGCACTAGCGGACATTGCTAGACCTTGTGGGAAGATAAATATGCTTATCGGTACAGACAATTGTGATATGTTACCTAGAGTTGTAAAGATTAATGGCAATTTACAATTGTTAGAGAATCAGTTTGGATATAGCATTAGAGGTTCACATCCCATCATCCACAACACTTCTAGCAACAACAATCACATATGCATTAGAGCTCATCATGTAGCTGGTTTGGCCCATGTTAGTTGCATAGAAGCTGAATACAAGCCTAGTCTAAAAACTAGTCTTTATCATTTCTTTGATGAAGAAAGCAGAGATTATGTGGGTCAAAGAAGTTCAAAAGACTATGCCCGACTGGGGTGTAAAATAAAAAAGATTAGGTGCTGCTGAGATTGATGGTATGATTACAGGTCAAAGGATGTCAAAATGGCTCAAAGACAATTGGAATAGGGACAATTTCATTATTCTACCAGCTGATCATTCTTTTACAAGGTTGTATGTTGCACACATTCATAATATAGACCATGCGGGTATAGAATCCACTATGGCTAAAATTCAAAGCAAATTTTGGATCCCAGGAGTTCGTAAACTCATTAAATCAATAAAGAACAAATGTGTAACCTGTAGACGTTTGGATGGTAATGTCGAAGGTCAGAGTATGGGACAATTAGGACTTGAGCGATTGCAGCCCTCTCCCCCTTTCTATAACACAGCAATTGATTTGTTCGGTCCGTTCGCTATCAAAGATAGGCCTACAGTCAAACGTAGGACTAGAAGTAAGGCATATGGTGTGGTATTCAACTGTCTGTCCAGTCGTGCAGTGTATATTGATTTAGCTGAGGGATATGACACAGAGTTTCCTCGCCACTTTTCGAAGATTTGTGAGCATTCGTGGATATCCTAGGACAGTACACTCTGACGGAGGAACTCAATTAGTGGCAGCTAGCAAAGAACTTAAACATATTACCAGTACCTGGACATTTTCTGAGATCCTCAATTTTGGTGTAAAGGAAGGTATGGAGTGGGTTTTTAAAAAATCTGCTGATGCACCCTGGCAGAATGGATGTAGTGAGTCTTTGATCAAACTAATCAAAAGAGCACTGACTGTGGTAATTGGTGATAGCGTCTTAACATTTGGAGAGTTGCAGACTGTGTTGTTCGAGGTAGCCAACATGCTCAATGAAAGACCCATAGGGATGAAACCAGGTTCTGATCCTGATATGGCGACTTACCTATGTCCTAACGACCTCATTCTCGGTCGTGCTAGTACACATGTTCCATGGGGACCCTTCGATTATGATACTTGTCCTACACAGGTTAAAGTTTGTTCAGAGAATTCTTGAAGGATTCTGGCAGAAATGGCAGAGAGACTATTTTCCTACATTGATGGTTAGACAAAAATGGCACGTCGGAAAGCTCAATCTAAAACCAGGTGATTTAGTTCTAGTACAGGATAGTAATGTGGTCAGAGGTGTTTGGAAACTCGCTCAATTAGTAAATGCAGACCCAGGCAGAGATGGCAGAGTTCGAGATGTTTCGTTGCGCTACAAGGTACAAAAGTCTGGCAAAAAATATAATGGACAAGAAGATAAGTTGATAAACAGGTCAGTTCACAGGTTGGTTGTGCTACTACCTGTAGAGGAACAAACTAGTTGAGCATGTCACATTGTTTGGGGGATGTGTATAATTTTCAATGATATTTGATATCAAGGATTCGTCAAATGGTTTCGTTTTTGTATCTCTCTCTAATTGATACTTGTACACTACATATTAACTATATTGTCAACTTAGGTGAATATTTTCAATCATCAAAGGATTAACAAATTGCTTCACTTTGACTTGTTAATTTTTTTTTTTTTTTTTTTTTTTTTAAAAGACCTCTACTACTTGTTAATTGTATCGTTGATACAATTGTATTTAGCTTGTCAAGATTTGTTTCGTTACATTTCGTGTGATTTCCAATTATTCTCGTGCGGGCAGTTTCTAACCGTGCGCATGGCAATGTTCATTTATTAGTTTGGTGACGTGTATGTTCAGAGGCTGATGAATTTGGGGTATATATTCAATTTTGCATTTAGTGTTATCGTGGTTCTCTCGCTTGCCACTCTGCCCCGCTCCTTTCCTCTGACGTCTCCATGTTTACCATACATGTGTTGGGACGTGTACAGTGACGACCTGGTTTTTTCATCGAGTGTTGGGGCTTGTCCATCTAGGTCCATCAGGAGAAGTAAATGTTGTAAGTGTCTATTATAAATTATTTATTATTGTAAACATTTGACCCCTTCAGCACAGTGCGTCTTTTTGCCCTTGAGTCTGGCTAAACTTGAACGAGTTTACGCAGCTTAGAAAGTATGTATGGTATTCGGAAGGTTTATTGAGATCTTGGTTACCCCTTAAAGTCCTAGAGGTGCATTGTATACTGGGGATGGTCGTCTAATGGTGACCGGAACATGATGGAGAGTTGTCATCGTGTTGAAGGGGTTAAGGTATTTTATTATTATATTTGAGTTAAGTTTGTATAACGTACCTCTGTAATACATATAGATTAGACTTAAAATCAGAGTTATTACGAACATTGTTTATTATTTGTACTAATAGTTTGATATGAATGGTATATCGCGTGTGTGTACATTTATTAAGGTATTGATTTATCAACCTCCTCATACCGCAATTTGCCTTAGGTTTATTTCAATTACAGTATATTTGGAGGATTTTGAGTATTGGAGGATTTGTGGTGATTCGGGGGTCAGTGAATATTGAGTAGGCTTTTATATTTATTATATCTATCCTGGGCTGTTAAATACTGTAGTTTGTTATTGTTAGTATGTGCTAATAGTGGTGCTGGTACTGTAGAGGTTATGAAAAAGATGTGTATACATTTTTCGAATGTTTAATAATGCTCGATCGTTTTTCAGGTCGAAGCCCATGTCGGTATCAATAAAGCGCTACTACAATATTCTGTGTTTGATGGACCTCGATACAGAAATTAACCACCTACTGTAATTTACATTACATGTGTAATTACACAACACAAACACCCCACACACCCCACACATCATCCTGGCTGGTGACTTCAACGCCAAGACGTCGGCCTGGTTTGTCGACAACCCCGACACAGACAGAGGGCTGGTACTACAAAACCAAACCGATAACCTCATCATCCTTAACGACATCCATCAACATACCCATATTCCTCACCAAGCCCTCTATAACCCATCATCTCCTGACATCACCTTTTGCTCCCCAGAACTCACCCCCACAACATCCTGGAGGGTGGTCAGAACCTTAGGCTCTGACCACCTCCCGATCATTATCACCACCAAAACCAGACTTACCCCAGCTAGCCACAAACACACATACACCAATTATAAAAGAGCTAACTGGGAAGCATTCACAAATGAGACAGAACAACACTTCACAACTGTAAACAGTACACCCATCACTAACATCAACAATGCTGTACACATACTCAATAAAACTATCCAAAATGCTGACAAGAAACACATTCCAAGAGGTAACAGAAAAGACACAACCCCAACTTCACACCAGAAATTCAAAACCTCATCAGACAACGCGACATACTGAAACACTCCCCAGCACCCCACACACAAGACATCACACAACAAATTCAAGCACTCAACACCCAAACTAACAACAAAATACAAGAACAACAAAAACTAAATTGGAATAACTTCCTACAAACACTTGATAAACAAAAACCCCAAAAAACTCTACAAAACACTAAACAGCATCACACTTTCCAACAGGAACACAACACAATCACATGCTGCAATCACAACAACAGACTCTACTCCTTCATGTAAACAACAAGCAAACACTCTCATCAATCACTTTTCACATGTCAGCCACCTAAAACCTCACAAAGACGACCGACGTGTCATCCGACGTAAGAGACAATTCCCCACAGACCCGGACTATACACCCTTCACCAATCACCAGACAAAGCATATCATCAACAATCTCAAGCACTCACCCGCCTGTGGCCTAGACAACATTAGCAACATACACCTCAGACACCTGGGACCACAAGGCATACAAGCACTCACTAACATATCAAACTACAGCTATTCACACAATACAATACCAGACATTTGGAAGCATGGTATCATCATCACATTCCCCAAACCCAACAAAGACCCCACGCTACCCTCCTCGCACCGTCCCATCACACTTCTTTGCTCCCCCTCTAAAGTCATGGACCGCCTAGTATTACAACTAATTACACCTGACCTACCCCTAGCTCCAACACAACATGGCTTTAGGCCACTGCACTCCACAAACACTCTTCTCACAGACCTTACACAAAGAGCTTTCGACGGCATCAACTCAGCTAGACCACCACACAGATCACTATTAGCCACACTCGACATTAGTAAAGCCTTCGATGCCATCCCCCGCCACAACCTAACAAACAAAATCTACAACACAAACATGCACAACAACACAAAAAGGTGGCTGGCCAACTTCCTAGCAGGCAGATGTGCACACGTATCTTTTGCCGGTCAGTCATCTAAAATCAGAAACTTTCCAAACGGAGTCCCACAAGGATCCGTCCTATCGCCAGCACTCTTCAATCTGTACATGCACGATATAACTACACCCAATACGCCCCAAATAAACTTAGCCTCCTATGCAGATGACATAACACTCACATGCACACACCATGACCCAAAAAGATCAACAGATCTCCTTCAACCCTATCTCAACACACTACATGGTTGGTGCACTACAAACAGACTTAATCTAGCCCCAGCCAAATCCACCGCAACCCTGCTCACAAGTTGGACAGGAGAACACGAATACATCCCTCAACTCACCATAAACAACACACCCCTAACACATACACACACCCAAAATCCTAGGAGTAACATATGATACTCATATGACATTCAAACAGCACACCACAAACATTAAAAAGAAACTGACACCCAGACTTAACGCCCTCAGGTCACTTGCTCACACAAAATTTGGACACAACAAAGAAACTACCACCACAGTATATAAACAATACATAAGATCAGTGATGGAATACGCAAGCCCAGCCTGGGCTTCTAACCTAGCTGAAACTCATCATAAGACCTTACAGACTATTCAAAACAAAGCCCTGAAGATCATTACAGGCTGCACAGCTACTTCACCCACAGATCACCTACATCAAGAAACCAAAATTCTCAAAGTCAAAGACCATCTGGACATGAGAGGCACTCAATTCCTGGCAGCAGCCTCCACGAACCAAGACCACCCACTAAACTACATGGCAACACACCCACAGACACCAAGAAATATCAAAACAACACCCAGCACACGGTATCACACACAATTATTGTCCTCTCTCCCTCCCTGCCCACCCCGAACCAACTTCCAGAAGCACATCCATACTCATATCTCTCACCGATCCATCCACTCACTCACAGACAACACGCAGCTGCATGCACGACCTCCCGAAATCCATCCTTCCGAACCCTCCCTTCCTCGCGAGGACAGAGTCCACCTGGCCAGGCTGAGATGCGGACACCATCCAGCTCTCCTGAGCTATCAGAAGAGACTGGATGACTCCGTTGTCGACGCCTGCCCGGGATGTAACACAGCACCCCATACCATTAAACACATCATAGAAGACTGCATTTCACACAACCACTTACGCCAACAACACAATCTACACTCAATGAGAGCTCTGTGGGAAAGCCCGATCGTGGCCATGGCCTTTCTCAGGGACTCGGGGCTGTTCGGCCAGGCAGCTTAGGGAACAACAACAACAACAACAACATTCAGCCTATAGTTTCCGATTTAAATGTGAAAGACTCATAATATTACAAGGAAAACTTGCTCATCGTAATTTGACGAAATAAGCGCTCGTGTGACACCGCTTTCAGGAGGCTACAATATTAAACACTCTGAAATTACCACAAACAACTTCATATTTCAGCACACAATCAATTCCGCAACGCACACATCAAGTACAACAACAATACATAATAAAAGTTGGCCTCATTTAGTTCACTCAGATACCATACTTAGGAAACCACTCATACAAAGAGGGTAACACAATAAGATGACCTTCATATGTCGAACACATGAAAATACATATCAAAGTGAAGATAAAGTGAATAGGAAGTTAAGTAAAATCCAAATAATATAATGTTATTGTATAAGACCAATACTATATCAAGAACACTGTAAGCTTATGGAATGGAGTACCTAGTAGCGTCATTGAGTGTAGTATCTATCAACCTTTCACAATATCGTCTAGATAAACATTTCGCTCCAAACCCCCGATTAACTGCTGTTACAAACGAATAGCACCACTTTATACAGTGTAATTCTGTCATATTTCAACATAGGATATGTAGTTTAGTTACAAGCAGCCTCGTAAGGATCAACATATATGTTGTTGATGTTTGCTTTCCTTTGTACTCCTTTGTGTAATTAGGACTTATAATTCGTCTTAGGCCAAAAAGGTAACAAATATTACTTCAGTACTGCAGAACGTCTTCCATGTAATAAGCTTATAATACCTTCATAATCCAGTACTGAAACTTTGCAAATTATGATAAGTTGCATGATGTTCTATGAGGTATACGTCTATCTAGCTATCTATTGCCTGAGGTATGAGGTATAGGTACCCTGTTCTATGAGGTATACGTCTATCTAGCTATCTATTGCCTTAGGTATGAGGTATAGGTACCCTGTTCTATTAAAGTAGGCGTAAATCTTGACCACTAACATCCAAAACTCAAAAGGACTACAATAATCAAGCTACTACTTCTAACACTTTTAGAAGAGTCAGTTTGGGAATAGGTACATTAAATTACAGCCCATTTGTCCCAGCCTGTTCTGTGTTAAAGAAGTTGGGAGTCAAGAATTCTGGCCTAAACATAGTGGATAGACTATAATTATACAATAAATAGCATAACGAGAGATGATATTCGTTTGATAAAGGACGCCACAAATGGATCTAGGAGACCTTTGTGGATTACAGTGAAGAATATATAGGAGGCTGTGGGCGAGGTAGGGGACCACAAGAACACTGTCCGGATATATTAGCAATACTTAGTGTTATGACTGTTGATGTTGATATGAGAGAGAGAGAGAGAGAAAGAGGGTGGGGGGTGGGGGGGAGGGGAGAGAGATTACCGTTGAATGCAGCTTCACTAGTGACGCTAGCTAAAGTATAGTACCTACGATATTTAACTATCTATATATATATATATTGCCAGAAAGGGTGGATACGAAGGAATCGCCCTTATGCACCTCTGCCCCAACCAACACAGCTTTCATATAACTCTCAACTCCATTTTTCCACCTCATCAAATTTAGTAGATGTTACCCACTTACAATCCTACATGCATACAGAAGAGAGATACACCACACATTTAGTTGCAAAATGTCTCAAAGTGGAAGACAAACGCTGTTTACAAATAGTTTAATGACAACATAAAAATAATGTTCATACATTACTAGATTATTTATCATGATTATTAGAAACAAGTTTCCATATTCCTTAACTCATTCAGTAACAGTGACACCCTTTTCATTATATTTTGAACAACTATTAAACGATTCTATTAAGCTTAGGAGAGATGTCTACCAATGAAAAGGCTACAGATCAATTACAAATAAATTATCCATTTAGCTAATATGTATCCCTCCTAAGCTCCATGAAATCGTCTAAATGTAGCTGAATTCAAATATATAAGACGTCACCGGTACTGAAAGTGTTAATTGAGTTAGACGTACAGACGGTCCTATTCCCGGAACCCAATCAGTATATTATCCTCCCAACCTCAGACCACAGACGAGCTTTGTGATCTGGACGACTACAGATTCATTTTTCTTTGGGCTAAATTACCGATATGACATTGGCTTGACAGACTGAGCTGGAGGATTTGTTGGTGAGGTAGGGGAGGCAGGGTGGGATTACAGGGACCTACTGGACGTTGACATTGTTGGTGAGGCAGGGTGGGATTACAGGGACCTACTGGACGTTGACATTGTTGGTGAGGCAGGGAGGGATTACAGGGACCTACTGGACGTTGACATTGTTGGTGAGGCAGGGTGGGATTACAGGGACCTACTGGACGTTGACATTGTTGGTGAGGCAGGGTGGCATTACAGGGACCTACTGGACGTTGACATTGTTGGTGAGGCAGGGAGGGATTACAGGGACCTACTGGACGTTGACATTGTTGGTGAGGCAGGGTGGGATTACAGGAACCTACTGGACGTTGACATTGTTGGTGAGGCAGGGTGGTATTACAGGGACCTACTGGACGTTGACATTGTTGGTGAGGCAGGGAGGGATTACAGGGACCTACTGGACGTTGACATTGTTGGGGAGGCAGGGTGGGATTACAGGGACCTACTGGACGTTGACATTGTTGGTGAGGCAGGGTGGGATTACAGGGACCTACTGGACGTTGACATTGTTGGTGAGGCAGGGTGGGATTACAGGGACCTACTGGACGTTGACATTGTTGGTGAGGCAGGGAGGGATTACAGGGACCTACTGGACGTTGACATTGTTGGTGAGGCAGGGTGGGATTACAGGGACCTACTGGACGTTGACATTGTTGGTGAGGCAGGGTGGGATTACAGGGACCTACTGGACGTTGACATTGTTGGTGAGGCAGGGAGGGATTACAGGGACCTACTGGACGTTGACATTGTTGGTGAGGCAGGGTGGGATTACAGAGAACTACTGGACGTTGACATTGTTGGTGAAGCAGGGGAGGAAGGGTGGGATTACAGGACCTACTGGACGTTGACATTGTTGGTGAGATTACAGAGAACTACTGGACGTTGACATTGTTGGTGAGGCAGGGGAGGCAGGGTGGGATTACAGGGACCTACTAGACGTTGACATTGTTGGTAAAGCAGGGGAGGCAGGGTGGGATTACAGATAACTACTGGACGTTGACATTGTTGGTGAGGCAGGGGAGGAATGGTGGGATTACAGGACCTACTGGACGTTGACATTGTTGGTGAGGCAGGGTGGGATTACAGAGAACTACTGGACGTTGACATTGTTGGTGAGGCAGGGGAGGCAGGGTGGGATTACAGGGACCTACTGGACGTAGACATTATTGGTGAGGCAGGGTGGGATTACAGGGACCTACTGGACGTTGACATTGTTGGTGAGGCAGGGTGGGATTACAGGGACCTACTGGACGTTGACATTGTTGGTGAGGCAGGGTGGGATTACAGGGACCTACTGGACGTTGACATTGTTGGTGAGGCAGGGTGGGTTTACAGGGGCTTCCTCTACACTCACTACCTCACTCTAAACTCACTCCCTCACCCTACACTCACTCCCTCACCCTACACTCACTCCCTCACCCTACACTCACTCCCTCACCCTACACTACCTCTCTCACTCTACACTCACTCCCTCACTCTACTGTACACTCACTCCCTCACCCTACACGCACTCCCTCACCCTACACGCACTCCCTCACTCTACACTCACTCCCTCACTCTACACTCACTCCCTCACTCTACACTCACTCCCTCACTCTGCACTCAGTCCCTCACTCTACACTCACTCCCTCACATTACACTCACTCCCTCATTCTACACTCACTCCCTCTCTCTACACTCACTCCCTCACCCTACACTCACTTCCTCACTCACTATTACAGTTCTCTACCTCATGCTATAACTTTTAGAATGTTTCAAGGTCCATGTGTCCAGATATATTGACATTAACGCACCTTGAATGTGTGTATATTAGTTAAGCAACACATGCTACAGGCACCTTTGACTTTTATCTCCTTCATTCACACACACAAAAACCGGACTCATGCTCTTCTCACTATGGCCTTTGATTCAAGTATTCAAAATCATCAAAGGCATCGACAATATGAACTGTAGTAGGTATTTCACTATCAACCAATCTAATTACACGTGGGGAAACGGTTGCAAAATTATTGGTAAATCTTTTAACTCACATGAATCTAAGAATTTCTTCTTCAATCGAGTTGTCAACTTGTGGAATAGGCTTCCCGGAGACGATATAGACTGCAGCACCGTTGATTCATTTAAACTTCGCCTAGAAAAATATCTCGCATCAAACCCGCGACTGACTGCGTTTGTAAATGAATACCTTTATTTTATCCCTCCCTCAGTTGCTAACCCATCTGTCCCCTACTAACTTCCTAATCCTGCCACGGACATTAGTTCCAGGGCAGTAGTTCCCTTTCCAATGTTCCCTTACCCCCTCTAAACCACTGTTTGGACACTTGATCCTCAGTGTTTTGGAGGACAAGCAGCCAAGAAGGGTTACTAGACCTATTGTTGCTTGATTTACTTTGTACTCCTTTGCTTAACCCTTCCTCCCCGGGTGTCATTTTAATATGACACCACGGCAGATGGGCAGGTACCCGGGTGTCATTTTAATATACAGTAAGCTTGAAAGCCTATTCAGCTTGGTCTGAACGCTGTGCGTCCGACGCATGTAAACAAAGCCGATCGTTGCGTCACTGCACCTCCGAAAACAAGAAGGAGAAGACTCGTTTGTTATTGTATGTCTGTATGTCGTTGTTTCAGTAGTGAAAAGATTGTCGTATTGCTAACATTGCCTGAAAATGCTCTCCACTAAAATCGTCATCACAACTGAACCAGTTGACTTAGAGAGCTCTACTCACCGCCAGTCTACAGATTGGAAACCGCACTACGTTTATAGATGCGTGGGAAATTTCTAACAGTTAAAATTAACCAAATACGGTAGCCTAGGCCTAGACGTTTTTCGGCCAGATCGCCCGGGTACGCCGCACTGTCATTAGGAGAGCTAGCCTGGGCCAGGAGGGTTAAAGACTCCAACCCGTTTTCTGTAAATTTCCCTTAACCCTTAATTAGCGGCGAGCAACATAAGTCGAGTTAAAAAAAGCTGGACTATGTGGCGGCGCTCGACATAACTCGAGTGGCAATTTCAGCACGTAATGTGGCTGAGAGAGAGAGACAAGTGGTGGCAGGAGACTAGCGAGCGTATGACTGCTCCAGACCACCGCGGCGAACCTACTGACACAAATCTCAGCTCCCTCCTCCCTCTCTCACTCGCTACATACTCAATT
Organism: Paralithodes platypus; assembly: GCA_032716605.1. Classification (NCBI taxonomy): domain Eukaryota; kingdom Metazoa; phylum Arthropoda; class Malacostraca; order Decapoda; family Lithodidae; genus Paralithodes; species Paralithodes platypus. The sequence continues at coordinate 25,540,322 of CM064564.1, read as the reverse complement.
ATGTACTGAAAGTACCGAATTACCTGCTTTTTGCACTCGCGTTGCACGGTTATTGCAAGAAAACTATCCATCATACAAGGATCGTTATGGTGTCATTCGAAAGCTCTGTTTATGCCCTTTCAGGGATAGGTACTTGTTTTACGTTCTGGGTCTTATTTAGGCATGAAATGATCACGTAAACAGCCCTATTTTGGCTAAAAACACCCCGCTGTGCGGTACACATAAATAAACCGCATAGGCCGCTCGTAAGGTGTTAAACAATAATTATAAGTTTAAATGTGTGAACCAACCACTTGTTGCCTTTCCTGCTGATTTCCTCTTTCTTTACACGTCCTTATTTCCTTTGTATTAAACCTACTACTATGAATTATGTGACTTTGTCTCTCTTAACCAAGTTTAGCCTACTTTAGTGGCACCGGAAGCACCGCACCACCAACCATAACTAGTAAACCAGACATTATGAGTGGTTCTTGATTAACATCTTGACAGGATAAATATGTGTATTTTATTTCCTTTATCCGTATCAATATATAGATACCAGTACACATAATAATGTATTGCTCGTTGTTCCTTAGGCCACAGGGGAAATACAACCTTCAATGGCAATATTAGTTGGCCAATATTTGCTGATCCTCAGTGCAACCTCCAGGGGAATACTGTTCACCTGTCGTTCCATGTTTATTCATGTCACCTCTCTCTCTCTCTCTCTCTCTCTCTCTCTCACGGGCTCACTCTCACTCTCTCTCTCTCTTTCTCTCTTCTTAATGAGCCAGACCAGGGTTCTGACCAGTTCCAACGGTTATAGATTAACATAATGAGAGAACATAAGAACATAAGAAAATGGGAGTCTGCAAAAAGCCGATCGGCCCATACAAGGCAGATCCCTGTCACACCCAACCCCAATTACAAGGCCCAATTATAGACCCATCTCACTAATACCTTGAGTACTGACCCCACCAAAACGGTCAGAGATTAACACAAGATTACGGGGTCTGCTGAGCGCCGATTGGCCCACACCTGGTACATCCCCCTCACACCCAACCCATCTCGTCCATATGCCTATCTAATTTTATCTTAAAGCTCCCTATAGTGCATTTGCGCGCACACGAGGGCATGTGCTTAGTCTTCCTTTTCAAACATTTTTATATAAGTATAAACAGATTTAAAGATGGTAAACATAAATTGTCATCTGTTCCTTGGTCCACATGGTAAATTAAACCATCCTGTCCAATGTTAGCCAAAAATATTCTGGTCCTAGATACAATCTCCAGGGGTAGACAACAACAAAACTGTGTTACTATCGCTATAAACGTATTCATGAATGAGTGTTATTTGACTCAAATAATTTATAAAGTGCTGCTTAATACTTCAGTGCTTCGCAGTGCACATAACTTTGTCAAGCGTACAATTCGTGGAAGCAGGGTATCATCACTAACATTTTTTGAGGGTTATAATATAGTTTACATTGTTCCCTTGCCATAATATATATAGAATAGGAAGTATTTTTTCCTGTTTACTAGGTTTCTTCCTGATCCCACCTACCCCTTTAACCCTTCTGGCCCGGGCTCGCCCTCCTAAGGACGTTGTTGAGATCCGGGCGATTTGGCCGAAAAACGTCTATGCCTAGGCTACCGTATCTTTGTTATTTTAACTGCTAGAAACTTCCCACGCATCTTTAAACGTACTACGGTTTCCAATCTCTAGACTGGCGTTGAGTAGAGCTCTCTAAGCCAACTGGTTCAGTTGTGATGAGATTTCCGTGGAGAGAGTTTCGAGGCGATGTTAGCAATATGACACAATTTTCAACACTAAATCTGTCTTAGCAGACCACACAACAACAAAGCTCCGACGTCTGCTACCTTTCGGAGGTGCGTGCGTTGCCTCCGACCAGCTGTATTTACATACGTCGGACGCACGGCTTTCAAAACAAGCTTAATAGGCTTTTCAAGCTTACAGATTTTAAAAGGACACCCGGGCTCCTGCCCATCTACCGCGGTGTCCTTTTAAAATGCTGCCCGGGCGGGAAGGGTTAAGGGAGTCATGTTTGGTTAATCACTGACTGGCTGCTTCATTAACATTCCCCCTTAACCCTCAACTATCGGGTAGTTTTGTAACTACTACCTGCCAATCGGGCAGATTTACCCTAAACAAGCTTCATTCCATTCTCTTTTTCATACATAAAGAAGAGCCAGAGTGTAATATAATTATGTATCCATGAAAGGGCGATAATTGAGCTTTCCAATGACACCTGAACCATCCTTGTACGACCACGGGTCCTCTTGCAACTATGTTGCAATACGAAGGGAAAAAACCTAAAATACAGTAATTTCCTCAGTTTTTACCCTGTATTGCGGGACCAGGGAGGTATAGACATGTGGTGGTGGTGTCAGTGGCGGGACGAGGTCCACGCTGAATGGTCAGAGCACGCCCGCGGTCCTTCCACCGCGTGGACTCTCTCTCAGAGCCGATAATGTGCTCAAAATCGCATAGGACTTAAGGCGGGACCCACTCTTTAGGCCTTGGTTCTCTAATTGACTTAAGGCGGGACCCGCTATTTGAGGGTTAATGCGGTATACAACTATGCGAATTGGCGATGGCGATTGCCCGGCGACAGGCGGCGACAGGTTTATTTTGTCTATGTTTCAAAGTTTCCCATATTCGCTCTAATATTCTCCAAATGTCGCTGAAGGCGCATAGCATTCGCCCTAGCGTCGCCCCTGTTCGCCCAGAATCGCCATTATTTTTTAGCATGTTCAAAAACGGCCGCGAATTCAAACTGTTGGCAAATTTCGTACGGCATTCGCCCTTTACGTGGTATCCCACTGTGCGACTTTTCGATGGCTAACACCCAGTGACAGTGTTTTTTTTTATATATCCGTTAATTCATGGCGAATAGGGGGATTTCAGAAGCGAATGAAGGCGAAAAAGACGAATTTCGTTGATTGCTGCGTGACAGAAGTACGGTCACAGTGCGATTGTAGCGATTATTTAGGCGATAATGACGAATTATGTGCGACAATTGATGGCGAATTAGGTCGAATGTGGCGATCGATGATGGCGACAGTAGGACGATGTGACGAATGTTGGACGATGTGATGCGAAACACCGCGGAGGTTGTGCGAATATGGCGAATGCCATGTGTGTGTGTGTGTATTGTAGTGTGTGTGTGTGTGAATGTTTGTTTGTGTGTGTGAAAAGGTGAAATGTGGAAAAGCTGGACATGCTGTGTGTGTGTGTGTGTGTGTGAAAAGGCGAAATGTGAAAAAGCTGGACATTCTGTGTGTGTGTGTATGTGTGTGTAAAGAGGCAAAATGTGGAAAAGCTGGATATTCTGTGTGTGTATGTGTGTCTGTGTGTGTGTATCTATGGTTCAATGTGTACACTGTACAAGCCTTATCCTGGAATATCTGAACAATACTTGGAAGAACAACAATGATACACTGACGAATTATTCTGAACAATTAACAGTCCCACAGAGAACATTAACTTTTTTTGTATATTAACATTCGAAGTTCACAATCTCGTTTACATATTATGGTCTATTACAAAAACATAATTATGCCCTCGAATAAAAATTTAAATATAATTGTGTGGATATGTCTGAGTGTCTGTGCATCGATGGCATAGGTGTATTCCCACTCAAGATACAATTATGGATTTATTTTTTGTTTTCCTGCAATTATAAGACTATTGTATTCAGATTACCAAGTGTATATGGAGGGCAGAGGGTTAATTGAGATACTCTTTACCCTTCAGTTACCACAGATCATTCCTAAGCTGGATAACATCGTCTAAACTTGTAAAGGTAGTCAGAATATACTGTCAAAATGCGTCCTAATCTTCAAAGGGTTAAGTAGAAGTAACTATTAAATGAATACTTTCACTACTATGATAGTTTGTTTCCTCTAATTCGAGTTATCATTTGTCGATTTAATGCCTTACGAGCGGGCCCGTCAGTAACTTCTACTACCCACCAAGCGGGTAGTCATGGAACGCCTAGTATTACAACTAATTACACCCGACCTACCCCTAGCTCCAACACAACATGGCTTTAGGCCACTGCACTCCACAAACACTCTTCTCACAGACCTTACACAAAGAGCTTTTGACGGCATCAACTCAGCTAGACCACCACACAGATAACTATTAGCTACACTCGACATTAGCAAAGCGTTCGATGCCATCCCCCGCCACAACCTAACAAACAAAATCTACAACACAAACATGCACAACAACACAAAAAGGTGGCTGGCCAACTTCCTAGCAAGCAGATGTGCACACGTATCTTTTGCCGGTCAGTCATCTAAAATCAGAAACTTTCCAAACGGAGTCCCGCAAGGATCCGTCCTATCGCCCGCACTCTTCAATCTGTACATGCACGATATAACTACACCCAATATGCCCCAAATAAACTTAGCTTCCTATGCAGATGACATAACACTCAAATGCACACACCATGACCCAAAAAGAACAACAGATCTCCTTCAACCCTATCTCAACACACTACATGGCTGGTGCACTACAAACAGACTTAATCTAGCCCCAGCCAAATCCACCGCAACCCTGCTCACAAGCTGAACAGGAGAACACGAATACATCCCTCAACTCACCGTAAACAACACACCCCTAACACATACACACACACCCAAAATCCTAGGAGTAACATATGATACTCATATGACATTCAAACAGCACACCACAAACATTAAAAAGAAACTGACACCCAGACTTAACGCTCTCAGGTCACTTGCTCACACAAAATTTGGACACAACAAAGAAACTACCACCACAGTATATAAACAATACATAAGATCAGTGATGGAATACGCAAGCCCAGCCTGGGCTTCTAACCTAGCTGAAACACATCATAAGACCTTACAGACTATTCAAAACAAAGCCCTGAAGATCATTACAGGCTGCACAGCTACTGCATCCACAGATCACCTACATCAAGAAACCAAAATCCTCAAAGTCAAAGACCATCTGGACATGAGAGGCACTCAATTCCTGGCAGCAGCCTCCACGAACCAAGACCACCCACTAAACTACATGGCAACACACCCACAGACACCAAGAAATATCAAAACAACGCCCAGCACACGGTATAACACACAATTATTGTCCTCTCTCCCTCCCTGCCCACCCCGAACCAACTTCCAGAAGCACATCCATACTCATATCTCTCGCCGATCCATCCACTCACTCACAGACAACACGCAGCTGCATGCACGACCTCCCGGAATCCATCCTTCTGAATCCTCCCTTTCTCGCGAGGACAGAGTCCACCTGGCCAGGCTGAGATGCGGACACCATCCAGCTCTCCTGAGCTATCAGAAGAGACTGGATGACTCCGTTGTCGACGCCTGCCCGGGATGAAACACAGCACCCCATACCATTAAACACATCATAGAAGACTGCATTTCACACAACCACTTACGCCAACAACACAATCTACACTCAATGAGAGCTCTGTGGGAAAGCCCGATCGTGGCCATGGCCTTCCTCAGGGACTCGGGGCTGTTCGGCCAGGCAGCTTAGGGAACAACAACAACAACAACACCCGCCAAGCGGGTGGTTTTACCCTAAACGACCTTGTTTCTGTGCTCTTTTTCATGCATAAACAAGAGCCAGAGCGTAATACAATTATGTATCCCTGGAAGGGCGATAATTGAGCTTTCCAATGACACCAGAACCATCCTTCTACGACCACGCGTTCTCTTGCAACGATCGTGCAAGACGAAGGAAAAATCCCTAAAATACGGTAATTTCCTTACATAAATCCCTGTGTAGCGAGGCAGTGAGTGTGGGTGTGTGTGGAGCTGGGCCCAGTGCTGGCGCGAGAGCCGGCCTACGCTCCTCCCCCCCGCTCGTCTCTCTCTCAGAGCCAAATATTGCTCAGAATTGCACACCGCCAGAAGTCGGTCCCCGCCACATAGTCCATGGTTCTCTAGACCGACTTAAGTCCACCCCCGCCAGACAAGGGTTAAAGGGAGATTTCCACTTGAAGAATTTTATTATAAACCCCTCTCTCCGTCATGTTTAGCACCATTCCTTTTTAAATTTCAAGACGTTCGCCCCCTTTCGAACGTTCCCTTAACTACAGCTTCGACAGGGCCTTTTGAAATAACCATGCCTCAAATCTAGCCACCAATGAAACAAATCGGACAACTAATGTTGGATATGCGGTTTCCTTGAGCGCATCACATACGAGTTAACAGAAAACTATGGAAGGCTACGGTAGGTGCACCTTCTTCAGATATACCTACCGAAACCGATCAATACTGCAGTGGCGGCCGACATATATCCACACAAGAACACACACACACTCGACATAGCCACACAACAATAACATACACAACACGTGTTTCGGTAATGGTTCCGGTACACCGACTTTTAATTTGAACTTATAACTCGTGTTATATAAGTGTTATATGAAATATTATGAAGAATTACGGTAAGTATACATAACCTACTGTTATGTATATAGTACCTATGATTAAATTATCGTATTTCGGCGATTTTGGTCACTCGGAAAATCAGCTGATGAATCTCGGCGCTCCAAATTCACTTGCATTGAAATTATATTCTTTGTACAAGACCACCCATGGTTTTGGAGGGTTTATTTAAGGCTTAGAACTGCTTCTTTATACGCCGGTATTTACATTTACGGTATATTCTGTTTCATTTCATCTGACGGTATTGAATCCCTAATTTCTCGATACTTAATGGACAAATATGAAACCATGTCTCTGCATTATATTAAATCCAAGTTTATATAATTAGCACCGCATTTCACTACAACATCTTCTAAATAATTGAGAAATCCTGAAGGGAACTTTACTGTGGTATACTATCAATGGAAGTTAAATATCTATAAGCTATAATCCAAATAAAATCAATATAAATTGAATTACTCCATATCTAAATTGAATTGGATCTGAAACAAGCTAATTTATATCCAAAGGTCTCACATAATAAATGATATGTAGGGTAAGGTTATAAGGGTTAATATTATTAAGGAATTAGCTCACCAATAGTTCCACGTGGCAATGAGGCAAAGGAGAACGTTTTACCCAATATGGCGGACAATGGGGAGGCAAGACACGGCCCGGCCCTGAGGCTCGAGTAAAGTGAAAGGGAACAAATGATTATATGGGAATGGACATGAATACTATGCTTATCTGTCAGTCAGTCATGGTGTCGATGAGAGCGTCGTGATGGTGTAGCTGTATTTATTGCTGTCAGTGTATTGTGATTAGAGGCACAAAAGCTCGATCAACTGAGGGCAGAAATTAGATCTTAACTGGTTGGTGTTAGTGGAGGCTCTGAGCTGTCTTCCTCAGAGGCACACCTTGCTGCCTTGGCAAACGCCAGGAGCCCAAATTATCGTACCGCATCTAGGTTGCTCTATACGATAAATTATATCAATATATACGATAAATTCATATATACTACATAAGACCATGTCAATATTGGTTAATAGCATATTAGGCCTTTACAATCTTAACTTACTTACAATCTTATAATTATACGATCTACTCACTCGTCCTACGTCGTGCAGCGGGAACGACCGTGACGTCACAGAGACGTACGGGATCACAAAAGTTATAGCCTATCGTAATTACACGATACTTTATGTTTACACAATGTTCAACCGTCAGTTGAAAAGAAACAGAGTATAGTGAGAGACTCATCAACAGTCACATAAAAACCCACCTATCGCCTCATTTTGCCACATATCGCATGTCATTCGCATGGCATTGGCAATAATTCGTCGACATATTCGCTGAATTTGAGCTACTGTATAATGTATAATGTATAGTAAGAACCTAAGATAACTCGATCTATTTTCACTTAAGAAACGGAGGATAAGAGGACAACTGATTCAGTGTTTTAAGATATTAAAAGGATTCAGTAACATTAACCCTGATAAACTATTTAAGATAGCCAAAGAGAGTTCTACAAGAGGAAACAAGTTAAAATTAATAGGTAAGAAGGCAAACCTGGATACAACAAAAAAATGTCTTCACTCACAGTATAATTAGTGAGTGGAATAATCTCCCAAATAAAGTAATTGATAGTATCTCAATAGATGCTTTTAAAAGAAATCTAGACTCATCCAACAGAGAAATAGGGATGGAGTAGGCAATAACCAATGATAGAACGATGTGGTAGTAACGAACACTACTTCCAGTTGAAGAGAGCTAACTGAGGAAAACAAAACAATCTATGCATATGTGTATATATACGTATATACTGATAATAAAACTACAGGTGAAGGTTTGCATGCAATTTCCCTTCCATTTCTAACTTTCTATAAATTCCTTCAGGCGGTTTCCAAGATCTGCAAGGTTATTCACTTCCAACTGTCTTCATGTACGGTAATTGCCTGAGGGTACGGAGGGTAGGGATAGAGCCTTCTTATTTGCTATTCTTTCCTTCCACTGTACCTTACTCTCGGGTTAGCTATCTCTACTAGAATTAAGTCCTGACCACTTCGCTGGGATCGTAAGGTCTGTGTGGTCAGTGTATATATGTAAATATTTGTAAATCTCTCTCTCTCTCTTGTCGCTCAGCGACAGCAAGCAAAGAGTAGTCATAAATGGTAAGGCATCTAAATGGACCAACGGAGGTATCGGGGTACCCCAGGGAGCGATACTAGGACCAATAATCTATCTAATTTACATCAACGACATAGATGAGGGTCTCACCTGTACCATCACAAAGTTTGCTGACGATACAAACATTGCAAATAGCGTACTCTCAAAAGAACAAGTTGACAATATGCAAAATAATCTAGATAAGTTGTCATGTTGGGCCCAAATTTGGCAAATGAGTTTCAATGCGGATAAATGTAAAGTACTACATTTCGGATACCGAAATGAGAAAGCAAACTAATCGATGAATGGCACTCAGCTTAAGATTGTAGACAGAGAAACCGTGGGAGTAACAATATCGAGTAACCTAAAACCAAGTCAACAATGTTCAGAAGTTGTTAAGAAGGCAAACAAAATAATTGGCTTTATAGGCAGGTCATTTGAGCATAAACCCAAAGAAGTTATCCTAACTTTTTACAATTCCTTAGTCCGCCCTCTTCTGGAATACTGTGTTCCATCCTGGTGCCCTTATTACCAAACATATATAGACAAGCTAGAACGAGTTCAACGTAGAGTTACCGAAATTATACCTAACCTAAAGATAAAACCATACGAGGAGCGTCTTAGAGAATTAAATTTATTTCCTTTAACCCAGCACAGATTAAGAGGCGACTTAATTCAAGTGTTCAAATTCATCAAAGGCATTGCAAATATGAACTGTAGTAAGTACCTCACTATCGACCAATCTAATTACACGCGTGGACACGTTTGCAAAATGATTGGTAAATCTTTTAACTCTCACGAATCTAAGAATTTCTTCTTCAATCGAGTTTTTAACTTGTGGAATGCGCTTCCCCGCGACGTTATAGACTGCAGCACCGTTGATTCTTTTAAACTTCTCCTAGACAAATATCTTGCATCAAACCCTCGACTAACTGCGTTTGTAAATGAATAACTTTATTTTACTCCCCCCTCAAATTAATCAAGGATTGTTGTGTATATATATTACTAAGACGTTACTCTCTTCTTCCCAGAAATACGAAAGATCACTTACAGTATAAGTGTGTTTTGTTGCTAACCCATATGTTCCCTACTAACTTCCTAATCCTGCCACAGACATTAGTTCCAGGGCAGTAGTTCCCTTGCCAATGTTCCCTTACCCACTCTAAACCACTGTTTGGACACTTAATGATCCTCAGTTTTTTAGAGGACAATCAGCCTAGAGGAGTCACTAGAACTGTTGTTGTTTGATTTCCTCTGTACTCCTTTGTACTTTCTCTCCAGACGAAGTGATAAATTGTTCCCGCGTGGGAGCACTCTAAATGATGAATAGCAGACAGATGAAGGACCTCAGATTTTGTTTTTATAAGAGATTAAAAATAGAGCAAAGAGACACACAGACAAAACAGAAAAGGTTAATGTGACTAACGGCATCCACCATTCATAAAATGTTTGTAACAATTGGAATTAAACTGCTGTGGGTTGTACATTTGTGAAAAAGCAACTCTAAGGAAGTGAATTCCAGAGAGTAGAAGTTCTGGGGATACATTTTAATGTTGATAGGCGGAAGTTCTACATTGTGGAGGAGAGAGAATGAATGCATGGGCATTTCCAGCTACCCAGGTTCTGCGGGGAAAGATGCGAAGAGGTGGTAAAATTGAAGCAAGTTCCTCAGAACCTACAGCAAATGAAGACAGATGGGTAAATTGGTATACCAAACAAAAAATACAAAAATACAAACACAATTAAGCGATAATTTTTCAAGAGTGCTATAGTCGATATTTTTAACATTCAAGATCTAATTACGCTCTTGTTTTCTGTGTTCTGGCTATTATTTGATTATTTTTTCAGATTAGGAAGGGTTTATGGAAGTCATAGGTTAAGTGAGATAGTTTTTACGCTTAGAATTCTCACAGATCCTTCTTAAACTGAACCTATGTGTAACTCTCCTACGAAACGAAAAACAAAAGACGTTCAGTAATGCGTTTGTTTGTTTACATTCGTCCCAAGGTCCCAACACCACGTCAAGAAACAAAAACGATATATTAAACAGGCCATACACAAAGAAGATATATTATACTATTCAGAGAAGATAAGAAGAAAGAAAATGGGATTCGTTAGCCTTGATCGGCATCCCATCTAGGGGAGACAACCTTATTCAAATTTAGTTGGATGAGACTGGTCAGCCTTGGTCGGCAACCTGTCTAGGGGAGTAAACCTTATACAAATTGGTACTGCTTACCAAAGTGTGAAGCAGGTTGGTGGATGGACGCAACCCACTGTAGACAAATAGTGCTAAAACGAGACATAGAAAGCCTCTGAGTCGGATAGACCCTATATTGAGCGGTCAATCCTGTAAGTCCTTCAGTAAACTGGCATGGGTCGTCCCTCTTACAGGGGATAAGTCCGCTTGGGGGCATTTTGTGTATGGCCACCCTCATAAAGAGGAGTAAGGCGTACGGCAATGGATGGATGGATGGATGGATGGATGGATGGATGGAAAAGTAAGATAAAAAACGGTCAACTAATTCACGTGAAAATAACACAACTAATAGGGGGGCCAGTTGTAAAGGCAATCTCCCTGACCTATAATAGACCAAGTCGTGTATACCACTATATACCAAACACCAGCAGACACATTACGTTTATCTTCGGCTCTTTTTTAATATGTCTGCCAAAGCAAAAACAATCCGATCTTGTTAGTGGCCCAAAGATACACTGATATCACTATGTAAATTGATACATGTGCTTTCTGCTTGGTGATTCTCCGTCTACAGTCCCCACCTTTGATTCGGCTCTCTTGTGTGAACACTTTTTGATTCTCGGCGGAAATTTTAAATTTTAAGGCAACTCTTCCCCGAGGTCCCTACGGAATGGAAACTAAAAATGACCGTGTGACCAGGCCTTAACACCGGGGTTGTTATAACAGCGCTTATCTTGTACTTTCTTGCAAGCAATTGTGGTCTGACATCTTTACAAGTTATACAATATTTCAGTTTCTTAACCCTTAAAAAGCGGCTCACCACTTAAGTCAAGTTAAATAAAGCTGGATTATGTGGCGGCGCTCGACATAGGTCGAGTGGCAATTTCAGTACGTAATGTGGCTGAGAGAGAGAGACAAGTGGTGGCAGGAGACTAGCGAGCGTATGACTGCTCCAGACCACCGCGGCGAACCTACTGACACAAATCTCAGCTCCCTCCTCCCTCTCTCACTCGCTACATACTCAATTATGTACCGAAAGTACCGAATTACCTGCTTTTTGCACTCGCGTTGCACGGTTATTGCAAGAAAACTATCCATCATACAAGGATCGTTATGGTGTCATTCGAAAGCTCTGTTTATGCCCTTTCAGGGATAGATACTTGTTTTACGTTCTGGGTCTTATTTAGGCATGAAAATGATCACGTAAACAGCCCTATTTTGGCTAAAAACACCCCGCTGGGCGGTACACATAAATAAACCGCATAGGCCGCTCGTAAGGTGTTAAAATCATATAAATTCAGGGTAGTTACCGATTCCAATTCAAAATTACCAAAAACTAGTATGAGAAACAAGTGTTCATTGACAACTGAGGCCAAAATCTCTGGTGTGACCCCCTTGTGTACTGTACTAAACTGAGTAGTAACCAACCCTTCAAAGGTTACAAAGGACAAAGACATGCAGATATATAAGACCCGCATCAAAGTGTAGACTTGGGTTCCAGGAATACTTAACCAGTTTTATACTTTACTTATTGTCTATGTTATGAAGGACAGACGGTAAAGCTACTTGTAACAAGTGTCTCCCAAAAGCTGATTAACAGAGAGTCAAATCCAATTGTGGTATTTTATATAATTGTTTGTGCATTGGAAAGAAGTGTGGTGTGTTTGTTTAGTGTAGTGAAATGCATAGAAGGAGGAGGTGTTTGTGAACGTTGGCTGTACTACTATACTGTATGTGTACCTTCATCTTGCGCTCTGCTTTATCGCAGCTTGATTACATTAGGGTGTGACGCTCCTGCATAGTAGCCACGTGCGGGCATGCGCGAGGGTCGGGTGGCCAGCCTTTTAGAAACCGGCTGGCGGCAGCCGGCCGGCCGGCTTTTCCTTAGTATATATCCTACGACAATGTAACTTATGTCTGGGATATTCTTATGTTGTTTCACAGCTTGAAGCTGCCCTTATTCTTAACCCTTCTTTAGCGGCCTATGCGGTTTATTTATATGTACCGCCCAGCGGGGTGTTTTTAGCCAAAATAGGGCTGTTTACGTGATCATTTTCATGCCTAAATAAGACCCAGAACGTAAAACAAGTATCTATGCCTGAAAGGGCATAAACAGAGCTTTCGAATGACACCATAACGATCCTTGTATGACCGCTAGTTTTCTTGCAATAACCGTGCAACGCGAGTGCAAAAAGCATGTAATTCGGTACTTTCCCCATACAATTCAGTATGTAGCGAGTGAGAGAGGGAGGAGGGAGCTGAGATTCGTGTCAGTAGGTTCGCCGCGGTGGTCTGGAGCAGTCATACGCTCGCTAGTCTCCTGCCACCACTTGTCTCTCTCTCTCAGCAACATTACGTGCTGAAATTGCCACTCGACCTATGTCGAGCGCCGCCACATAGTCCAGCTTTATTAAATACGACTTATGTGGTGAGCCGCTTTTTAAGGGTTAACCAACGCATCTTAGTATATTTTATTCTCGATAGTTGATTGTTTCATTATTATATATAAGATGTAAGGCTAGTGAGAGTGGGAGGAGACGAGCGGGAGAGAGAGACTAGCTTGGGACGAGCCTGATTGTTGCCAATTGATCGCAACGTTAGGCTTAGTTTCGACTCACGCAAGGGGTAGAGGATTTTGACCCGGCAACGGTGTTGAGTGTTGCCAAGCATGGGATATATTTCGCATGCCTAGGGTGGGGTCCAGACAGATTCAAGACTCAGAGCTCACCTCACTGTCGTACCCTTCGGACCCCCTTGATACCTATCCCTCTCAACCCCACTTAGAAACTTTCTCTCTTACTTTGTATACCTTCTTTCCACTACTTCACCAGTCTATTTAATTACCCCATCCCCTTGATAGACCTTATATCTATCATTGTATTAACGACGAGCTCTCAGATAACTAGATAGGATTTTGGGCCTTATGCAGAGATATAATTGTTAATGAGACCTAGGAAGCTTTTTTGTTGTCTCATATTTGGTGGTTTCATGCTTGCTAGTGTGTTCTTGTGGCAGGTGAGCAGGGGCTAGACCGGAGGGGAGTTTTTTTTGCGATCCTTTAAGTAAAGTCTGCTGGTGCGAGTTCTGTGGACCTGCACGACTTTACTAGGATACCCGTGGGAGTCTGGGGGCATTTTCTTGTCTGTGTGCTTGTGTGTCTAGTGTTGTGTTGTGTGAGGGCCCTTGCCTAGTCCACTCAGCACTGCGCTAACACGTCTTGCGTTTGTTTTAGGGTCGCCAGGAGAGAGTCAGATACTTGGGATCTGAGTCTCTCAAGAGAGCACCCTTTCAATTAGAGTAATTTGGCGCACAGACTTGGGAACGCCCCTAGGCTAGAGCAGGTGGCTCAGCCCGGGTATCCGAAGCCTATAATCCTTCCGGCTAGACCTCTGCCACCTGGCAGATTAACAGCTAGGGGTTTATTATTTCTGAAGGCTTGTTATTGTGCCACAGTTTACCGTCTTTGTGAGCATTGTGAGTCAGGGTGTGGCTTAGAGACTCTGTCCGAGCAGGCTTGCCTGACTAAGAGTGAGAAGCACACCTGTATGTGGTTATGTTGCGAGTTGCTGCCTTTATTTAATTATACCTATGCCATTATACACTGTATGGCCTATCACTAGTATTTATTCCTGCTTATGAGTTAAGAGTTCTCTAAATCCGTAACTTACTTTCTTTGCTAAGCATCAGATCCTACAGTAGCCGCATGCAGTTTAGAAACCTGCATCTTGTCTACTTGTACGATGTTTTGAGGACTGTTTGCTTTCACCTTCTTTCACGCAGGGTTGATTAGTTGTATTAATTAACGTAACGTTAAATGTACTTTCTTCTAGTTTGTTATTAAATTGTTTCTGCAATTTAATTCCGTTATCTATCTTTTCCTTGAAGCTTTAAGTCAACTTAATCGTGTGATCTTTTATATAGCCTGCTTGACTATCAGCAGTCTATTGTGCGTGCACCCTGTAACCGAGTCATAGGATACCTTGTTGTCCAGGCAGGACTCTTGACGGTTTAGGGTGGTTTGTTGCCTGGGTTTATAGATAAGGGTGGGATCTAGCGTTTTCCGTTGTTGCTTGTTGCCGCATACCTAGTCCAATAGAAAGAGCCCAGTGTTTATATATCCCAGGACGTAACAAGGGTCAGTAAGGAACCGCTAAGGCTCCAGGGATTTACTGGCTCACTTGGTAGTACTGAGTATGAAATAGTAGTTAACCTATCATCACAGAAGAAGGGTGCGTAAATTGAGGGGCGTTGTGGTGGAGGAGTTACCAGTATACAAACCAGGGAGAGGATTAGGGATGGAGGTAAATGCTATCAAGCCTCGGTGTTACAATTTAGCCGATCCAGGTATCACTGATGGAGATATGATAGGGTTACTGATTGGGGCGGACTTTTATTACCACTTTGTACATTCAGGCTATGTCAGGGAAGGAAGTATAGTTATGTTACCCACAATTTAGGGTTATGCACTGAGGGGCACTTATCAGTCAGATATAGAAGAGACCCATGTAGAGTTAGTCACTGTTCTTAAGTGAGCAGTAGACCCTTTAGTGGAGATACAGGAAGATAATGGCAGGAAATCACCAGAATTAAAGGATCTGACAGCTCTATGGGACTTGGACCATATTGGTATAAGTCCTAATGAGACCGGTAAGGGTGGGGAGAGAATATTGAATAGATTTTCTGAAACGGTACAGTATTCCGAAGCACAGGGACAGTATATAGTGGAACTGCCGTGGAGAGATAACATAGATAAATTACCTGATAACTATAAGTTAGCCCTGGGCAGAATGAGAGGATTGCAGCGTAAATTTATAAAAGATCCCAACTACTGTCAACAGTATACAAAAGTTCTGGATGATCAGGTAGAAAGGGGGTTTATTGAAAGGGTAGAAAACAGGAATCAAGCTGGTCATCCCATTCACTACTTAGCTCACCATGGTATTACTAAAGATAGTGTTACTACGCCTCTACGGATAGTGTTTGACTGTTCGGCTAGGATGGACGAGAGGGCGTTCAGTCTGAATGACTGTCTCCATACAGGTCCATCGCTAGTGGCTGACCTCACCAAGGTACTTCTACACTTTAGATGTCATCAATTTGCCTGGGTGAGTGATATTGAGAAAGCATTTCTCATGGTGGGATTGAGTGAGAAGGATAGGGATGCTACTAGGTTTCTGTGGCCCGTTGATCCCTTGGATGTTGCAAGTCCTTACATTGTCTACCGGTTCCGTGCAGTTCTGTTCGGGGCCACCTGTTCCCAGTTCCTCCTTAATGCTACCATTCAAAAACACCTGTCTATGATACAGGAGAACAGTGAGGTAGTTAATAAGCTAAAAAGGGGGTTGTATATTGATAACTTGCAGGGGACTGGTGATGATGCAAGTGATTTGCAACAACAATGTTGGGATGCCCGTAGAATATTTTCCAGCGCTAACCTGTCTTTACGTGAGTGGGTCACAAATAATGAGAGCTTGCGGGAACTGTTGCACCTGATGGGTATAGCTTCCGCCAAACAAGACGGGGTTAAGGAACTTGGCGTTGCGTGGCTAACTGATAAGGATATGTTACAGGTTAATTGCCGTGGAAGTAGCCCTGCATTGGTTACAAAACGCGAGGCTCTAAGTCTAACCGCGAGTGTGTTCGATCCTCTAGGAGTGTTGCTACCGGTAACCATCCGGGCGCGGAGGTTCGTACAGGACTTGTGGAGATTAGAGTGTGGGTGGGATGTACCCATTCCAGATGACATGAGAGCTAATTGGCAGGGTATTTATGACAACATGATAGATAGTACAGGTATCATGTTTGCCCGTCAGTTCACCAATTTTAAGGGGGTTACGCTGCACCTATTTAGTGATGCAAGCTCTGTAGCATATGGTGTAGAGGCCTATGCGGTTGGTGAAGAGGAGAGTAGGTTAGTAATGGCCAAAGCTAAAGTGGCGCCTATTAAGTCCCTCGCCATACCTAAGATGGAATTGACTGCTGTTCTTCTCGCAGCTCGTCTCGCATGGTATATATGCGAGGCCTATGCGGACGAGCTGATTATAAAGAATATATACCTCTGGTTGGACAGCCAGATAACCCTATGCTGGTTGTCTAGTAAGAAGATTTTGCCTATCTATGTTCAGAATAGAGTTGATGAGATAAAGTAATTAATCCCCAGCGCTCATTTTCATTGTGTGTCCACGCAGGACAACCCCAGTGATTTAGTCACCAGAGGGATTTCATATGTGTCCTTAGTTGCTTCTTCGCTTTGGTGGGGAGGGCCCACATGGCTACCTCACCAAATGCTATGGCCTGATCATGGCCCAATAGGGTGCTCAATAGGATGGGACACCACTGTGGGTTGTAACATGAGTCAAGAAGGAACCCTGTCATTGCCGGTACCGGTTGCCCCTACTGCCATATTGAATTGGGACCGGTATGGCTCATATATGAAGTCATGGCATGTAATGGCATGGGTCCTTAGGTTTATTATGACTCTTAGAGAGAAGACAGAAGGGAACAATCAGGCAAAACCGGCATACTTGACGGTGCCGGAATTAATGCTCAAAGAGTGGGTGGTGGAGTATATTTCACTGTGCCGCTCAGCGTTTTTTTTTACCATAAATGGGGTTGTTCCCGTGCTCTTTTTCATGCATAAACAAGATCCAGAGCATAATACAAGTATGTATCCCTGAAAGGGCGTAAATTGAGCTTTCCAATGACACCCGAACCATCCTTCTACGATCACTGGTTGTCTTGCAAGGATCGTGCAACCGAAGGGGAAAATCGCTAAAATACGGTAATTTCTTTATATAATTACGTATGTAGCGAGGGAGTGAGGGTGGATCTAAGTGGAGTACATCTCAGTTGGTCCACGGCGGCCGTGGCGAGCGGTCATGAGGTATCCCATGCTCCTCTTGTCACTCGTCTCTCTCTCAGAGCCAATAATGCACCAAAATTGCACTCGGACTTAACCCCCTGAGCGCCAGGTCCGTATAATTACGGACTAGGGTCTTGTCACGCCCAGTGCCAGGTCCGTATATATACGGACTCGCCGAAAAAAAAATGTAACAGCGAAACGACTGCACCTATGGCTTTCATATTTCTACCACATGTACCATACCCTTCTTCTGGCTTCTTGCCACCACCAACATAACCCCCTCCCCCCACCCACTCGCTGACTATCGGTCGCCTCACAAGGAAAAAAAAGAAAATCTGTGGCGGCGAAACGATTGCACCAATCAGTTCTATTTTGTGTGACAAGTCCCTTACCCTTCTGCCTTCCCCCCACCACATCCCCAACCGCCTCCCACCACCTACTTCCAGCGTATCCGTACGAAGAAAAGGAAAAAAAGGAAAATCCGTGGTGGCGAAACTACCTCACCAATCGGCTTCATATTTGTAACACGAGTCAATGCCGCTTCTACCTTCCCCCCACCATCCCCCAAACCACCCTCCCACCACCTAGCTCCTACCTATACCTTCCGATACCATAAATGTCGATGATTTACTCTGAAAATTTCAGCTACATTTGGGACCATCGGGGACCTGATTTCTGGCGAAAATGGACAAGGGGAGTGTTTTTTTTACCATTATCCTTCCTTTCTCACCCAACTTGATAGATTTAGCCAAAACAAAGAAAACAAAAATCCTCTGGCACTGGCAGATCCATAGGGTCAATAATTGTCTGGCACTCTGCGGGATTAAGTCGGGCCCCGCCACATAGTTCAAATTTTTCGATACGGACTTAAGTCGGGCCCCGATAGACAAGGGTTAAGCGCAGCAGAGTCAGCCATGATTAAGGTAGCTCAGAGAGAAGCTTACTCTGAGGAACACCACTATTTGTCAAAAGGACAGGGCACACCAAGCTATAGAGTGAAGCAGTTAGGCCTCTGTATGGAGGGAGGCATGATACGCTGTAGAGGTAGGCTACACTTGTCAGCTTTACATGATAGCGCCAAGTACCCTATCCTTATCCCTCATAAACATCGTATAGCCACTCTTCTTAGTAATTACTGCTACAAAGTGTGTAACCATAGTGGTGTTAGTTATGTTGTAAATTAAATAAGGCAAAGATGGTGGATCCCCAAGATTAGACAGGTAGTAAAGAAAGCCTTAAGGGGATGTGTCATCTGCAAGAGATTGCAAGGTACATCATACCGTGCTGTACAGGCCCCTCCATTGCCGGAGTTTAGGGTTCAGGAAGTGAGTCCTTTCCAGGTAACGGGGGTTGACTACACGGTTCCATGTCATGTCAACCAGTAGACCATTTCAACCAGTAGCTCTCAACCAGTGCCAAATTAACCCAGATCAATCAAACCAGAGCCAGTACTAACCTAACCTAACCTAACCGTATTGGTTGATTTGGTACTGGTTGAAATGGTCTACTGGTTGAGTTGACCAGTCACCAACTACACAGGTGCCTTACCAGTAAAAGAGAAGAGGGGTACTGTAAGTATGTTATATGTTGTTGTTGTTGCTGTTCACCAAGCTGCCTGGCCGAACAGCGCCAAGGCCCCGAGCAAGGCCAAGGCCATAACCGAGCGCCCCCACAAAACCCTCCCTGCCGACCACAATAAAGCCTGGGTGACCGAAGCCACTCCATGGCGGGGAGCTTAGGAGGGTGGGGAAACGCCCGGGAAACCAAAGCTCCACCCAGGGCCCTGTGCCCCTCAGCAATGATGAAGAGAAATTATATGTAGTCTTATTCACCTGTGCAGTTACTAGAGCGGTCCATGTAGAGACGGTGTCTAACCTCTCCTGCGAATCGTTTTTGCATGCGTTCCGTAGGTTTAGTAGCAGGAGGGGTTACCCTGAGATTACGATGAGTGATAATGCCACCACATTTGTTAGCGGAGCCAGTACATTACGAGAGTTGATAGATAATGCAAGGTTAAAAGGTACTCTAGCGGAAGTCAAGTGCGAGTGGCGGTTTATACCGGTCAGGGCCCCATGGTTCGGTACCATATGGGAACGGGTCATCGGTATCCTAAAGGCTGGCTTGAAGAAGGTACTGGGTCGAGCATTAGTTACCTCAGAGGAACTGAATACGGTATTACTGGAGCTCGAGGCCACAGTCAATGATCGCCCGCTTGGCTACACGTACAGTGATCTTGAAGACCCTCTACCCATCACTCCTTCACAACTGGTTCATGGGAGGTGGATCAGAAGCTTTCCAAGGCGAGAAGTCACGGATGAAGATCTCAAGGACACGACGTGGCGTAACAACGATTCCGTCAATCAACGCTTCCAATATGTAACAAAACTCTCACATGACCTGTGGAAAAGGTGGAGCACTGATTATTTAATATCACTCAGGAAGCAACATCGTCACTTAATGGTAAAAAGAGGGATAGCATCGCCGCAAGTTGGGGACGTCGTTCTAGTACATGATGACGGCCCCCGACGTTTTTGGCGTATAGGTCGGATAATGAAACTTCTTTGTGGTCCTGACCACGAATGTAGGGTAGTTCAGGTAAAAACCGGAGCCGGTTTGACCACCAGACCGGTGGTTAAGCTATACCCACTAGAGATAGATTTAGAGGTAGTGGATGGCGACAGCAAGCCGAACTCAGATAATATCCTTCCTGCTACTGGAGCGGACCGAGGTGATACCCCTCAGAGGCCATCACGTCGGGCTGCTTTGGGTTCCTCCCAATTGTGGCGATCCATGATCGGGACAGGACAATTGTAAATACTTTGTGTATAGCTGGTGGCGGAGTATGTCGTGAATCCTGGTATAGATAGAGTAGTTTGAATTTCCCGGGTTCACGACAGCTGGTTCCTTTTTATTTATACGCATAACTCTATTTATCTTTGTGGATAAATATTACTGCGGTTACACCAATTATATCTTAGTTTATTTTCCCTTATTATTTAATCACGGGGGACGATATAAAACCCTTAAATATATTTTATATTGTCACGACAAAAGGGAATCTTGGACACACTTCACACAGACTTGATCCCACCAACAACAGACCACCAGTTGCTGCCACATAACACCAGAACTTCCCTGATATTCGCCTACCGACATGTCCATCACCTAATCTACACTCTTTACATCACAGCTAAGTTCCTTTAATACTAGAAGTACTTCATAGATATTACTGGGACTACCACAGGTAGCCTACATATACATTTTAACAAGTAAGTCAACCGCCGACCGGTAACATTTGTATAGCCTATTCATCTTTCCAGGTTTAGTTATTTAATTTATATCTGTTTCTCCTCTACCCCTAGGAATACTAAACAGGATACCTCTCTCCAACATTAACAGTACCCAACTCCTATAGAAATAGATAGTACCTTCATGCTGTGGGGAAACATCAAGTCCAATAACCCCTTCCCCCCCCCTTGAACTCTCACGCTCAGAGATCACCTAGAAATCACCCTCAAAGCTCTGTATTAAAGCTCTAATATCATCGTGCCCTTTGAGTTCTCCCCAAAACTTAGACAGACAAGTAAGGCTTTGATTTGCATAACATCTGCCCATTATATTGTTTCGAATGACTCTTCAAGGATAGTAGAGCATTGTCATACAATAATGAAGATTCACCTCCCCTAGGACAAGAAGAACTTCTTGTGTTGTTGTTGTTGTTGTTCCCTAAGCTGCCTGGCCGAACAGCCCCGAGTCCCTGAGGAAGGCCATGGCCACGATCGGGCTTTCCCACAGAGCTCTCATTGAGTGTAGATTGTGTTGTTGGCGTAAGTGGTTGTGTGAAATGCAGTCTTCTATAATGTGTTTGATGGTATGGGGTGCTATGTTACATCCCGGGCAGGTGTCGACGACGGAGTCATCCAGTCTCTTCTGATAGCTCAGAAGAGCTGGATGGTGTCCGCATTTCAGCCTGGCCAGGTCCTGGCCAGGTGGACTTTGTCCTCGCAAGGAAGGGAGGATTCGGACGGATTGATTTCTGACGGTTTTGCTTGCAGCTGCGTGTTGTCTATGACTGAGTGAATCGGCGAGAGATATGAGTATGGATGTGCTTCTGGAAGTTGGTTTGGGGTGAGCAGGGAAGGAGAGAGGACAGTATTTGTGTGTGATACCGTGTGCTGGGTGTTGCTTTGATATTTCTTGGTGTCTGTGGGTGTGTTGCCATGTAGTGTAGTGGGTGGTTTTGATTCGTAGAGGCTGCTGCCAGGCATTGAGTGCCTCTCATGTCCAGATGGTCTTTGACTTTGAGGATTTTGGTTTCTTGATGTAGGTGATCTGTGGGTGTAGTTGCTGTGCAGCCTGTAATGATTTTTAGGGCTTTGTTTTGAATAGTCTGTAAGGTCTTATGATGTGTTTCAGCTAGGTTAGAAGCCCAGGCTGGGCTTGCGTATTCCATCACTGATCTTATGTATTGTTTATAAACTGTGGTGGTGGTTTCTTTGTTGTGTCCAAATTTTGTGTGAGCAAGTGACCTGAGGGCATTAAGCCTGGGTGTCAGTTTCTTTTTTGTGTTTGTGGTGTGCTGTTTGAATATAATATGAGTATCATATGTTACTCCTAGGATTTTTGGTGAGTGTGTATGTGTTAGACGTGTGTTGTTTATGGTGAGTTGAGGGATGTATTCGTGTTATCCTGTCCAGCTTGTGAGCAGGGTTGCGGTGGATTTGGCTGGGGCTAGATTAAGTCTGTTTATAGTGCACCACCCATGTAGTGTGTTGAGATAGGGTTGAAGGAGATCTGTTGCTGTGTTTGGGTCATGGTGTGTGCATTTGAGTGTTATGTCATCTGCATAGGAGGCTAAGTTTATTTGGGGTTTATTGGGTATAGTTATTTTGTGCATGTACAGATTGAAGAGTGCGGGCGATAGGACGGATCCTTGTGGGACTCCGTTTGGAAAGTTTCTGATGCTAGATGTATTACCGGCAAAAGATATGTGTGCACATCTGCCTGCTAGGAAGTTAGCCAGCCACCTTTTTGTGTTGTTGTGCATGTTTGTGTTGTAGATTTTGTGTGTTAGGTTGTGGCGAGGGATGGCATCGAAGGCTTTACTAATGTCGAGTGTGGCTAGTAGTGATCTCTGTGGTGGTCTTGCTGAATTGATGCTGTCAAAAACTCTTTGTGTAAGGTCTGTGAGAAGAGTGTTTGTGGAGTGCTGTGGCCGGAAGCCATGTTGTGTTGGAGCTAGGGGTAGGTCGGGTGTAATTAGTTGTAGTACAAGGTGTTCCATGACTTTGTAGGGGGTGCAAAGGAGTGTGATGGGGCAGTGTGAGGAGGGTAGCGTGGGGTCTTTGTTGGGTTTGGGGAATGTAATGATGATACCATGCTTCCAGATGTCTGGTATTGTGTTGTGTGAACAACTGTAGTTTGATATGTTAGTGAATGCTTGTATGCCTTGTGGTCCCAGGTGTCCTATGTGTATGTTGTTTTTGTTGTTTAGGCCACTGGCAGGTGAGTGCTTGAGATTGTTGATGATGTGCTTTGTCTGGTGATTGGTGAAGGGTGTATAGTCAGGGTCTGTGGGGAATTGTCTTTTACGTCGGATGACACATCGGTCATCTTTGTGGGGTTTTAGGTGGCTGAGACGTGCGAAGTGATTGATGAGAGTGTTTGCTTGTTGTTCACATGAAGGAGTAGAGTCTGATGTTGTGATTGCAGCATGTGATTGAGTTGTGTTGCTGTTGGAAAATGTGACGCTGTTTAGTGTTTTGTAGAGTGTTTTGGAGTTTGTCTTGTGATCAAGTGTTTGTAGGAAGTTATTCCAATTTAGTTTTTGTTGTTCTTGTATTTTGTTGTTAGTCTGGGTGTTGAGTGCTTGGAGTTGTTGTGTGATGTCTTGTGTGTGGGGTGCTGGGGAGTGTTTCAGTATGTTGCATTGTCTGATGAGGTTTTGAATTTCTGGTGTGAAGTTTGGGTTGTGTCTTTTTCTGTTACCTCTTGGAATGTGTTTCTTGTCAGCGTTTTGGATAGTTTTGTTGAGTATGTGTACAGCATTGTTGATGTTAGTGATGGGTACGCTGTTTAGAGTTGTGAAGTGTTGTTCTGTCTCATTTATGAATGCTTTCCAGTTAGCTCTTTTATAATTGGTGTAAGTGTGTTTGTGGATAGCTGGGGTGAGTCTGGTTTTAGTGGTGATAATGATCGGAAGGTGGTCAGAGCCTAAGGTTCTAACCACCCTCCAGGTTGTTGTGGGAGGGAGTTCTAGGGAGCAGAAGGTGATGTCTGGAGATGATGGGTTATAGAGGACTTGGTGGGGAATATGGGTATGTTGATGGATGTCATTAAGGATGATGAGGTTATCTGTTTGGTGTTGAAGTACCAGCCCTCTGTCTGTGTCGGGGTTGTCGACAAACCAGGCCGACATCTTTGCGTTGAAGTCACCGCCCAGGATGATGTGTGGGGTTTTTGTGATCTGTTGTAATTGTGGTCTGTATTCATTTGGTACTGTAGGGGATGTTTGGGGAGGGATGTATGTGTTTATGATGGATATGTAGGAGTTGTTACCAATGTGTATTTTAATTGATTGCATTTCTGTTGGGGGAGGAGGGATTTGGTATGTACACTGGTGACTATGTATGATATTTCTTTGTGTACCAGGGTGATGAGTCCATCGCCGCCGCCGACGGCCCAGTCTTGTCTAATGGGGGTGAAGTCATGAAATGTAGGTGTTTTTTGTGTTGTGCGGAGTTTTGTTTCTTGTAAGATGGCAATGTGTATGTTGTGTTGTTTGATGAAGTGTGAGAATGCATGTTTCTTTGTGTTGATGCCATTTATGTTTAACCCCCCCCCCCCCCCCCCAGACATTTTAACTTACGTAAGATAGGGGTTGCCCGAGCGCCTGGTATTTCCCCCACAACAGTCTTTCTCACACTGAGGGACCGTTAGAGGTCGGAGGAATTTTGGGTGGCCATCAACTGACAGATTATTATCTAACTTACCTAACTTACTGAGCTCAAAATGACGCAAAAGAGTCATATAACTTATTAAGATATTTCACTAGGTACATATGACGCGACCGCATCATATGATACTTTTCGGCGAAACCGCCATATGACACGGTCGCATCATAAGTGATGGAGGGGGTTAATTGGAGAATGTTAATGTTATGTGCACAACGATGTATGTTGGGTGCTGCTGCATGAGGATGGGGTGGGGGTGAGGGTGGGTAGGGTTGGGATGGGTGAGGTGGTGGTGGGGGTGGGGATTGGGGTGCAGGAGATGAGGGTGAGAATGGATTAGGTTCGGGTGTGGTGTGTTGTGTTGAGGATGGGGATGGTATGGGAAGGTTAGGTGGGTTGGGGAGGGGAGGTAGACGGGTTTTAGGGGGGGAGAGCATGGTATGGGAAGGTTAGGGGGGTTGGGGAGGAGAGGTGGACGGGTTTTAGGGGAGGGATTTGACTGGGAGAGGGAGGGGCATGATGAACAGGTCCAGGTGTTCGTGTAGTGTTTCTTTTTTTTTTTTTTAACACCTTACGAGCGGCCTATGCGGTTTATTTATATGTACCGCACAGCGGGGTGTTTTTAGCCAAAATAGGGCTGTTTACGTGATCATTTTCATGCCTAAATAAGACCCAGAACGTAAAACAAGTACCTATCCCTGAAAGGGCATAAACAGAGCTTTCGAATGACACCATAACGATCCTTTTATGATGGCTAGTTTTCTTGCAATAACCGTGCAACGCGAGTGCAAAAAGCATGTAATTCGGTACTTTCCCCATATAATTCAGTATGTAGCGAGTGAGAGAGGGAGGAGGGAGCTGAGATTCGTGTCAGTAGGTTCGCCGCGGTGGTCTGGAGCAGTCATACGCTCGCTAGTCTCCTGCCACCACTTGTCTCTCTCTCTCAGCATCATTACGTGCTGAAATTGCCACTCGACCTATGTCGAGCGCCGCCACATAGTCCAGCTTTATTTAACTCGACTTATGTGGTGAGCCGCTAATTAAGGGTTAAAGAGACAATGAACGGAGGAAGGAAAAACACAGATAAAACAAAAAGGTCCATGTGCCTAAAGGCATCCTCCATTCATAAAAAGTTTGTAACAACTGGATTTAAACATTTGTAGATTGTAAATTTGTGGAAAGCAATTCGAGGGAAGTGAATTCCAAAGAGTAGTAGCTCTGGGGATAAATGAATTCTGATAAGCAGAAGTTCTGCATTGTGGAGGAGAAAGTGTAAATTCATGGGTGCTCTCAGCTGCCCTTGTTCTACGGGTAAAGATGTGGAGAGGCGGCACAATTGAAGCAAGTTCCTCGGAACAATTGCTGTGAAAATATCTGTAGAATAATGCAAGGGATGCAACGTTTCTTCGAATGGAAAATGTAGGAAGGTCCTGTGTGATTGCAGGGTTATTGATTAATCTAATAGCTTTATTCTGAATTTTGTTCAACTGCCTCAATGCAACCACTCCACTTCCACCCCACAGAGGTGAACAGTAATCCATCTGAGAACGCACATGACTTTTATATATTACGGCCAACTGCTCGTCAGTGAAGAATTCTCGAACTCTGTACAGGAGTCCCAGTTTTTTAGAGGCATTCTTAGCAATGCTTCTAACATAATGTGTCCAGCTCAAGTTAGTAGTTAATGATACACCGAGAATGTCAATACTAGGGGAAGTGGGAATATTTACATCATTAAAAAATATATGGGAGTCAGTGAGATTCTGTTGGTTAGAAAATTGAATGTACTTGGTTTTCTGTGCATTAAAGGAAACTAGATTCTCTTGTCCCCATTCATTAATTCTAGAACGGTCCTGGTTCAGAGAAATTGCAGTGTTGGGGCCAAAACTGATCCCTGGGGAACACCAGCATTTATTGAGTGAAATTGAGAATAAAGGCCATCTACCATTACACATATTTTTCTGTTATGAAGATAAGAAGAAATTAGTGGAACTAATGATGCAAGGCCGTAGTGTGACATCTTCAACAATAAGGATTGATGCCAGACTCTATCAAATGCCTTTGATATATCCAGTGCTATTGTATGTGTTTCACCATGTTGGTCTATAGCTTGGTTGATTTGATGCGTAAGAAGGCAAAGAATGTCTGCAGTTGATCGACATCGTCTAAAACCATATTGCCTATCACTGATAACTTTATTATTCTCAAGATGCTTAATTATGTGATTATTTAATATAATTTCAAAGACTTTACCAAGAGTGGAAGTTATAGCTATTGGTCTGTAGTTTGATGGATCTGAAGAGGCACCTTTTTTAGAAACTGGATGGATGTTTGCTTCTTTCCAGGGTACTGGGAAGCATGAGGTAAGAGTACACAGACGGAAAAATTTTACCAAGACAGGAGCGAGCACCAAGGAGCAATTCTTAAGTACTATTGGAGGAATTTCATCTGGACCAGGAGCCTTATCTACTGAGAGATTCTGCAAAATAGTTTTGACATGTCTGGTATGGATCTTAAGTGAGGGAATTTCAGGCGAATTAAAATTAAGTACAGGGACATCTTGATTTATTTCATCTAAGGTTGAGTTGGTGGAGAAAATATCCGCAAGAAGGTTAGCTTTACCTCGTGGGTCACTTACAAGATTGCCAGTCAGAGATTTTAATGGTGGAATAGATGAAGCAGTAGTGAAGTTGGATTTGAATGAGTCTTGGAGGCAAATGTAATGGGTCCAGTTCCTGCATGAATTGCAGGAAACTGAAACCCTTAGTGTGGCAATTCGAAGTGATGGGTTTTGAGCAAGTTGGACATATGTAATTGTAGGTGGGTCCTGGGTTGCTCTCAATGTCTCCGGCTAGAAGAAGTCTTCGAGAAATGACAGCCGGAGAGTCATTTCTCGGTGTAGGAAAAACTGTGTAATGTGTGTGTGTGGTGTGAGAGGTGTGGAAATTGCTCGGCGCGACCGAAGCCGCTCCAAGGACCCGTGCCCCCAGGGAGGGGGCAAGGGATAGGTGTGACGGTTTGGCTCCCGAAGACTGTTCCCCGCGGCCGGCAGCCGGCTGGCCTCCACTGGTCGTTGATCGTGTCTCCGGCCGTGGAGGGTCGGCACCCCGCACTGGAGAAATATTATTTTGACCCTTCATTAACAGTTTTGGATAACGGCACCCCAAAGTTCTTTTACTGTCTGTGAATATAAAAACCCTATTCTAGGACCTTTGTTACTTGTGGCAACCCAATCATTTAACACAGAGACCTCTAATAGTTTGTATCTTTAATATTAAAATCATAAGTGTGTAGGCAACCCTGCACTTATATTTAATTAACTTTAATGCAACAACAGTGACCTATATAGAAGTAACTTTAATATTAGTAGGATAAGTAGGGATAAGACGCCTGGACCCATCTTTATTCTCAAATTTTCGGCTTACATTAAGCCATCTTCAGGAGTACCATATAATCCCTAAACAAGAGTAAAATCTCATAACAAAAGGAACAACGGGATCACTAATAAGTCAGTGAAAAATTAGTAAACAATTACAATCTATTCTATATTAATATTTAAAAGTTTAATTTTTATAAAAAAAATACTGAAACATCACAGTTAGAAGTAGAAACTGAAACATCTAATTAAAAATAAATATCGCTATCTCGTAATTTATTTAAGAACATAATGAACTAACAGACTACACCTTTTACAAAACATAATACAAAAATCACATAATACATGTACACTTACCTAAGTACAGGGAAACAAAAGACCAGACACGTTCACAGAACTGGGTGTGGGAGTCAACTAAAACACCGCCATAGCTCAAGTGACTGTGGAGCTGTGAAAGGAAATCAAACTAAAAAAGTGATCGAAAAATTTGAAAAAAAGGAGAAAGAAAAAAAATATATACAAAAAACACAATCACAAATTGTTAAGAGTTGTTCAAAACATTAAGTTCTGGATTGAACTTCTTGATGAGCAATTTTTCTCCAATGAGCGCGTCTGTATGATGCCTAAACTTCGCTAATATTTGAAAATATTTATCAGAGAAACGATGATCGTTCTCATGGGAGTGATTACGGATGGCAGAAAATGCCATCTTTTGTAGAAAAATACCTGACCTGTAACTTTTGCCAATATGTTTGTATACACTTACCTTGAATGAACGGCTAGTGCATCCAATATACCCAGCATTACAGCTAGGACAAGTAAATCGGTAAACGATATTCGAACATAGAGGGTCTATCACACAGTCTTTGAAATTTAAAAATTAACCCATTTTGAAATAATTAGTGAATATAATCTTAAAGTTAACTGCAGGGAATGAATCTTTTAAAATATTTTGAGCAATTTTCCAAAATTCGTAACTAATGTTACCATAGAATACACTTAACTCATTTAGGAACATCATACTTGGGTTCACTGGCTCCGTATTGTTTGACATTCAAAAACTTCTTTAACCCTTCCGCATTTTTACGACGCGATCGAGTCATAACGCCACCCCTCCAAGAGTGCTCGTATGACGCTATCGTGTCATAATGCCACCTGTAAGTTAGAAATATTCGCCCAAAATAAGTTTTTGACTCGATTTTGACGCAATTTGGACTGGTACGTTAGGCATTAGTAAGTTACAAAAGGAAGTATCTAGCAACCCCATAGCATCCCTCTCTGAGGAGCCCGGGCCTTTGTTAAGTCAGTAGTTTCCCGGCCCCCAGACTGTAAGGCAGGGTCCCGGCCCTTTAAATTCTGGGCTCCCTCCATCTGGCCCACCATGCCTAGCTATAGGCAGGCAATTATGGATTATTTCATCTACCCAGTGAAAGTGTTTAGTGAATAATTCGAACTATATATGTATATAAGATGTTACTTGTGACTTTTGGTGACTGAGGGGAGTGAATCTTGGTTAACCCCTTGAGTATTGATGCAGTTTTGTCTAGGTATCATTGATGACGTTACATTATTTTTTGCTTGAAAGACAAATATATTTATCAATAAATACTGCCTACGAAATAAATACATTATAATCACGAAGATGTCACAGGAATGCTTACAGGAAGTATGGTAAGTACTCTATGGAATTTTAGTTATATTACAGTATATATTATATATATATATATATATATATATATATATATATTATATATATATACAGTATATAACAGCCCCAAGGTCACGAGCAAGCCCAAGGCCCATAATCGAGTATTTATATTATTATATTTTGTATTTTATTTAAATATTTATTTATTTGATTTATTATTGTTTTTATTTATTTTATTTTATATATTTCATTTTATTTATGTTTATTTTACTTATTTTATATATATATATATATATATATATATATATATATATATATATATATACCGTATATATTTGATTTGTTCTTCCTGTTCCCCAGGGTGTCTAGCGGATCAGCCCCAAGGTCCCGAGCAAGCCCAAGGCCCATAATCGAGTATTTATATTATTTTTTATATTTTTTTATTTTATTTATTTTAAATATATATATATATATATATATATATATATATATATATATATATATATATATATATATACAGTATATATATTTTTTTTTTTTTTATTCCTGTTCCCCAGGGTGTCTAGCGGATCAGCCCCAAGGTCCCGAGCAAGCCCAAGGCCCATAATCGAGAATTTATATTATCAACTCTGCGTAAGCAGAGTTTGGTATCGCCCCCCCCCGTATAGTGGGTACCACACGCAAAACATGTCTGTCGTCGTCGTCGTCGTCGTCCGTCTGTCTCGGAACTCCTCCTAGACCGTTGGACGGATTTTCACCAAATTTCACACGAACATTTGTTGCGTGAATGCAAAAGTCAGACAAAAAAGATTTTTAGAATTTATGCAATTGTTATGATTTTAGGTACAAAATGTGGTTTTGCCCCCCCCCCCCCCCCCCCGAAGTTCTTTTACTGTCTGTGAATATAAAAACCCTATTCTAGGACCTTTGTTACTTGTGGCAACCCAATCATTTAACACAGAGACCTCTAATAGTTTGTATCTTTAATATTAAAATCATAAGTGTGTAGGCAACCCTCCACTTATATTTAATTAACTTTAATGCAACAACAGTGACCTATATAGAAGTAACTTTAATAATAGTAGGATAAGTAGGGATAAGACGCCTGGACCCATCTTTATTCTCAAATTTTCGGCTTACATTAAGCCATCTTCAGGAGTACCATATAATCCCTAAACAAGAGTAAAAACTCATAACAGAAGGAACAACGGGATCACTAATAAGTCAGTGAAAAATTAGTAAACAATTGCAATCTATTCTATATTAATATTTAAAAGTTTAATTTTTATAAAAAAAATACTGAAACATCACAGTTAGAAGTAGAAACTGAAACATCTAATTAAAAATAAATATCGCTATCTCGTAATTTATTTAAGAACATAATGAACTAACAGACTACACCTTTTACAAAACATAATACAAAAATCACATAATACATGTACACTTACCTAAGTACAGGGAAACAAAAGACCAGCCACGTTCACAGAACTGGGTGTGGGAGTCAACTAAAACACCGCCATAGCTCAAGTGACTGTGGAGCTGTGAAAGGAAATCAAACTAAAAAAGTGATCGAAAAATTTGAAAAAAAGGAGAAAGAAAAAAATATATACAAAAAATACAATCACAAATTGTTAAGAGTTGTTCAAAACATTAAGTTCTGGATTGAACTTCTTGATGAGCAATTTTTCTCCAATGAGCGCGTCTGTATGATGCCTAAACTTCGCTAATATTTGAAAATATTTATCAGAGAAACGATTATCGTTCTCATGGGAGTGATTACGGATGGCAGAAAATGCCATCTTTTGTAGAAAAATACCTGACCTGTAACTTTTGCCAATATGTTTGTATACACTTATCTTGAATGAACGGCTAGTGCATCCAATATACCCAGCATTACAGCTAGGACAAGTAAATCGGTAAACGATATTCGAACATAGAGGGTCTATCACACAGTCTTTGAAATTAAAAAATTAACCCATTTTGAAATAATTAGTGAATATAATCTTAAAGTTAACTGCAGGGAATGAATCTTTTAAAATATTTTGAGCAATTTTCCAAAATTCGTAACTAATGTTACCATAGAATACACTTAACTCATTTAGGAACATCATACTTGGGTTCACTGGCTCCGTATTGTTTGACATTCAAAAACTTCTTTAACCCTTCCGCATTTTTACGACGCGATCAAGTCATAACGCCACCCCTCCAAGAGTGCTCGTATGACGCTATCGTGTCATAATGCCACCTGTAAGTTAGAAATATTCGCCCAAAATAAGTTTTTGACTCGATTTTGACGCAATTTGGACTGGTACGTTAGGCATTAGTAAGTTACAAAAGGAAGTATCTAGCAACCCCATAGCATCCCTCTCTGAGGAGCCCGGGCCTTTGTTAAGTCAGTAGTTTCCCGGCCCGCAGACTGTAAGGCATGGTCCCGGCCCTTTAAATTCTGGGCTCCCTCCATCTGGCCCACCATGCCTAGCTATAGGCAGGCAATTATGGATTATTTCATCTACCCAGTGAAAGTGTTTAGTGAATAATTCGAACTATATATGTATATAAGATGTTACTTGTGACTTTTGGTGACTGAGGGGAGTGAATCTTGGTTAACCCCTTGAGTATTGATGCAGTTTTGTCTAGGTATCATTGATGACGTTACATTATTTTTTGCTTGAAAGACAAATATATTTATCAATAAATACTGCCTACGAAATAAATACATTATAATCACGAAGATGTCACAGGAATGCTTACAGGAAGTATGGTAAGTACTCTATGGAATGTTAGTTATATTACAGTATATATTATATATATATATATATATTATATATATATACAGTATATAACAGCCCCAAGGTCACGAGCAAGCCCAAGGCCCATAATCGAGTATTTATATTATTATTATATTTTGTATTTTATTTAAAAATTTATTTATTTGATTTATTATTGTTTTTATTTATTTTATTTTATATATTTCATTTTATTTATGTTTATTTTACTTATTTTATATATATATATATATATATATATATATATATATACCGTATATATTTGATTTGTTATTCCTGTTCCCCAGGGTGTCTAGCGGATCAGCCCCAAGGTCCCGAGCAAGCCCAAGGCCCATAATCGAGTATTTATATTATTTTTTATATTTTTTATTTTATTTATTTTAAATATATATATATATATATATATATATGTATATATATATATATATATATATATATATATATACTGTATATGTATATATATATATTTTTTTTTATTCCTGTTCCCCAGGGTGTCTAGCGGATCAGCCCCAAGGTCCCGAGCAAGCCCAAGGCCCATAATCGAGAATTTATATTATCAACTCTGCGTAAGCAGAGTTTGGTATCCCCCCCCCCCCTCCCCCCCCCCGTATAGTGGGTACCACACGCAAAACATGTCTGTCGTCGTCGTCGTCGTCCGTCTGTCTCGGAACTCCTCCTAGACCGTTGGACGGATTTTCACCAAATTTCACACGAACATTTGTTGCGTGAATGCAAAAGTTAGTCAAAAAAGATTTTTAGAATTTATGCAATTGTTATGATTTTAGGTACAAAATGTGGTTTTGCCCCCCCCCCCCCTCCCGGACCCCCCTCCCCCACCTCCCGGATCCCCCCCCCCCCCCTCCCGGACCCCCCCCCCCCACCTCCCGGAACCCCCCCCCCCCCAACCCTCTGGGAACTCACCCCCCCCAGCAATGATGGCGTTCTGGGAGCGAAAACATCTCCTACCATTTGCTAGGTTAAGTTAGTTTAGTTGGCATTAGAAGTGATGGTAGTAATATTTGGATTTATGGTGATAGTAGTGATAATGGTGATAATTGTAGTGATGATGGTTGTAGTTGTATTGATGATGATGACAGTAGTAGATATGATGGTGACAGCAGTAGTAATGATGGTCATAATAGTAGTGATGATGGTGACAAGTAATGATGATAGTTGTAGTGATATTAATGACAGTAGTGATGATGGTAGTGACGATGGTGTGAGTATTAGTGATGATGGTGAGTAGTAGTGAGGATGGTGAAATTTGTAGTGATGATGACGATAGTTGTGGTGATGAAGTTCATAGTAATGGTGATAATGGCAGTAGTAGTGATGATGGTGACAGTAGAATAAATTATGGTAATATTTGTGACAGTAGTAATGATGATGGTTATAGTAGTAGTGATGATGTTAACAGTAGTAATGATGATTGTAAGATGGTGGTGATGATGTTAGTAATGATAGTTGATAGTTGTAGTATCAATGATGATAGTAGTGATTAAGATGCTAGTGACAATGGACAGTGATGATGGTGAGAGTAGTAGTGATAATTGTAATTGTAGTAGTGATGATGATCATAGTAATGGTGATGATAACAGTAATCGTGATTGATTGCAGAGTTGGGTATGCCGTTTTGATTTTGGGCAAAACGGCACGTCTACTTTATTATTATTTTATCAACTCTGCGTAAGCAGAGTTTGGTATTCCCCCCCCCCCCCCCCCTCCCCCGTATAGTGGGTAACACACGAAACAAATGTCTGTCGTCGTCGTCGTCGTCATCGTCGTCGTCCGTCTGTCTCGGAACTCCTAGACCATTGGACGGATTTTCACCAAATTTCACACGAACATTTGTTGCGTAAATGCAAAAGTCAGTCAAAAAAGATTTTTTGAATTTATGCAATAGTTATGATTTTAGGTCCAAAATATGGTTTTGCCCTCATTCAGTAGTAATGATAATGGTTATGTAGTAGTGATGATGTTAACAGTAGTAATGATAATGGTTATGTAGTAGTGATGATGTTAACAGTAGTAATGATGATTGTAAGATGGTGGTGATGATATTAGTAATGATGGTTGATAGTTGTAGTATCAATGATGATAGTAGTGATTAAGATGCTAGTGACAATGGACAGTGATTATGGTGAGAGTAGTAGTGATAATTGTAATTGTAGTAGTGATGATGATCATAGTAATGGTGATGATACCAGTACTCGTAATGATTGTGGCAGTTGTAGTGATGATGGCAGTTGTAGTGATGATGGCAGTAGTAGTGATTATGTTGATTGTGATTGATGATGGTATTAGTAGTGTTGATGGTAACCCATCGCAGAGTTGGGTATGCCGTTTTGATTTTGGGCAAAACGGCACGTCTACTTTATTATTATTATACTCCCCCCTTCCCCCTCCCCTCCCTCCTCCCACTCCCCCTCCCCCTCTTCCCCCTGCCCCCCATATAAATATTATTATTACTAGGCTAGTATCTATTTATCAACTCTGCGTAAGCAGAGTTTGGTATCGACCCCCCGTATAGTGGGTACCACACGAAAAAAAATCTGTCGTCGTCGTCGTCGTCGTCGTCGTCGTCGTCCGTCTGTCTCGGAACTCCTCCTAGACCGTTGGACGGATATTCACCAAATTTCACACGAACATTTGTTGCGTGAATGTAAAAGTCAGTCAAAAAAGATTTTTTGAATTTATGCAATAGTTATGATTTTAGGTCCAAAATATGGTTTTGCTACCCACCCCCCCGGGCCCGAAGACCCGAAGGCCCGAAGACCCGAAGTGTGTGAGCCCCAAAGGGGCTCACACACTAAGAACGCATTAGTTCTGGGAGCGAAAACATCTCGCTACGTATTTGCTAGGTTAAGTTAGTTTAGTTAGCATTAGAAGTGATGGTAGTAATATTTGGATGTATGGTGATAGTAGTGATAATGGTTATAATTGTAGTGATGATGGTTGTAGTTGTATTGATGATGATGACAGTAGTAGATATGATGGTGACAGTAGTAGATATGATGGTGACAGTAGTAGTAATGCTGGTCATAAAAGTAGTGATGATGGTGACAAGTAATGATGATAGTTGTAGTGATAATAATAACAGTAGTGATGATGGTAGTGACGATGGTGTGAGTATTAGTGATGATGGTGAGTAGTAGTGAGGATGGTGAAATTTGTAGTGATGATGATGATAGTTGTGGTGATGAAGTTCATAGTAATGGTGATGATGGCAGTAGTAGTTAATATGGTGACTAGAATAAATTATGGTAATATTTGTGACAGTAGCAATGATGATGGTTATAGTAGTAGTGATGATGTTTACAGCAGTAGTAATGATGATTGTAAGATGGTGGTGATGATATTAGTAATGATGGTTGATAGTTGTAGTATCAATGATGATAGTAGTGATTAAGATGCTAGTGACAATGGACAGTGATTATGGTGAGAGTATTAGTGATAATTGTAATTGTAGTAGTGATGATGATCATAGTAATGGTGATGATGACAGTACTCGTGATGATTGTGGCAGTTGTAGTGATGATGGCAGTAGTAGTGATTATGTTGATTGTGATTGATGATGGTATTAGTAGTGAGGATGGTAACCCATCGCAGAGTTGGTTATGCCGTTTTGATTTTTGGCAAAACGGCACGTCTACTTTATTAATATTATTTATATATATATATATATATATATATATATATATATATATATATATATTTAATATATATATATATATGTATATATATATATATATATATATATATATATATATATATACCCGGTATATATATATATTTGTTTTTTTATTTTTGTTCCTGTTCCCCAGGGTGTCTAGCGGATCAGCCCCAAGGTCCCGAGCAAGCCCAAGGCCCATAATCAAGTATTTATATTATTATTACATTTTCATTTTATTTATATATTTATTGATTTGATTTGATTTATTTAATTTTATTTATATTTTTATTTCATTTATTTTATATACCGGTATATATATACCGTATATATATATATATATATATATATATATATATATATATATATATACCCGTATATATATATATATATATATATATATATATATATATATATACTGTATATATATATATATATATATATATATATATATATATACCGGTATATATACTGTATATATATATATATATATATATATTCTGTATATATATATATATATATACCGGTATATACTTTTTTTGTTTATTCCTGTTGCCCAGGGTATCTAGCGGATCAGCCCTAAGGTCCCGAGCAAGCCCAAGGCCCATAATCGAGTATTTATATTATTATTATATTTTTATTTTATTTATATACTTATTTATTTGATTTATTACTGTTGTTATTTATTTTATTTTATTTATTTCATTTTATTTATTGTATATATATATACCACATAAATATATATATATATTTATGACACCTTGTATGGATACTGTATATATATATTTATATATATATATATATATATATATATATATATATATATATATATATATATATATATAGTATATATAGATACCCACACACACACATATATTTTTGTTACCATTCATTATATTTTGTCTGACACCTTGTATATATATATATATACCGGTATATATATACATATATATATATATATATATATATATATATATATATATATATTTATATATTTATATAAAAGTGTTGTACATTGTGGCAAAGATATACAACTGTATACACATTCTCATATATTTACATAACAATAACAATGCATGGAATCAATTGCGCATAGCTCGCGAACCAATTATGCTATATTATTTTGGTTTTCACCATTAGAAAGAGCACAATTTTCAATTCCGGTGATATATACAGTTATATACGTATCCAAGCAAATACGCAACAACGAGGTGGGGAACAGCTCGGAACCCGGCTAGCGTCGGCGGAACAGAGACGGATGAAGCGTAAATATTCGCATTTTGGCTCTTCATTTCATATATTCATAGCGCAAAAAGTATTTGTTGTAGGAACTTCTAGTTTTGTTTATACTCATCAGCATTATTTGCCATATTCATACAGCCTAAATTGAAGACCATGCACTTCCTAACAACGAAATAAATCGAAAATGTTATAAACCATATCAATCAAAATCATATATTTTGTTTTTTTGGTCACTGCTTGAGAACTATTGAAGATAAACAATTTCTGTTTTCAGATTTGGAAAGAGGAGAACATATACTATTATTTGAGTAAACAAAATATATGGTAATCACTCACAATTTCGAGATAAGATGGTGTGAAGACAATTGCATGGGAAATAATTGTATTCCGGACTCATTTACACTTTCATATTTCGATTTATTTACATTTTGTTTTGTTTTATCATGTACTATAAATATTCCTCTTTCCATTGACATATGATACATCACAATTAACAGCATTCTGGTGGACGAAAATACAGAAAAACACAAGGCTTCGAAAACTCGCCCAGCCTGGTATTTCATGGCAAATTTAGAGAAGGTCTTACCTTAAGTTACATATTTAAGTTACCGAATGCGGGAGGGTTAAGATACTGTTGAAAAGATCTTCCTTATAATTATTATTAACAAAGTAGTCCCTTAATTTGGTTATCTCTTCGTGAAGCGTGACATAATTAGAGCAAATTTCATAGCTCGATCCAGCAAAGTTTTAATAGAGTTGATTTTCTAAAGTTTCGGGCAAAAGCTGAACCAGCTGAGACCCTGTCCTGTGTGAGTTGGTTTTCTGTAAACACCTGTACATAATCCATTTTTAGTTTTTGTTATGAGGACATCCAAAAAATTCAGAGATTCGTTGTTTTCTTTTTCCTTTGTGAAGTTAATGTTTGTGTGCTGTTTATTATTACTGGCAACCCAGGAATTAATTTAATTACTTTCATTTAGTAATATTTCTTTATACTGAAAAGTTGAAAGACACAGGCACCCCTACCTTTCAACATTTTACTATTGGAGATTACTCTACCATTACTCACAGAAGATCTCGGTTCTAAAACGATCTTCTGTGTTATAAGGGTTTAGCGAGATACCTTCACGGAGACTCTGCACATATAAATCCTAGGCACAAATTGTCTGTGGCACCCCACCAGAATCTGTGACTAAAAGGTTAACACCACCCTGAGTTCTTTGAACCTCTTACAACGGTTAAAGACAGTCAAGAAGAGCCATTACCTAAACTCTTCTTGCGTTAGTCCGATATTGTGTTAATCCGGCATCCCTGAGACACAATATTCAAAACCTTAATTCAAGAGTACCTTAAGACTTTCGGTCAGGTTTTTAAACACTAGAAAGTTGAAAATTCCATTAAAATAATGTCCTTCAATGCCTGCCTATTAGAAATAAGATCAATGAATTACGGTTGTTACGCTGGCCAGCTTGCCAGAATGCACTCGTAACTCGCTAGCGCTCGCCAGGGCAGTGAAATGGGTTACAATAATTGTAGAATGATGTTCTTTCTTTCATAGAGTTCATGTTGTCACAGACAGATCAGTGGTGGTCTTTATTCTTGTCTGTGACACTTGGAAGTATTTTATATTATTGATAGAATATAAGATGCATTGTGTGAAGTTGTAGGGAGAAAGAGAGCGAGCAGCGTGGTGGTAATATGTGCGTGTGTATGTACGTGTGCCTCCCTCGCTCGGAGGAGTTTCCCACGCTCGTGATTGGCCGGCGGGCCTGGCTACGTCATAGGACGCTTGCTCTTCATGACGTAGTGATCTGTGATTGGAGGACTCTGTCCTGGGAGGGTGGTGCGGGCTCCTGCCCGCGTTTCTCCTGCAGAGCTTGGCACAGCGTGCTTGGTCCTACATGTCCTTTGCAATCTGTCCCCCAATCTAACCCCTGTACTACTTTCTCTCTCTCTGAACTTCTTCCTTTTCATACTTCTCTCTTTATTCAATTACTTATCCCTTCTGGTTCTGCATACGACTTCCATAGTCGGCCAGTCGTATTACCAGCACCAGCTCTCCATATATGTTTGCACTAGTTTTAGGGATTATTAGAGTCATAGTCATATGGTAGCCTAGTGTTGGGGTGCTTCTAATTATTGAGCTATTCTTTCCCATTATTTAATGATAGACAGTGGAAGGTATCTTTGGTCGTTGTCTAGTTATGTATGTGGCAAGTCAGAGCCTGTACAACATCGACTGTAGCTAGCCTGTAACCCTTGTGCATATTTTCCTTTGTGAGTGTAGCAGTATACAGGTAAAGGGCTTTTGCCTACTCTTACCTGTATGATTGCTACCTCATTTTGTTGACCTTTGTGGAGCGCCAGGGCAAGACCAGATACTAGAGATCTGGACTTACCAAGAGAGCCTCCAAGTCACTTAACGTAACATAAGGGAAATCTGTTCAAGGGGAGACAGTAGGCTACAAGCATGCTTGCGCTCTGCCTAGTTTCCTGATACCTTTTATGCCACTGCTAGACTTTATTAGTGAGAAAGACAGCATTGTGTTTATTAACTTTCATTGTGTATGCTTTAAGAATTATTCACGCCTTATTTTAGCCTAGGTTGATGCATAGTGCACAACCCAGTTTGGCTGTTACGTTGGCTAAGGAGTACTCTTTCTGAGTGGTTATTATTAGTGCTGTCACAGAGTTGTTGCACTCCCTTGTTATATATATGTATCCTACTTATTGGTGTATTTAAGATACACGCTTTGGTGTCCTGCCCCTGCATTATTTCTGTTCTATATTAACGAGCATCTTAGAGCATTAGACCTTTTCAGAAGATTCCATATATGATTGCTGTAGGACTAGACTTCCAGTGAGGGCAATCGGTACTAAATAGGACAAGAATTGCTCACAAGGTGATACAAGCATAAAACTTTCCACAATAGTTCACAAAGACCTATTTTACAATTTCAGGGCAGGAGCCACCGAGATTTCAGTGTTGCATAGCAACGGTTGCTAGGCAAATCATTTTCCTTAGCAACCGGCAGCAACAATGCAGTTTCTGGAAAACTGAGGTGCTATGGTTTTTTCTCAACTCCTTGTTCTAAAAAACATGTAGCATTGCATTTGGAGATCATATACAAGAATTATGTGGCATAAAATCCAATTTAGGGCAAGTCAGGCTATAAAAATGCCACTCCTAAAGCTTCAGACACTGTTGTCACAGTCACTTTTGCATTTGCAGTAGGCTGTGCATTTTAGATGCGCATCAACACATTTGCAGTCTGTGCATCCTCCTCGGCAAGAACACTTCAGTAGTTCTGGGCAGGTTGCACTGGCTTCGGGCAAGTTAGACCACAGAGGCCTCCACTTTTCTGGGCAAGTCCATCCCCACTCACTTGGAGAGGGCAACTGTCGTTCTGGCACCGTGGTGCAGCCCCAGTGGTGCCCACCTTGTAGTACTGCCCTCTTCATGTGTTGCTGTAGAGCAGCCTTGGTTGGAGGTAGACATGATATCTGATGTCCTTTGTGGATGAACAGATTCTTTCTGACTTCATTGATGGAACGAGAAGTTGCTGTCCTGTCATAGAGTCGAATGGTGAAGTACTCCAGAGAAGCCTCAGACGCTTCACCAATTTGTTCAGGTGCATTGTGCAGCTCATAGAATGTCGCAGTAAATACATCATGTGCCTCCCACACTTTCCATGCAGTCTTCTTTCCCACCTGGACCAGATGGGACACGGTATCACAACCTGTATAAGCATGGAACACAGGCAGTGCCAAGGATCTTTCTGTGCCAAGTGAAGCACATATTTCATGAGCTGGGATGTACCTAAAGTCCTTTCCACAACCAAAGGCAATCCAGAGTTCTATCTGCTGTCTCTGAGCCAGCTGCTGTACGACTGCCACTGCCAATACTACCACGTCAGTGTCCACAGTTCGAACAAGGATCTTGTGGAAGACCTGCATAACAGCATCACTGACATGCACCATGATCCTCGAGTCTGCCTCCTCATGGTTGCAGGGAGCAATGTTGCTGGTGTCTCGTGTAGGTAAGCATAGCACATTGGCACCATCAGTAACAATGAGAGTCTGGTCTCCTGATGCATTTTCCAGCAGTTCCTTGTTCAGGAATGTAAACAGGTCTGTCTTGTTGTTGGCCAAGCGAAGGAACTGCTGCCAGTTCTTTGGTGTTGGGCTAGACGCCCCAACTCGTCTGCGCTGAATAGGACCAGTGACACGTTGTTCTCTTGTCTTTGACTTGAGGCTGTTAACGAAGTACTGGTCCCAGACAACATCCACTCTCAGAGCCTGACTTTGAGCATTGTTTATGTATGGAAGAAAGACCTTGGCAGCATAGTCTCCAAATGTCTTGCAGCCCTCAGGTCTAAGAAAGTGAACAAGTGCCGCACCATCCATGATTCGCACTTCAGTCTCTGGTGTCACATCATTTGATGACCCTACTTTCTTTTCAAGACATTCTATGAGATCAGACTTCTTCCCTGGACGTAGCTGCCCATAGGCAGACAGAGATGGAGGAAATGGGAGGTTTTCATGATTGAAGAAATTGTTCAAGTCACCTTTCCTTGTCTGACATCCAACATACAGACTTGCAAACAGCGAAGATTCACTTTTGAGGAGACTGACTTTGTCCCCTGATTGGTTTGATCGTTTGCCTTAGACATTGAACAGTACCACCTTGTTCCTGGTAATTGTTGCTGTGATTGGCTTAGTATTTGTTCTGAGCCGCTCTTCCACAAATGTTGCATACTGCTCCTGACCCTTTGATGCGAGAGTGGTTAGACACTCGACTGACTGCTCATCCATGATGTCCTTTGTATGGAGTCTGAGAAGGTCCTGCCCTTCCTCCTCAAATGGGCTCCCCATGTCCTCCATTACACTAACTAATCCCTGCGTCTCTTGATGCTGTTGTACACCAACAGCTGAGCAATGGATAGTATTGGTTGGCTGATAGTTGTGTTGGATGTTTGATCTGTGATGTTTGAACCATTGATAAGCATGCTGACCAGTGACAAAAGGGACCGTGGAACAGACTCCACTTGGCTGTTATGGCCAAACGATCCAGAGAATGTTATTTTGTGTGCGAAGATGTCCTGTCTGATCATTTCAGCAATTTGGGTCATCATGACACTCTGCTCGTCTCGATCAGTCTGGTATCCTTCTCGGAGAATAGAGCCAACATCTTCTTCACAAGCCATGAACACATCTCGTCCTTCTTTGTAAGCTTTCATCCTTGGGAGATGCATGAGAATGCAGTCTTTCAGATGCTTACTGTTTACTCATGCAGTAACATCCACTCCAAGTTGATTTAGCCTGTCAGTGTAGAGCTTCACAAGATCTGCAAGTCTGAACACCTTCACATCCTCATCTTGCCTCTTCTCCTCAATGTAGGAAATCAGCTGAGCCAAAGCAATTCCTTTACATGTCTGGTCATCTGAGGCATCCTGATCCTGTGATACCTTTGCACGTGCTCTATTGTACAGGTTTGTAAGGCAGTTTGCATGATACTTTGCCTCCTGGGCAATAAGGTCTCCTGCACTTAATTTTGCAAGAAGATTTTCATCTTGTAGATCATGTGCGCATTTCCTCACACGAAAATCTAGTTGAAATGTACAGACTTCGCGGAGGTTCTCCTTTGTTTGCTGCTGGGAACAAAAGAAGCATTTGGGACAATTGCTGCCAACTGTTCCACTTGAGGCAGTATCACCACCACTGCTAGTGCTACGTGTGAAAATTCGTTTTGAAGCAGTCCCATCTTCCTCAGACTTGTGCTTTCGTTTTGCGCGTTCCAGTTTGGTATGTGAAAACTTCTGATAACAAGATTTGTGCCACTTTGCATTCTGTTCTTTCAATGTTAATTGAATACCATTCCCATGGTCAAGTCGTGCCAGATTGATTTTGATTGGCATTGAGTCAAGGTTACTAAACTGTGTGATGTTGTCTACTATGGTTTCATAGCCTCTCTCAGTTGGTGATATGAGAGACTCTTTGGTGTCCAGTTGACAAAAAACACAGATAGTCCAATCAGTTGCTTGAACAGATGAAGATGAGGCACTGGCCATTTCTGTGAATATTCAGTACGTCTTGACTATCACTGTGCGCAGATCAAATATATCAAACTTGCTGAAACTGGAAACAAAATATGATTAAGGCCGAGGGTTTATCCTTTTACCACCTTTATCAAATACATCTGTTGCACACATTCCTTTATCGGATACAACTAGGTTCAGTTTCCCTACACCTAGCCCGATCGTTCATCCAGTGCCATTTAAGTCCCGTGCGATCTGTACACCTTCCGGGTAATTCTTAAGCCCCGTTACCCTTGGCTCGGCTCTCCCGCGCTGGCACATCCTGTCAATTCAGGCGTGGCTATCTAACTACATCTACCAACTACAAACTACAGTTTAGTAGCTAGTGGATTTGGGGCTGTTAGATAGCATTTGGGACACTGATCTAGATATACTAGTACTTATTAAAGTACTAGTATATCTAGATCAGCTGGCACTGAACCCCATGCTGAGTTACACAGCAGTGATGTCACCAGTGTGCCCTGGTTGTGTGCTGACATTCACTCTATTATATAGATATATATATGCTTTTATACATTTTTTGAACCATTTTAGGAGTGAATATAGGAAAATGAATAAAAGTACAAAGTCATAACACTTCATAGTAGTTCAGAAACTGCATCGTTGCTGCCGGTTGCTAAGGAAAATGCTTTGCCTAGCAACCGTTGCTATGCAATACAGAAATCTCGGTGGCTCCTGCTCTGAAATTGTAAAGTAGGTCCTTGTGAACATTTCCGGGAAGTTTCATGCTTGTATCACCTTGTAAGCAATTCTTGCACCAATTTCCTTGACTTTAGTGTTGAGTACAGACTCACACTAAAGTTAACATAAGCAATTATTCCTTTATTAAATCTTATATAGTTTATTCAAGCATTGTTATTACTTTAGAGCATTTTCATAACGTAAGTACTCCTGTTGTGAGTTTGCTTTGCCGTTATCGGAAAGCCTTTGTAGAAGTGCACTAAAACCCAGTTAATTGATACCCCGTTATCCAGTAGATTAACTCTGGAGGGTTTTAAGTGTTTTTGTTCACCGGCGTAATAGTTCGAGGGTTTGGAATTAGCGTACCGTTGTTGCAGATATAGCCTATCATCTAGTCCATTATTAAGT
Source organism: Paralithodes platypus (assembly GCA_032716605.1). Lineage (NCBI taxonomy): Eukaryota > Metazoa > Arthropoda > Malacostraca > Decapoda > Lithodidae > Paralithodes > Paralithodes platypus. Next base: position 25,495,798 of record CM064564.1, on the reverse strand, counting down.
GCCCTTGTTTATTTCGTAGTGCCGGTCGGTCGTAACACGGTGTCTTCTATTAACTGAACAAATGTATATTATAAGCATCAACGAAACTCTTGATGACTAATGTTAAGAACGGGGTGTTACTTAAATAACAAATACCTAATTTCCGAGTACAACATAAATGGCTACAAATGTATTCATAAAGACCGTAACAATGGAGAGAAAGGAGGAGGTGTGGCTATGTATATATCATCTAAGTTGATGCCAGAAGAAATCACCCTCCCCCCTAGTAATCTAGAGCTAGTGTGTGCCAGAATTAATGCCTTAAGAGCGGGTGGTGTGTATTTTCACCGTACCGCACAGCGTTTTTTTGTTTACCCTAAATAGGGTTGTTTCCGTGCTAATTTTCATGCATAAACAAGACCCAGAGCATGAAACAAGTATCTATCCCTGAAAGGGCATAAACAGAGCTTTCCAATGACACCCGAAAGATCCTTGTACGACTGCTGGTTCTCTTGTAACGATCGTGCAACATGAGTGCAAAAACCCTAAAATAAGGTAATTTCCGTACATAATTCCCTGTGTAGTGAGTGAGAAAGGGGGGAGGAAGGTAGTATACAGTTCAGTGCGTCCACGGTGGTCGTGGGGAGTGGTCATAAGGTTACTACGCTCGTCCCACCGCTCAGCTCTCTCTCTCAGCAACATTACGTGCTGAAAATGGCGCTCGACAGTTGTCGTGCACCGCCACTTAGTCCAAATTTATTTCACTCGACATATGTTGCGCGCCGCCAGTTAAGGGTTTATCAATAACACGAAGCTACATATCACAACAGCTTACAGACCTCCAAGCTACAATTAAGATAGTGACAATGTTATATTTTACGATATGCTAAATAAAACTCTTTCAGATAAATGTATTCTTTTAGGCGATTATAATGTTCCTAATATAAAATGGAATCTTGTCACAAAAAATAACGCTAACTCAATCAAAAATATAGATTTCATAGAAGATAATTTCCTATATCTGTGTAGAGGATGCAACACGTGAAAATATTATGTTTGACCTTGTCATAACTAGCCATGAACATTTAGTTACTAATTTAGAGGTAGGTGAACACCTGTCAAATTCTGACCATAGAATCATTAGGTTCGATGTAAATTGCAGCTATACCATTGAGAAAAAAAAAAATCCTGGTACGAGATTTTAAAAATGCTGATTTTGACCAACTTAGGCAAGCACTGCATAACACACACTCACGGCTAGATATGAATAACGAAATAAATTATATGTGGGAACAGTTTAAGAACATGTAAGAATATATACCAACACAAATTAAACAAACGAGATAAATACATATAACAAACACTATGGTTGAACAGTGAATCCGTAATGCAATAATAAATAGAAAATAGACAGAACATGCTGAAGCTTAAAACAAATTACTGTACTAATGACCAAGTAAAAGAATTACACAACCATGCTAGAAGAAATGTTAAGAAACTGATTAGATCCGCTACACGTGATTATGAAGTATCTATAGCCAGAAACAGCATCAACAACCCAACGCATTTTCATATATACGTAAATAACAACAGAGAAATTCAAAGCAGAATAGGCCCATACACTAGAGATAATCAAATAGTGACAGCTGACAAAGATATTACAAATACACTTAACAAATATTTGTGTTCTGTTTTTACAAACGAAATACAAAATAATACAAAACATAGGGCAGTAACAACGCAAGAAATAGGAAATTTACTCTCAGCGCAAGTGAAGTATTATGTAAATTAAATAAAGTAAATATTATCAAGACTCCGGGGCCTGATATTTTCCATAATAGGATAGTAAAACATGTTAAAGAAGAAATATGCGAATCAGTGACCATTATCTTTAACCCGTCACTACAGCAGGGTTGCGTCCCTAATGATTGGAAAACAGCCAACATTACACCCATTCACAAAATGGGTGATCAAGCCAAAGCTAGTAATTACAGGCCTATAAGCTTAACGTCAGTAATAGGACAAATTCTTGAAACCATTTTAGGAGATAAAATAGTTGAGTATCTTGAATCTAATGAATTAATAAGAAACAGCCAGCACGGGCTTAGGACCAGAACATCGTGCCTAACAAACCTCAAATTTTATTATAAATTGTTTACTCCTAGTGACTCAACTAAGGCGCTTGACATAGTCTACCTAGATTATCAAAAGGCATTTGACAAGGTACCTCACAATAAATTATTAGACAAACTAGAAATGCTCGGAATAAAGAGTAATTTACAATCATTGGATTAAAAGCTGGTTTGCAAACAGAAAGCAAAGAGTTGTTATTAATGGTATAGAATCAGATTGGGTGCCTGTTACCAGCGGTGTGCCTCAAGGATCGGTCCTTGGTCCAAGTTTATTTATCATATAATTATATAAATTATATTGATGTAGTTGACTGGTCAGAAAAGTGACAAATGCCCTTTAATGTTGACAAATGTCAAAGTTTCCATGTTGGTTCAAAAAACAAAAAGTATGATTATCAAATGAAAGGCCAACCAATAAAAGTAGACTCTAAGCTTAAAGATCTCGGAGTTATTATATCAGAAAACCTAAAATCCTCAGAGCAATGTGCGGCTGCGGCAAATACAGCTAACAAAGCCTTAGGATTTATCAAAATAAACGTTACCTATAAAAACGAAAGCATTATTTTGCCGTTATTCAAAAGCATTGTTAGACCCCATCTTGAATATGGCGTTCAGTTCTGGTCCCCGTATCTCAAGAAAGACATTACAAAACTCTAATTTGTGCAGCGTAGAGCAACTAAACTAATTCCCTCTCTGAAAAACAAGTCATATTATGGAAGATTCAATAAATTAAATATGTTCTCTCTTAAGAAACGAAGGTTGCGAGGCCAACTTATCGAGTGTTTTAAGATACTTAACGGATTTGACAGAGTAGATATCAGTGCACTGTTCACGATTAATAACAGTGTTGCAACCCGAGGTAATGGAATGAAAAGAATGAAGGCATCCTTAGATGTGACACAAAATGTCTTCACATGCAGTGTGGTTAAAGAGTGGAGTAGTTTACCAAGGGAGTTGGTCGACAGTAATTCAATTGATACGTTTAAGAAAAGACTGGACGATCATCTGATGAAGATTGGATTGTTATGAATTAATCAATAGGCATGTCTAATTTCCCTTTCAACCTAATTTCTATCTATACTATATAAAGACTTTCCTTGTGGGCATTTCCTGACCCATAAGGTTACACTTCATCCTATCTTCCGGTACGGCTGATTAGCTGAAGGGTGGGGAGAGAGCCTTCTACTTTACTGCCATGTTCTTCCACTATAAACTGTCCCTGTCTAGTAGTATTAAGGCCGGACCACCTAGTTGGGACCGCAAGGTCTGTGTGGTCTAATTATCTGTGTAACTCTGTGTAACACTCTCTCTCTCTCCCTCATCACGTACCATCTCTCTCTCTCCTTGCTCTCACCACACTGTGAGCCTCTCTACAATACTCTCAACTCTCTTCATCACCTTCCCCTCGCTCTCTTCAAGCCTTTCAGTCTGATCACGTTCGAGCACTCATCCTGTTTCACTCAAATCTATTTTTACTTGTGTTTTGTTTTAATTTAAATACATCTCACTTCCTTCCTAAGCCGACTAAAAATAACAAAGAACATATAAATATAGTTGTTACATGTATGAATCTATAGTCATACTAACTTAAAACACAACTTTATGTTAACTCCTTCAGGTTTATGACGCATTTTGACAGTTTATTCTGCTTATCATACTCTCTCTCTCTCTCTCTCTCTAATGTTGCAACATAACACTGGTATTATACCAATAACACATAATTTATCACCAGTAACGCTACATTAGTCAAGGTATTTACAGAAATGTCATTCTAGCGGAAAAGCTGACGTTAGCGAGGATGTGATTAGAAAGGCTTATCGGAGAACATTAACAAGCTAAAGGTATACAGTATCTACAACAACGATCAAAACATCTTTACAATTTCATCTTTAATAATGCGTTTCTAATGTGTTATCTCTAATGTACCAATCATCCGAAAACTTGCTCAAAACTGATTTGTTATATTACTTCAGTATGGGATTCCCGAACAAAATCCAACAAATATTTCTAATACACTGCTAACCTTTATATTGGGGTAATCACTTATTCATAAACCTGATCCCCAATACTAAGTAGCATAACATAACACAGGTGGGCAAAGGAATACAATCTCTTCTTTCAAAAATATATTGACGGAACATTTGCATGAAATTATATAATAATGCCAACATACGCATTCAAATGAACGCATAATAATCTATAATCTATGAGGCTGTTGTCTTTGAATACTCAACAACTGTGACAAATGGCCGCCATTATTTGCGATAGTTTTTGGACGGATATTGACAGCGATGAATTCCTGAGAAAAGTTCCATTACACTCCCACCACCCAAGAGAGACTCCCAGTGTTCATTCTGAATGCTTAACTGTAGTTAAACTAGGATTATCGGGTATAAAAGATATAGCCAATAATCCTAGTTTAAACACAGTAAAACATTCAGAATGTAGCGGGAATGAAGAAGAATATTTTCGTGTAAGACTGACTACGTACTTTAATTATTCAATATGTCTATTCAATTTATCAAGAGCTAAATCAAATTAATGTACCTATATATTATATGTTCGTATCAACTTAACTTATAATAATCATCATATTTACTTAAATGTTAACTTTGAAATTCGCTGTCCATAATTTAGACTGGTAATATGGTTCTTCCAAGTGAGAGCAGAAGAAAAAGAGACTCCAAGAATAGGCCTATTGAGAGAAGATGAAAGATTGATTTTTCTATTGTTGAAGAATAAGGGATAGTCCTCTGGGTGTTCCGGATAGGTAGTAAGGTGGAGAAATTAGGTTTTGGAAGCATTAAAGGCAACAAGGTGTTCTCTGCCCCAATTGGAAATAGTAGTTAGATCAGAAGATAAGTGTTGTATGGCTTCTTTACCTTTGTTTTTGAGTGATTGCTGGCTGGGGCATCTGGAAAACTAATTGAGTAGTGTAAGGTAGAGTCGTCGCATATGAATGAACGGGACTGGAGGTACAGTTGAGAAGATCATTTATGAAAATTAGAAAGAGAATAGGAGATAAGGAAATTAGAAACAAAGGCACAGATGGAGGGATAGAAACCGACGGAGGGTAGTTTAGAAATTCAAAATTTGTGCCAGACTCTATCGAAGGCCTTTGATTTGTCTAGTGCAATAAAAAAGTTCTCACCGAAGTCCCGAAAGGAGGATGACCAAGAGTTAGTAAGATATATGAAAGAAGATCACCAGTAAAGCGACCCTTAAGGAAGCCATACTGGCGATCTGAGAGTAGATTATGAAAAGAGAAATGCTTAAGAAATTTGGAAGCAAGCATAGTTTAAAAAACTTTAGAAATACAAGAGATGAGAGCAATTGGACGATAGTTGAAGGGTTGAGAGCGGTCACCCTTCTTTGGGACCGGTTGAATGAGAGCAAACTTCCAGCAAGAAGGGACGACGTCAGAGGAGAGACAGAAACAAAAGAGTTTGCCTAGGCAGGGGGTCAGTACGGAAGCACAGTTATTTAATACAACAGGAGGAACACCGTCCGGATCGTACGCCTTCTTAGTATTAAGCCCAGAGGAGGTAGAAAGTACATCTTTAGAATAGATTAGGATATTAGGCATAAGTAGGAGAGAAGGGGGTGGAGAGGGAGGAATAGCACCGGAATCATCCAAGGTGGAGTTTCTAGCAAAAGTTTCAGCGAAGAGTTCAGCTTAAGACATTTAACCTTTAAACAGCAAAGCTATGTTATTTGAAAGTACCCGCCAGGCGAACATATTGCTCATTTCCGATGAAAATCGTCATTATCCGATAAATATTTGTATTACTTATTCACAGAACCAACCAAAATGGATAAATAATAAACTAATAGATCTTATAGGGAAAAAGAAAGGAATATATAGAAAAATTAAGAAAGGCAAAAATCACCTACTTATTTACTATCGGACTCTATCAAGACAGGTCAAATAGGAAATTAAGAAAGCAAAAAGAAATGATGAAATAAGGATAGCCAACGACTCCAAAAATAACCCTAAAGCTTTTTACCAACTATATCAATCTAAATCAGTTCTGATGAGTGATAATGAATGGGAGTTGCAGGGTCTGGTAAATGAGTTTGGAACAGTGTGCGAAAAACGGAATTTGAAGGTAAATACGGGGAAGAGCAAGGTTATGGTCTTCGAAAGGGGTGAAGTCACAGAGTGTGAGGTGAAGCTGAACGGTCAGGCTATGGAGATCGTCAACTCTTTTAAGTATCTGGGCAGTGTGTTGAGTAAAGATGGGACTATGGATGAAGAGGTGCGGGAGAGGGTACAACAGGGGAAGAGGGTTGTAGGAACGCTAAAAGCAGTAACAAAAAATAGGGTGGTCAGTATGGAAGTGAAGAAGTCCTTGCATGACAGTGTGGTAATCCCGACACTGACTTACGGAAGCGAAGCATGGACGTTGGTTGAGAGACTCAGACCAAGAGTGAGAGCAGTGGAAATGAATTACTTAAGGAGTGCGTGCGGAGTTACATGGAGGGATAGACAGACTAATGAGGAAGTAAGAAGGAGGTGTGGTGTGGAGGTAGATGTGCTGGAAAGTGTGAAAAGGAACAACTTGAGATGGTTCGGCCATATGGAACGTATGGAAAGCGAGAGAATGACTAAGAGGGTGTATGAGAGCGAGGTGGAGGGACAGAGGGGGAGAGGTAGACCGAATATGAGGTGGAAGGATGGAGTGAGGAAGTACATGAACGAAGGTGGTGCTGGTTGGGGGGAGGGGCGTCGACTGACTGGGGACAGAGGTGCATGGGGGCGGTTCGTTCGTGGCCACCCCTTCGGGGATCACGGCGTCAGGCAATAGATAGATAGATAGATCAATCTAAAGTTAGAAATGTAATAGGCCCCCTTAAAACTTCGATAGGAGAAATGACAGAAAATATTTTAGAAATGTCCAGTACATTAAATAGCAGTTTCTATCCGTTTTCACTAATGACAATTTGGCACAAATTCCAGAAGTCCGTAAGGTATATAGCGGTAGTATAGAAAATAGGTTAAGTACGGTTTCTATAAGTAGAAATTATGTGCTTAAGGAAATTGACAGACTGAAACCTCAAAAATCGCCTGGTCCCGATGAGGTATATGCTAGAGTATTAAAAGAATGCAGAGATGAGTTAAGTTACCCATTAAAAAAAAAATTTAACAAGTCATTAGAAACAGATATAGTTCCAGAAGCTTGGAAGCTTGCAAATGTAGTTCCAATCTTCAAAAAAGGTGATAAATCAATTGCATCCAATTACAGTCCCATTAGTCTCACTTCAATCATAGGAAAGCTACTAGAGTCAATTATTGCTAGGAAAATGAGAAACCTCTTAGAAACATTTAGCTTAATCAATTCTTCTCAGCATGGATTCACTCAGGGACGTTCTTGCCTTAATAATTTGCTTAGCTTTTTCTCAGAGGTAAATGAAGCAGTAGATAATGACAAGTCATATGATATTATATATTTAGATTTCAGTAAAGCTTTCGACAGAGTCCCTCATGAGAGATTGATGAGAATGGTTGAGGTGCATGGAATAGGTGGGGCGTTGTTAGGATGGATTAGGTCATGGCTAATTAGTAGGAAGCAGAGAGTCAGCATAAATGGTACCAAGTCAGAAAGGGGAGCAGTCAAAAGTGGTGTCCCCCAGGGATCTGTATTAGGTCCTTTGTTGTTTATTTTATACATAAATTACCTTGATTTAGATATAACTAGTAGGATAAGTAAATTTGCAGACGATACCAAAATGGGGAGAAAATTGATTCAGATAGAGATAAAGAGTGCCTGCTAAGGGATCTAGATACCTGACACGAATGGTCAGTAAATTGGCAGATGAAGTTTAACATTGACAAATGCAAGGTATTAAAGATAGGGAAGATGCATACAAATGTTAAAAACTAACTAATATGGAATTCGAAAACTCAGACTGTGAGAAAGATCTAGGTGTGTGTGTTAGCAATGATTTGAAGCCTAGAAAACAATGTATAAGCGTTCGTCACAAGGCAAACAGGATTCTCGGGTTCATCTCTAGGAGTGTGAGTAACAGAACTGCTGATGTTATCTTAAAACTTTACTTGTGATTAGTGAGACCCCATATGGATTATGCTGTTCAATTGTGGTGTCCATATTACAGAATGGACATAGATTCATTGGAGAGAGTACAACGTAGAATGACCTAAATTGATCCATAATATTATAAATCTTCCGTATGAAGAAAGGTTGAAGAAATTAGGCTTACATTCGTTAGAGAGACGCAGAGTTAGAGGGGATATGATAGAGGTATTCAAGTGGGTTAGTGGGATTAATAAAGGGGACATGAAAAATTTACTAAAGCTCAGTGATAGCGAAAGAACTCATACAAATGGTTTCAAATTAGATACATTTTGTTTCAAGAAAGATATAGGCAAATATTAGTTTGGTAATAGAGTTGTAGATAGGTGGAAAAGGCTACCAAGTGCTATGGTGGGATCAAGAACGATAGGGAGCTTTAAGATAAAATAAGATAGGCATATGGACGAGATGGGTTGGGTGTGAGGGGGATCTCTCAGTTGTGGGCCAATCGGCGGTCTGCAGACCCCTGTTTTTCTGACCTCTGACTATTTCGGTGAGGTCAGTCCTAATGGTGTTAGTAAGCTGGGCTTAAAATTAGGTCTTTTAATTAGGGTTGGGTGTGACAGGGATCTTCCTTGTGTAGGCCAATCGGCTTTCTGCAGACTCCCATTTTCTTATGTTCTTATGTTCATATGCGCCTATTTATGTTTAATATGAAGATATTAACATGTAACAGCAATAAAACAAGTGGGAATAGTATTTGGGGGTGATAAAGACAAATTATTGCCGACAAGTTCATTCATGAAAGGAGAGCCGGCACAGCGCACACCCTCCCAGTCTCACATATTGATCGACACTGATGTCTTGCAAGTGAAGTCTCTCTCTTGCTACGATCTATTTATGCCTCCACTTCGACCTTGAAACCGGGTGGGGGATATTGGCGCAGAAAATAAACTGATAAACAAGGGAATAAGAGGAAAAATAGGTGATAATTGAATAGGGGAAATGACACATTAGGAGGAATGATAGGAGGTATGAAGGGGAATTATCTCACTGTATCACATATTCCTTTGTTATGAGTGCCACTGGGGTCTTTTAAAAGGCTTTTTTTAGGCCTTTGATCTTAAGAGTCCCTTAGCCTTCCATCACCAAACCTCTTAAGAGTCCCATGCCTTTCCTGGGATAAGGACACAATTTATGTCCTAGAGTGTACCGGGTGGATGGGACTCGTTAGCCTTGGTCGGCAACTCATCTAGGGGAGACAACCTTACACAAATCCGGGTGGATGGGATACGTCAGCCTTGATTGGCAACTTGTCTAGGGGAGTAAACCTGATACAAATCAGTACTGCTTACCTAAGGGTAAGGCAGGTTAGTGGATGGAATAGCCGAACACCACTGTAGAAAAATAGTACTAACAAGATACACAGAGGGCCTTGGAGTCGGACGGATCCTAAATTGAGTGGTCAATCCTGTAAGTCCTTCACTAAACTGGCTCGGGTTGTCACTCTCACAAGGAATAGGTCCGCTTGGGGATATTCTGTGTATGGCCACCCTCGTAAGGGGAGTAAGGCGTCCGGCAATAGATAGATAGATAGATAGTGTACAATTTGGTCCGCACCAAAATGTTGGCCAAAAATACGAAAAGTCCTCTTTTCCAACTGAGTGGAGTTGAGTTTTATTGGCCTGAGAGTGGTCGACGGAGTAGAAGGGATACTTCATCTTTCCGCATCAACAATGTTACCGGACCTTACTAAATGTATCCACAACAGGATATTGGCTCAAAAGGAAGATTGTGCAATCCATTTTTCTTTCACATTTTCATTGGAATAATCAACGCATCTTAAAATATAATGTTCCCAGTCCCATGCCTTCCAACGTTATTCAAAGTGTGTTGTTGTTGTTGTTGTTGTTGTTCCCCAAGCTGCCTGGCCGAACAGTCCCAAGGCCCCGAGCAATTCCAAGGCCATAACCGAGCGCCCCCACAGAGCCCTCCCTGCCGACCACAATAAAGCCTGGGTGACCGAAGCCACTCCATGGCGGGGAGCTGAGGAGGGTGCGGAAACGCCCGGGAAACCAAAGCCCCACCCAGGGCCCTGTGCCCCTCAGCAATTATGAAGAGAAAGTGTGTTGATTTATTTTGTTTACTTTGCCTTCCATGTTTATTAATTTCCTCATTTCCTTCACATTTAGTAGTATTTCACTCCTCTCAATCCGGGTGTCAACATTTATCTCTTATCAACGCTGGGCGTATAATTTTCTTCCACCCTTATTATATAAATATTTACCTTTTGTTCAGTGTATATATTTACATCACGCTTCCATTTCCTTTATCACTGTTATATCCCTCAGGCTGTCTCTCCACCTTGTTTGTTAGCTGGGAATAATGGCTTTGTGTTGGTCCAACAGTCACCATTAACTCAGGAAAACTGTCCATGAAACACAGATCGGGTTTTGAAACCATTTGGGGGAAAGGCTACAATGTGTGTGTGTGTGTGTGTGTGTGTGTGTGTGTGTGTGTGTGTGTGTGTGTGCGTGTGTGTGTGCGCAAGTGCGTGCGTGTGTGTGTGCGTGTTTGTGTGTGTCCTTTTGTGTTTCATTTTAGTCTGTGCCCTACTATGTTCATACTCTCCCACATCTCATTCATATATATTATGTACAGTCTAAGTATGTGTATATCGAGTATATACTCATACATTTGAGTACTCATAATAAAATTATATGGGATGCAATGTTTACTCTTCTGTTTGATGATTAAACAGTTATGATACATGGAGATAACATTATCTCTTGGACCTTATCAAGGTGACTTATTTGTAATGAAAATATGATGAGTATTTGCCTCCAGTGGCCCCCTTGGGTCACTAGTAAGAATAGACCAACAAAGGTCACCCAATGAACAGTAGCAGTAAGATTATATTAAAGAGTATATGCAAAATAAAGAATTAATGTAAACCTTTGGAAGATGATGGATACGCTGTTTTCAAGATAAATAAGTTGGGCATGTGGGAGGATATGCAAGAGGGAAGTTTATGATCCATCAACCGGGTAAGAGTGGAAGATGAAGGGCACAAGGAGAAGAGAGAGAGAGATGTGTGTATTATTGTGTATGCATAGAATGATATGACATGAACAAAATATATGAAGGAACAGTTACGTAGAGGGAAGGACGATGGAAGAAACCGTGATAGGCGGACAGAATAAAGGAGGAAGGAAAGATGGCAAATAATAAAGATTGAAATGCGAAATTGAAGACGGTGATGGAGAGAAGGAAAGAAACAATGATACAAATAGATGAAGGAGAGTGAGTTTAACCCTTTCATTGTGGCCCTATTAAAGGAAATATTATGTCCAGATGGTTATTTTACTGCTAATTTCGCTCAATATCAGTCACCCTAGCAACTGTAGCGAATTGGAAGAAGCTCCAATGAAAAGATTGTGTCCAACTTTCCCTATAACAGTCACCACCCTGTCCCTACCGCTTCCTACCACCTCGAAGAATCAATAGCTATATTGCATGCTCTATTACCACTGACAATAACTTGAAGACATGTACAGTGATTGCATTATATATTTTTTTGTTTACATGATAGGATGGGATGTTGAAATTAAATTGAAATGAACCTAATTTCTGTACCTGGTATATAGCTGTAAAAATTACATGGAGAAGTAGCCATGCTAATTGCTAATGAAGATGTATGAGGATTCGCGAACTGCAGTGAGGGTGAAAGATGTACTGAGTGAGGAGTTCACAGTCCATGTTGGAGTTCATCAGGGTTCAGTGTTAAGCCCCCTCCTGTTTATTATGGTCGTGGAGGCACTGTCTTGACTCTAGAGATTTTAGATCCGGACTCCCGTGGGAACTGCTTTATGCAGTTGAGGCCAAATTCAGAAGATGGAGAGAGGCATGGGGAGCAAGTGTTTAAGAGTCAATATTAACAAAACCAAGGTTATACATTGTAGATTGAGACAAGGCAATGTGGAAAAGACCGGTGCATACCCATGTGCAGTGTGTGGAAAGGATGTGGTCGCTAACTCGATTCGGTGTAGCATCTGTCGATGTTGGGTGCACCATGGGAGTAAGTGACATAGTAGAATAAAAAGACCTCTGCCGAAAGATGAGTCAGAAATCAAGAAATTTGAGTGCGCAGTGTGCAAGGGCGAGCTTGTGTTAAATGATTATCCTGTGGGAATGGGTAGATGGATGTGTGGGGCCTAACTGCAGGATAGAATAAGTAATGATGAGCTGGGGAGACGCTTAGCTATAAAGAGTATTAGCGAGGAGATGCGTACGAGTAGACTGGGATGGTATGGGCATGTGGAGAGAATGGATGAACAAAATTGTGTGAAAAGATGCAGGTCTATGATTGTGGAGGGAGCTGCATCAAGGGGAGGACTGAGGAAGACCTGGGGTCGGACTGTACGTGCCGATCTCAAATCCAAAAACTTGACAAGTGACGCAGCCCTTAGCAGGGTTTCCTTGAACGCCGCCATTAGGACAAGAGACTGAAACTGCACGTACAGTATGTGTGGAGCATTCAGTCTTAAAATGTTATGTATGTATATATCCACACATATGCTGATGATTCTACCTTACACTATTTTACTAGTTTTTCCCATCAACCCAGCATGCAAGCACTCCTACTCAAATGTGGCAAGGCCATTGAATACCTATCTTCTATCTTTCAAGTATTTCTGATTGGGGCAGAGAGAATCTTGTTACTTTCAATGCCTCCAAGACCCAGTCTCTCCCGCTATCTTTCCATCATAATCTTCCACAAGACTATCAACTATTCTTCAACAACACACAACTCAACCTTTCATCTCCTCTTAACATTCTATGTGTATCTTTTTCATCTGGTATTTCTTGGCAAGATCATATTACCACTCTTGCTAAAAACAGCTTCCCAAAAGTTAGGAGTGCTCAACTGTCTCTGTGGGTTCTTCACCCCTGCACAGCTTCTTGCTCTGTATGGGGGCACAGTGTGCCCCTGTATTGAGTATTGTTCGCATGTGTGGGGAGGCTGCACTCATACCGCACTTCTCGAACAAGTAGAATCAAAAGCATTTCGCCTTATCAACACAGTCTCACTCCTATTCAGTCCAGCTCTCCAACCCAATAATTGTGAACTCTGGAACTCTCTCCCTCAATCAATTGTTCCTTCATCTCATGACTTAGACTGCTTTAAACTTTGTGTGTCCAGGTATTTTGACTTCAACGTCCCTTGAATTTGGCTCTGTCATTCTATTAACTTTGGAGGAGACACTCATTACAGGCAACCTTCCTTTTGTCTCCTCCATACACATAGACAAATATAAGAACAAAAATACACCGGAATCATCCAATGTTTAATTTTTAGCGAATGTTTGGGCAAAGAGTTCAGCTTTGGCATAGGAAAAAGTGATGGTAGTGCCCTCAGAGTGGAAAAGTGGAGGGAAAGACGAAAAATATTTGTTTTGGAGAGGTTTTGCTAGATGCCAGAAAGCTTGGGAAGAGCTATAGTTGTATAATTCAGTGAATTTATTATTTATGAAAGAGTGTTTGGCGAGTAAAAGAACAGATTTGGTTTGATTCCGGGCAGAAACATCGGAAGTATGAGATTCTTGAGCTTGAAGGCGTTGGTACTGTTTGAATGCTTCATCCGTACTGCGGACAGCAGGAGAACAAGCATGAGTAATCCAAGAATTGTTTGCATGCCAAAGAGGACTACCTCAGTAATGCGTTCAGCACTCTCCGAAGGTCCCCGGCCTCGGAAGCAAAAATAATTCTACGGGAAATCAAAGAAGTACTGCCGGAGAGATTCCCAGTCGGCAGCGCCAAAGTGCCACAAGCGTCTGGCTGGGAGGATCAGGTGGCCGTACTGGAGAGATAGGACTGGCGACAGAGATAAGTTCTTGGTCGGAGGAGCCCAAAGGAGAGAAAAGATCGACAGTAAGCCTGTAAGAGGAATGGTTAGAAGATAGAAATAAATCAAGAATGTTGGGCAGAATTTTGAAGCGATCCGGGATATGGGTGGGTTGCTGAACCAACTGCCTAGGTCATTTAGGATAGAAAACGATGTAGGCTTATTCACCAGGTTGGTCAGTGGAATGAGAGGACAGCCATTGTAGGTGGTGAACTTTGAAATACCCTAGGAGGGAGATTTCTGAGAAAGGAGAAATAGATATGATGTGTTCCACTTTAGAGTTTAGATAGTCAAAGAATTTGGGAAAGTCAGTATAGTTAGGGGAAAGATAAACAGCACAGAACTATTTGAGTGACAGGATAGTTTGAGCCAAAAAGTTGAGAATTCACAGGAGTTAAAAGTCAGGAAAACGAGAGCAAGTGAGTTTGGTCAGTACAACTTCCGCCTTTGGTTTGGAAACTAGGATAGATAAAGTAGGAAGATACAGAAAAGGGTCTGCTGGAAGTTGCTTCAGACACCTGAGTTTCAGTGAGGAAAAGAAGATCAGGTTTGTAGGAGGAGAGATGGTGTTCAACAGAGGGAATATTTAAAGAAAGGCTGCGAATATTGCATAAGTTAATAGTAAGAGTGACAGGCCGTGGTCCAGAGAATTGTGAGGGGTCGTTTGAGGAAAGTCAGGCGAGAGTGGTGGCATTTATGCCCCCCTAACCCCCATCCGCCCTGGGTACTCCGAGGCTGGGCTATTTACGCTATTCATATTAAATGTATGGATGTTTTGTATTGCGGCAGAAATAAGTGGGGGGTGCTTTTTTAGTTTAGTGTAGTGCTTGTATAGTGTGTGTTTGTGTAAATGAATATATATATATATATATATATATATATATATATATATATATATACCGGTATATACATATATATATATAGAGTATATACATATATATATATATATAGAGTATATATATATATATATATATATATATAAGTTTATATATATTTATATATATATATTTATATATATATATATATATAATTATGATTTTTTTCTTTTTTCGGTAGAATAATGTTGCGGACGAAGGCCGATTCCTCCTAAATTACAGGCTTGTTATCGCTCGCCAGGAAATGAATGAACACCTAAATGGCACGACAGGTCTTGATGTTGACAAGTAAATAGGGCGATAGGTCTAGAAATTGCCAAACTAATGGGGTGAACGTCTTATAATCTGAACACTAATGGGGCTTAACATGAGAGAGAAGGGGGCCCAATAAAAAAAAATATATCCCCTTATTGTTGGAACTAATAAATTGTAGAGGAAGCTGAAGGAACACAGGATAAGACAAAAGAGTAACGGAAGAGAACGAGATCAACACAACATGACAAAGGGGAAGGAGGATGAGAAGAAAAAGGGATAACTAACAAGAACGAAGTGAAGAAAATATATTTTCTTTTGTAAAGGGTTATCCCTCAATACCTTCACCTGGCCTATAGATATACAATATACAATGAAACATGTGAGGACAGCCTCAGGTGGGTAAGTCATCGCAGTACCAAGAATATGTGTGCAGATAAAACGGATCAAAGGAACAGGATCCAAAGAAACGTCAGATCCCAAGCTATTATCATAAGTGAGCGAGAGAATGGTGTGGGAAATATAGAGTGTGTGGATGTGGTGAGGTAAAGATTGGGAGTGAGTGAATGGAAGTGTGGAATATTAACCCTCTCCGACATACGATGCGATTTTGAGCCTATTAGGGATACTTTAAAGCCTTTGTTACCATCAGTGGTATTTAGAAACCTTTAGTTTAGTTACTTCAAACTCTGCAGTTGTCTTTGAGTTAGCTGTGGGCAGAAAACTAATTTTGGAGAGGTAATTATAAGAGTGAGAGAACTCTATTTCTTATTGCTAATCTGGCAACCTCCGCGTCATATGTGCGTGAAAGGGTTAAAGAGTGTTGCTGGTTAAAGAAGGGGGAGGTGAGGTTGTATTGTTGTGAATGTGAGTGTGTGTGAGAGAGAGAGAGAGAGAGAGCGAGAGAGATATATTAGTGTCTGTATGTTCGTGACATAGCCATTACAATCACTATGACATGCAAACACTAAAACAACAATAATGTCTAAACCTCGTTCACATAAAGGAAAACTGAGTTTAGTAAGTGTCCATGAATGTATTCATAGACAAATTCTCCAAGGAGAGAAGAGCAATGTTGCCATTGTTCCCGGGTTAGGCCAATGTATTTAATTATACTTGCAAATGTTTAATACTGCAGGTCGGTGTTACTGTCTAGCTGCCAGGTCTTTCTTGTATACATCTGGTTACACTCTCAAACGGCTAGAACATGGAGTAAAACGCCTGTATTAACACTACATGGTTGAGTACTTTGCACTGTGGCAATTGCTCCATTTTACCTCAATGTAAGCTTCATTTGCCAGGCAGATATCATATTAGTTCATCAACTAGAAATATTTCTTATTGTTCCTTCTGTTCGACTTAAACAACGAGACTTGATTTACAGATTAATTTTCCATATGATCGAGATAATAAATTAACTTCAACGCCGTCAATTCAATACCAAATTCTGAAAAAGCAAAACGCCATAAGAATGAAGTATCAAAGGATTTCATTTAATACAGATATACAAAACACCAACATTTTGACTTGATAACCTATAATGCACACAACCATATTTACAGTAACCTAAGGTTCAATGTTTAAACGATTATGTCCTATGTCTTATAATTTACACTTGGTCAACTAAATTAAGTACGTACACAGTTAGAATGTACTACCTTCTTGTACAATCGAAACATGTAGTGTAAGATATAGTATACAAAGTTACAGGAAATGTTTGTGTTTTCTTATTTAATAAAACCAAGTGAATCACATCGCCGATGCAAATAGATAATTCCGATGTTCTAAGCAGTATCAGCGTTACAAAGAGAGAAGTTTTTATATGTTTAGATAAACTCAAGGTAAATAAATCGCCTGGACTTGATACGATGTCGCCTAGAGTTCTAAAGGAAGCTAAGTATGAGCTCTCTCCTAACCACTGGCATTGCTATTCAATAAATCCCTACAGTCTGGGACTATGTCTGATCAGTGGAAGCTCGCCAACGCAACACCGATATTAAAAAAAGGGAGAAAATCCTTACCTAGTAACTATCGTCCAATTAGCTTAACCTCAGTTGTATGTAAAATGCTAAAAATACTCATAAGAGACAAACTCGTAAATCACTTAGAGGAAAATTACATACTTGAAGATACTCAACACGGCTTTCTTAACAAACGTTCCAATTATTTTCTAATTTACCTCAACGACATAGATGAGGGTCACACCTGTACAATATCAAAGTTTGCTGACGATACAACAAATTCTAATAGCGTACTCTCAAACGAACAAGTTTGACGATATGCAACACAATCTAGATAAGTTGTAATGTTGGGCCCAAATTTGGCAAATGAGTTTCAATGCGGATGAATGTAAAGTACTACATATCGGATACCGAAATGAGAAAGCAAACTATTCGATGAATGGCACTCAGCTTCAAGAGTGTAGACAGAAAAACCGATCTGGGAGTAACAATATCGAATAACATAAAACCGAGTCAACAATGTTCAGAAGTTGTTAAGAAGGCAAACAAAATAATTGACTTTATAGGAAGGGCGTTTCAACATAAATCCAAGGAAGTTATCCTAACTCATGACAATTCCTTAGTCCGACCTCTTCTGGAATACTGCGTTCAATCATGGTGCCCTTATTACCAAAAAGATATAGACAAGCCAGAACGAGTTCAACGTAGAGTTACCAAAATGATACCTAGCCTAAAGAACAAACCATACGAGGAGTGTCTTAGAGAATTAAATCCATTTCCTTTAACCCAGCACAGAAGGCGACTTAATTCAAGTGTTCAAAATCATCAAAGGCACCGACAATATGAAATGTAGTAAGTACTTCACTATCGACCAACCATATAATACGCGGGGAAACAGTTGCAAAATTATTGGTAAATCTTTTAACTCATACGAATCTAAGAATTTCTTCTTCAATCGAGTTTTCAACTTGTGGAATGGGCTTCCCCGAGATGTTATAGACTGCAGCACCGTTGATTCTTTTAACCCTTAAAAAGCGGCTCACCACTTAAGTCGAGTTAAATAAAGCTGGACTATGTGGCGGCGCTCGACATAGGTCGAGTGGCAATTTCAGCACGTAATGTGGCTGAGAGAGAGAGACAAGTGGTGGCAGGAGACTAGCGAGCGTATGACTGCTCCAGACCACCGCGGCGAACCTACTGACACAAATCTCAGCTCCCTCCTCCCTCTCTCACTCGCTACATACTCAATTATGTACCGAAAGTACCGAATTACCTGCTTTTTGCACTCGCGTTGCACGGTTATTGCAAGAAAACTATCCATCATACAAGGATCGTTATGGTGTCATTCGAAAGCTCTGTTTATGCCCTTTCAGGGATAGATACTTGTTTTACGTTCTGGGTCTTATTTAGGCATGAAAATGATCACGTAAACAGCCCTATTTTGGCTAAAAACACCCCGCTGGGCGGTACACATAAATAAACCGCATAGGCCGCTCGTAAGGTGTTAAACTTCGCCTAGACAAATATCTTGCATCAAACCCGCGACTGATTGCGTTTGTAAAGGAATAACTATTTTATTTCCCCCTCAGATTCATCCAGGATTATTGCGTATATATATTACTAAGACGTTAGTCTCTTTTTCCCAGATATAGAAAGATCACTGTTATGTAATCCAGAATTAAAATCAATTATAAGCCAGGTTAGTATATTAGTTAAGTTTCCCACTCACATAATTATTTGATTCTCGAGAGTTCTAAACCTGTCAGGATTTAGCCTGTCTCTCCCAGCCTTGCGTCATTACATTCACGAGTGCAGTAGAATATTCTAGTTTCTCTGGTAACATACATATACCCCCTGAGTCCTCACAGTTTTCACTCTAAGACCTACTGACTCATCACGCCTGTTCTCTCTCTGTACATAGTGACTCTTATACCTAGTGAAGTGACATATCTCTCCTGGCTACCTTCAAACGTTAAAGCAATCTGCATTCCTGTTTTGTGATTGAGGAGTTGAGTATATAAGTGTGTCCCATATCCTAGCCTATAATTATTCATAGTGATATTGTTGTGTATTATTGTAAGTTTATCTAGTGATCAATTATGTTGTTATTTCCTTTTGATTGCATTTATTAATGTTATAAGTGTAAATCATTAATTAATTTGTGATTAGTTTCCAAGTTTGTGAATTTGCTCAGATTAATTTGGTTACCCCTTATTGTACTTTTAGAAGGAATATGTTCTCAAGGGATAGGTTAGTGCTTGTTTCACTTTTAAATAATTGTATTAATTACTTGTATTGCTTATATTATTATTGTGTGGATTCCATTAAGTTATTAAACAGATATTAACCATTTCCAGTGATCTTGAGACAATATTAATTCGTAGGTGATATAGCTATTTTTACCTTGTATTGCTTCAGTAAAGGTATACAGTTATTTGTTTTTCACGAACATATTTTCTGATAAGCATTATTTTTGTTACTAGGCAAAATCTTAGTGCATTATATATTCTTATCACTCGTCCTGAAGAGACTGATTTTATTATTACATTATAATATTTAATTTACTTAAAATATTTTGTTTTATTCTAGTGTCCTTTTGAACCTGGATATTTTGAGTGTGTTCTGACATCAGTCTTGAATTTCATATTTAATCTATTGTTTGTGTCATTTCACCTCGACCATAAACATAACATCACTTAAAACCGTGTTATGTAACTAATTTATCTGTCCCCTAATAACTTCCTAATCCTGCCACGGACATTAGTTCCAGGACAGTAGTTTTCTTTCCAATTTTCCCTTACCTACTCTAAACCACTGTTTGGACGCTTGATCCTCAGTGTTTTGGAAGACATGTGCAGCCTAGAGGGGTTACTAGATTTGTTGTTGCTTGATTTTCTATATTCTCCTTTGTGCTCTTACTATTTTTTCACACACACACACACACACACACTTATATACACCACCCATCCACACCGCTGCCAGCACTCTCTACTCTCTCCCTTGGGGATATTCTCCCTCACACGTCCATTATCCTTCAGAAATGGTCTTCTCGTTCCAACCTCTGCGAATTGGACTGCTTCCTTTAAAATTTCAGTGCCTGCTTTTTTTTATAGCATCTCTCTCACTCTCTCTCTCTCTCTCTCTCTCTCATACCACCCTGAGCATACATATTCATGGGTCAGAGTATATATATTCATGGGTCAGAGTATACATATTCATGGGTCAGAGTATACATATTCATGGGTCAGAGTATATATATTCATGGGTCAGAGTATATATATTCATGGGTCAGAGTATATATATTCATGGGTCAGAGTATACATATTCATGGGTCAGAGTATATATATTCTATAATGAAGTCAGAGTCTTTCTTTCCCCCTTCTTTCCACGGACAGGTTAGAAAAGGTCACGGAGGGAACTAGGATTCTACTGGGAGATACTCATTGAGATGGAGAGACTGTGTAAGAAAGGCTTTGGATGATAGAGGAATGACTATAGATCAGGCAGGGGAAGTGGTGGTGGACAGGAGTGAATGGAGAATGCTTGTGAATAGTTGAGTGAACACGTGGTCATTTGGAGTAAGGGGTCGGGCGCAAGTTGGACTAGATAATAGTCCATCAGGCGCCTGGCCCGGGGAGACGATTAATATGAAGGGTGTGCCTGGAAGTGTGGTGGGAGGGCTTGTGGCTTTGGCTCCGCTGCATGTCTGCCTGCCGAGATCGGAACCTCTCCGGGTGTTCAGGGGCCGGGGGAGTGCTGGAGCGACCTTGGTAACCCTGGTCTCTGGGTCTTCTCCTGGGTGACCTGGATGTGTGAGAGTTTGTGTTTTTTATCTGTGTTTATTTTTTGTTTTATGTTGTTTTTGTGTTTTCCCTGTTCTTGCTCTGTCTTGAGTCGGCTACCCCCAAAATGGGGATTGGGCCTGAGCATATAGATAGATAGATAGATAGATGTAGTTTACAACCAAGTCATTCAATACAAAAGTACAACTACATACACTGTTTGAAAACAGTGAATTGATTTAGCTTCTACTATCAAATATAGTAATGTGAAATACCTTACATACAGAACGGTAATGGTAATAAGTGTTCTATGATGCCAATAGTCCATTCTGAAATCATATTAGCTATAGGTTAAGGACACAGGCCGGTAAGTGACCAAGGGACAACACCAGTTGTCCCTCGGTGTAACAACATAATTCAACTATGTGATGTACGATCATAATCTGTCATCACAAATATAAAGATGTGTTAACTCCCCTCACACCTCTCTCTCTCTCTCTCTCTCTCTCTCTCTCTCTCTCTCTCTCTCTCTCTCTCTCTCTCTCTCTCTCTCTCTCTCTCTCTCTCCTCCTCCCCCCCCCCCCAACCCCCTCCATTCACTTCCTTACCTATTAACATGTTTGCATCTACCAAAACTTTATTTGAATTCGTGAAAAATGATCCGAACCAAAAACCCGCCATCACGGGAAAAGCTAGAGGATCACTCTTACGCTGGTCGGAACTGAGTTCCAGGTAAATGATCCGGATCGCCTCCTAAATTGAATTATCTTTTACTTGGCACATATCCTTTTTGATTGTCTACGTGGATGAGGGAGACAGAAGCAAAAACTGCCTGTGAAGAGTGCCTCCCCCAGAGTTGAAAGAGTGACAGGGCCAAAGTCAAGGAATGTTCGAGCCATAATGTCTGGGAACACAGAGATTGTAACAAGTTAGGTCATAGGATGATGGACAGATGGATTCAGCAGGGAGAGAGTTCCAGAACTCAGCTGTTGAATAGAAGAAAGCTTGGGAGTATCGTTTCACTCTTGCGTTCGAAAGTTGCAGAGAAGAGGTGGGATTGTGTTGCAAGACGGGTACTACGAACCCTACGTAGAGGAGGTGGTATGTTGTATACAGTGAGAGAGTTCTGAGGAAAACTGATTATTTTAATAGCGATAGAATTGCGAGAGAGATGCAACATTGCGGCGAAGAGAGAGATTGCATATTATCCTAGAGCTCTTAATCGTGTACAGTCCTACCTAATATATGAATAAACAGCCAAATCAATCAAATTATAATGATTACTTGTAGGTGATTCAAGGCTCCGATACATGTAGCTGATAACCTTGTTCATGTGACACCGGCTTAACCTACTACTTTAAGGAAGACTACACCAAAATCATTGATAGACGTTCTACACTTTCAGATCATCTAGTAATTACTTATAATTCTAATAACCCTTAGTTCTGTCTTGCTTATCTAATATGCATAACCCGTTCCTACTTTTCCTCATTGACTTCATTAATTCAGATAACTCAAATGTTATTACTATAACAATTTAAACAAAAATATATTCAACTTTCTTTCTGTAAATATTATTTGTGTTAATTACTTCTTCGTTACACGGCCGGGATGAGTGTTTACTGAAAGTTATATAAACAAATACATATTTATTATAATTCTAAAGATGATTACCTGGTAAACATGTACTTTCAAGCTCTTTCTATTTGTGCCTCGCCTACACAGAAGTAATCCATCAAACTCTCACAAACACCTCCTCCTTCTCCTATTCATTTCACTACACTTAACAAGCACACCCAACTTCTTTCCAACTCACCTAATTTACCTCTAACGTTCCTAAATGTTGACTCTGTATGACTCATTCAACATGGGGGTGGTGAGGGGACTGTTACAGGTAGATTTGCCTATTATCTCCTTCATGAACATATAATAAACAATATTATATATATATATATATATATATATATATATATATATATATATATATATACTAACCTCCTCAGTATATTTGTTTATCATGGCCATATTTACACACAATTTGAATTCCAACTTCATAATGGTCTTGTGTGTCTCACTTTAATGTTTGTTATCCACGGCAACACACTGTCCCAGGTGGCTTTCCCCCTTGTGTCTCTGTTATGATGTTTACTCTTTACTTGACCTGCAGACTGAAATGTTGACTCTCTCTCTCTCTCTCTCTGAATAAACGATATATCTATCTACAGTTATCTTTTTATCAGTTGTAGTTAGTTATACCATTACTTATCTGTATTTATAAATATATACGGTATGGTAACATAGTATTATATTCAGCCAGAAATGCCGTTCTTTCTACCCATTTCGACAACCAAGAGAGTTGACAAGACGTTCCTCTTGTGATTCTCATAGTTAATCCACTCAATGTGATCCAGGTTTTTGCAAGTAGATATTTGTAATCGTACATGCCACCTTCAATTGACTAGAACCATAAAGGGAATCCTCAACTCACTGCGTTGACAACATTGATTGAGAAAACCAGTTAGGCGTATATGAAACAATAAACAAAATTATTAAATCTGACATGCAGTAAAAATCCCACCCACCCACCCACCCACACACACACACACACCTTCCCATCACCATATAGACTGCTAGGCCTACACTACTATACTACACAGCTCCACTCGGGAGAATGAGAGTGAAAGAAAACAAAAACTACTATCCTTCCCTCTCCCACCCAACTATTCTGTTGACGCCTCACTGTGGGGACCTACGAGGACTTTATATATCCCATATATATATACTGTATATATATATATATATATATACACACACACACACACTGTATATGAAGATTTCCCCTGGGACGGTGCAAAAGGGGTGACACAATGACCGTCATATGTTGAGTTAATTAAAAATGAAACCTGGAACGGGATATCAGTCTAAATTAAATACACTTTATGGGAACGAATTAAAATACTTATGGAAATGAAAATCAAATTATAGGAAACTAAACAAAAAACAAAATACTGTAATTATATTTAGTAATACCAATACTATATCACGAAATCATGGAATGGACTACCTAGCAGTGTCATTGAGTGTAGTACTGTTCAAACTTTCAAAAACAAAATTTTAATATGTTTTCGCTATTTTCCCCCGATTAACTGTGTTTACAAATGAATAGCAACACTTTATAGTGTGCTATTCTTCCCTGTTCAGGAGCAACTTATAGCGAGGCCTTCCTAAGGGTTAAGTGCCCCATTAATTACTCCTTCCATTCGTCTATACATTAGGCTACCATAGCGCGGTTGGAATATATGTACATGCTCATATTAATATGCCGGATTCAAAACTGCATAACAAATCGTAGGCTTGTTCATATTTCTTTAACTGTCTTGATAGCGTAATGCATAGTGCGTGAAATTTCGATGTGAGTATCCTGAGTTCGACTCCTGGGAGTGCCACATGTATTTGTTGATTTAATTAATTGAGTTTAGTTGTGAAGTTGGTTGGTGTTAAAAACATAAACATTCTATTCGTCTAAACATTAGGTTTATCATAAAACAGTTGGGTGTATGTACACTCAGTCAAAGAAGTATCTGCACCCCTACGCTGATCATCTGGTGTGTACAGCTCGGTAGGGTTGGTACCTAATGCCTGCAACTATATCCATGTGTCAGAGAGGGTCGTCTCTGACACATGGATATAGTTGCGGGCAGAGGAACCCTACCGAGCTATACACATCAGATAATCAGCGTACGGGTGCAGATACATCTTTGACCGAGTGTACATGCTTAGATTAATATGCAGTTTTCGAGAATGCATAATATATCGTAGGTTTGTGCATAAACCTTTAACTCTCTTGATAGCCTAGTGGTTAGTCGGCGGAATTTCGGTGTGAGTATCCTAGGTTCGAGTCCTTGGAGTATCACATGTATGTATTATTTTCATTGATTTCATTAGTTATGTCTATTTGTAAATTAATTGGTGAGTTTGTGAAAACAAATATGAATTACATAGGACCTGTAGTTTAGCTACAAGAAGCCTCGTGAGGATCAGTATATATGTTATTGTTTGCTTTCCTTTGTGTACTGACTTATAATTGGTTTGAGGTCAAAAGGTAAGTGATGTTACTTCAGTACTGCATAATGTATATCATATATAAAACTTGAGCTACCTTCATAATCCTGTACTGACACTTTACAAACAATAGTAAGTTACATAATTTACTCTGTTCATTATAAGCAGGCGCAAATATTGACCAATAACCTCTAGAACTATAAAAGGACTAGAGTACTCAAACCCCTGACAGAACAGTAGTAGCCTATGGCCCAAGCCTAAGCTGTATGTAATAACTTTCTCAACCCATTGGCTGCGGGAGACGTTCCGGAACGCCATGGCAATTTATAGCAATTTACAGGATTTTAAAGCCTGTGCAGACAGTTTTTGTATATATTTAAATACAAGCAACTGGAGTTCTCGAAAAGGGGATCCAGTCCCGACGCTATTTTTGACTTACAGTGTATTGGCTTAATCCAGAAGGGTTGATAGCCTCTGAAGTCCAATAATATCTAACTAATTATTTTCCCTGCTTGCTCAGAAAGGCTCTTCCTAAGCATAATATCACCGTATACTGTATACAAAAAAAGTTTTAAAAACTAAATGTAACATAAAGTTAAGTTAAATTAAGGTCTACATACTGTATAATTATATTATAATTCAAAACACCACCATATCTCCGTGGATGCATGGCACAGATTAATAGGTGATTTACTCTGTTAGTCAAGGTCTCCTTTTGGTGTAAATATTTTATGAACTTTGAAAAACCACTTTCATCTGATAATGAAAACAGTGGTCTATGTCAACAACACCTGCCCTGATATACTCAGTTATATACCCTCAAGAGAGAAAGAGGGATTTACATATATTTACATAGATACACTGGCCACGAACGTTGTAATATTGGCCAATATAACAGTTCAGATGATCAACACACTGGTGAAACACAACAATAAGAGCAACACGAGCCACCTCCTGCAGGCAGGGTTTATATCAACACTTGTGTTGTCTGACCAACACAGCAGTTCAGATGATCAACACACTGCTGAATCAAAACAACACACAACAATAAGAGCAACACGAGCCACCTCCTCCAGGCGGGGTTTATATCAAGACTTATGTTGTCTGAACAACATGGCTTCAGAGGCAAGATATAACAACCTCCCACCTCAAAAGATGGAGGAATACTGCCTCTCCTAGCCTGTGGGAGCTTGGATATAGGCTGAGAATTGTTGCCAAGGTCTTAGAGCAGTGCTCAAACATCGTGGTACCAGGCACTGCCCGATACTGGCAGTTACAATGACTGTATAATTACGGACCGTTTACAGCCGTCGCTGGGACTGGGGAGCGATTTATTTACCGACGGCTCTCTGCAGTCGCTGTGATTGTATGGGTTAACACCACAATGTTGTTAAATGCTTTGGTGTCCTTCTCTCATTGGCTCTGTCTTCCCTCTCTCGTCTCCCTTATCATTAATCCCATTTTCTTCCAGTGCTCCCTTGACATATGCAGTACATAATTACGTTTCCCTAGAGAAGGACGCACTTCCAGTTTGTTTCAATGTATTTTGTTTGTTTGTTTGTTTATCCAAGAATATAAGATAGCATATCTAAATACAATAAATATTATTGTGTAATCCTAATTACTTCATCCTATGACTTAGACTGCTTCAAACTCTGTGTGTCAAGGTATTATGTCTCAAACGTCCTTTGAATTTGACTCTGTCACTCTTTTGGCTTTGGGGGAAACACTCGCTACAATCAACCTGCATTTTGTCTCCTTCAATCACATTAAATAAAAAACAAATTATTATGGTAAACACACATATAACCTACATGCACTCCCTCTGCGTTTTCCCCCAAATCATTCAATTACCCACTATGATGGACCCAACCATTCTGCTTAATTACACAATTATCAACACGATAGTCTGCCACTCAAAACTGGGAGTAATCTAACTAACAAATCACAACCATATTGTAATTACCACTACAGTAATTATTTGTAATTCATGAATACTTAGCCAGTAACCAAATCTACAACAAAGGAAGCAACACATGCAACACTAACCACAACAAGAATTTTTATGCAGGCGACAAAGTCTTCCCTAATAGTCAAATCTTCATTTTCTGTCTATGTGTATGAAAGAGACAAAGGCAGGGTGCCTGTACGAGTGCCTACCCCAAAGCCAAACGAGTGACACAGCCAAATTCAAGGGACGTTTGTGTCAAAAACAAAGAAAAACAAAGGGGGTCCAGAAATCTATATACAGTAAGTGACTTTACAGCACCGTTGTGTGAACATTACGCAGAATAGGACACATCAACATGGAAGCGGTCATGCTTTTACGGTCTTGACAGTATAATACCATTCTAACTTAATGTTAAGTCTTTGTATCATTGAAGTGCATTAATATGAATCATAGAATAATTGGTTCTTGGTAACCAAATAACTATTAAAACATAAAATCATATATTACTTGTCATCATGCAGAAAACTTCAATTTGTCCCCAATGTTCGACATAAACAAAATATTATATTTTTCAGAAATATTTTAAAGATGATTATCGTCATTAACCCTTATTTAGCGGCGAGCAACATAAGTCGAGTTAAATAAAGCTGGACTATGTGGCGGCGCTCGACATAACTCGAGTGGCAATTTCAGCACGTAATGTGGCTGAGAGAGAGAGACAAGTGGTGGCAGGAGACTAGCGAGCGTATGACTGCTCCAGACCACCGCGGCGAACCTACTGACACAAATCTCAGCTCCCTCCTCCCTCTCTCACTCGCTACATACTCAATTATGTACTGAAAGTACCGAATTACCTGCTTTTTGCACTCGCGTTGCACGGTTATTGCAAGAAAACTATCCATCATACAAGGATCGTTATGGTGTCATTCGAAAGCTCTGTTTATGCCCTTTCAGGGATAGGTACTTGTTTTACGTTCTGGGTCTTATTTAGGCATGAAAATGATCACGTAAACAGCCCTATTTTGGCTAAAAACACCCCGCTGTGCGGTACACATAAATAAACCGCATAGGCCGCTCGTAAGGTGTTAATGGATTCATACGCTATCTATTCATTAACACTCAAAGAGCGGGTGGTGGAGTATATTTGACTGTGTCGCCCAGCGGGGGTTTTACCGTAAACGAGCTTGTTTCCGTGCTCGTTTTCATGCATAAACAAGAGCCAGAGCGTAATGCAAGAATGTATCCCTGAAAGGGCATTAAATGAGCTTTCCAAAGACACCAGAACCATCCTTCTACGATCACTGGTTGTCTTGTAACGATCGTGCAACCGAAGGGCAAAATCGGTAAAATACGGTCATTTCCTTACATTATTACGTGTGAAACGAGTGAGAGAGGGTGGAGTACAAAGGAGAACATCTCAGTAGCTCCACGGCCACCGTGGCGAGCGGTCATGAGGTAACCTACGCTCCTCCCACCGCTCCGCTCTCTCTCAGAGCACATTACGTGCTCAAAATTGCATGCGACTATAGCCTGGCCCCGCCACATAGGCCACATTTATTTCACTCGACTATAGCCGGGCGCCGCTAGTTAAGGGTTAATTATTTCCTTTCGTTCCAGACTTTAAAACACCAGATTCTGGGAAGCCCAGATAATGGAGGGAGAGCATCAGGACAAAATATTAGAAATATCAAAGGTGTTCTTAATGATGCAAAGTTCTAAGATACATTAAATTAGTCTAATTGTTTATCTATCTTATACAGTATTTCTCAATAATTGGCAAACAAAGAGTTTCACTGGAGACTACCTAATTGTTTACTATGGAATCAGTAATAATATATTCGAATTAACCAAAGTTTTTAATTAATCAATTACCGGTACCCAAACATAAAACACCATACTTATATTGTTACTGGAATGAACACCAATATTAATCAATTACCGGTACCCAAACATAAAACACCATACTTATATTGTTACTGGAATGAACACCAATATTAATCAATTACCGGTACCCAAACATAAAACACCATACTTATATTGTTACTGGAATGAACACCAATATTAATCAATTACCGGTACCCAAACATAAAACACCATACTTATATGTTACTGGAATGAACACCAATATTAATCAATTACCGGTACCCAAACATAAAACACCATACTTATATTGTTACTGGAATGAACACCAATATTAATCAATTACCGGTACCCAAACATAAAACACCATACTTATATTGTTACTGGAATGAACACCAATATTAATCAATTACCGGTACCCAAACATAAAACACCATACTTATATTGTTACTGGAATGAACACCAATATTAATCAATTACCGGTACCCAAACATAAAACACCATACTTATATTGTTACTGGAATGAACACCAATATTAATCAATTACCGGTACCCAAACATAAAACACCATACTTATATTGTTACTGGAATGAACACCAATGTTTTACAACCCAATCATCATTACTGTATACAGGTTTGGAATTACATAATATATTCCTTCAGCTCTCCTTCATTCGACTAATAAGAAGTATATAGTAGGAATTATTATACATTGCATACTCCTATAAAGAGAAGATATTCAATAGTAATGATGGTGTTATTTATATATTGTGTAATGTAATATGTAAGGTATTTAGAGTTCAAAGGACATTATTAGCTATATTTCTTTATACTCTGATTAATGTATTAATTACACTAAGTTCATATGTTGCCCTATGTAAAGTATTAATGTATTGACTTAATTTTACACGTATTTTTAAACATTTGTCCCCTAGGAAAACAAAAATGTCTTCAAACTTCCTTCATTCATACAATAATATCAATCCAGGCCCCCTTCAACATAAGTTTGTTCAATTTTCGATAGAAAAATGTGGCGGCCGAAGGCTGAATTCTTCTAAGTTACAGGTAAGACAGCTTATGAATCAAATAAAAGTAAGTAGGATTCTGCGAGAACAAAAAATACGATAATCAAACCATTTAATGAAAACACATTTTTAAGAAGACATTGACATGCACTGATAAATGTAAAGGACTTGTGCTGTTCATGATGACTTTACACTATGGTTCTATACCCACAATGTAAAGTTAGAAATAGTTAGAATACTATGCCCCCACCCCCCCGCTCTCTCTCTCTCTCTCTCTCTCTCTCTCTCTCTCTCTTTCTCTCTCTCTCTCTCTCTGTAATCCAGCTTTGTTTTTCTCCGTCAAGATGAAATTAATGCAGGTCTGGGAATTGTTCTCTCTTCCTTCCTTCTTCTACTGATGGATGTTAGATAGTAGGAACATTTCTACAGATATTGGGTAATTATGTCGGCTTTTCTATTAATCTTAATTAATCTAAAGAGAAGCAGTGATTGAAGCAGAGGTGGATGGAGATAGGTTACCCAGGCCACCCAGGTGGCAGGGAATGAATGAAAGGATTGAGGAAAATGAGGTGAAAGAAGCAGTGAAACAAATGAGAGCGGGAAAAGCAGAAGGTTTGGATGGTATTGCTGTGGAGTGTATAAAGAAGGGTGGAGATGTGATAATAGATTGGTTGGTGAGACTTTTCAATGTGTGCTTTGCTGTGTCAATGGTACCAATAGACTGGAAGAGTGCATGTATTGTGCCGTTGTACAAGGGGAAGGGAGATCGGCAGGAGTGTTCAAGTTATAGAGGTATTAGTTTATTGTCAGTGGTTGGAAAGCTGTATGGCAGGGTGTTGATAGAGAGGATAATAAAGTGTACGGAAGTTGCAATAGGAGAAGAACAGTGCGGTTTTAGGAGGGGAAGAGGGTGCGTGGATCAGATGTTTGCAGTAAGACAGTTATGCGAGAAGTATTTAGAGAAGCATAAGGAGATATTTTGGGCTTTTATGGACTTGGAAAAAGCGTATGATCGTGTGGACCGTGAAGCAATGTGGAAGGTGTTAAGGATTTATGAAATAGGAGGAAATTTGTTAAAAGCAGTTAAGAGTTTTTATGAAGGGAGCAGAGCATGTGTGAGAGTAGGAAATGGTGAGTTGAGTGAATGGTTTGAGGTAAAGGTAGGTTTGCGACAGGGTTGTGTAATGTCACCATGGCTGTTTAATATGTTTATGGATGGTGTGGTGAGGGAGGTGAAAAGGAGGACTATGGGAAGAGGATTGGGTTTAGTAGGAAAGAATGGTAGAGATTGGGAGTTGAATCAGTTGCTGTTCGCTGATGACACAGCATTGGTGGTGGATTCTGATGAGAAACTGCAGCGGGTAGTCAAAGAGTTTGGAGTGGTTTGTGGAAGGAGGAAACTGAAGGTGAACGTCAATAAAAGTAAAGTAATGGTGTGTAATAGGGGAGAGCATAGGGTGAATCTAGATGTGAGGCTGGCTGGGGAAATATTGGAACAAGTAGAGTGTTTTAAATATCTAGGAGGAACGATAAGCAGGAGTGGAGGTATGGAAGTGGAGGTAAAACAGAGAGTGTGTGAAGGAAGGAAGGTTTTCGGAGCAATGGGAAGTATGTGGAAGACGAGAAATCTCGGAGTGAAAGTAAAAAGTGCACTGTATCAAGGAATTGTTGTGCCAACAGTGATGTATGGGCCTGAAACATGGGCCCTGAAGAA
Source organism: Paralithodes platypus (assembly GCA_032716605.1). NCBI lineage: Eukaryota > Metazoa > Arthropoda > Malacostraca > Decapoda > Lithodidae > Paralithodes > Paralithodes platypus. The sequence continues at coordinate 25,464,265 of CM064564.1, read as the reverse complement.
AAAGGAGAAAAGAGGGCTGGATGTGATGGAGATGAGCTGCTTGAGGAGTATGTGTGGAGTTTACTCGTAGAGACAGATTGAGGAATGAAGAGATACGTAGGAGAGTGGGGCAGCAGGAACATTTGTCAGCCAGAGTGGACAGAAGGGTGCTGAGCTGGTATGGTCATGTTGAACGAATGGGAGATGAAAGGCTTACAAAGAGAATATATGAGTCAGGTACAAGGGGATAGAAGGGCAGGAAGACCCCCATTGAGATGGAGAGACTGTGTAAGAAAGGCTTTGGATGATAGAGGAATGACTATAGATCAGGCAGGGGAAGTGGTGGTGGACAGGAGTGAATGGAGAATGCTTGTGAATAGTTGAGTGAACACATGGTCATTTGGAGTAAGGGGTCGGGCGCAAGTTCGACTAGATAATAGTCCATCAGGCGCCTGGCCCGGGGGGACGATTAATATGAAGGGTGTGCCTGGAAGTGTGGTGGGAGGGCTTGTGGCTTTGGCTCCGCTGCATGTCTGCCTGCCGAGATCGGAACCTCTCCGGGCGGTCAGGGGCCGGGGGAGTGCTGGAGCGACCTTGGTAACCCTGGTCTCTGGGTCTTCTCCTGGGTGACCTGGATGTGTGTGAGTTTGTGGTTTTTATCTGTGTTTATTTTTTGTTTTATGTTGTTTTTGTGTTTTTCCTGTTCTTGCTCTGTCTTGAGTCGGCTACCCCCAAAATGGGGATTGGGCCTGAGCATATAGATAGATAGATAGAATCTAAAGTTCAAACATCCCACACAACCATCAACATACCATGACACTATACCAGGAAATTAAAAATAAAAATAATAAAAATAATAAAAATAAAATAATATAAATAATGCGAAATTGACTGGAGAAATGTTCCTACTATCTAACATCCATCAGTAGAAGAAGGAAGGAAGAGAGAACAATTCCCAGACCTGCATTAATTTCATCTTGACGGAGAAAAACAAAGCTGGATTACAGAGAGAGAGAGAGAGAGAGAGAGAGAGAGAGAGAGAGAGAGAGAGAGAGAGAGAGAGAGAGAGAGAGAGAGAGAGAGAGAGAGAGAGAGAGAGAGAGAGAGAGAGAGAGAGAGAGAGAGAGAGAGAGAGAGAGAGAGGAGAGAGAGAGAGAGAGAGAGAGAGAGAGAGAGAGAGAGAGAGAGAGAGAGAGAGAGAGAGAGAGAGAGAGAGAGAGAAGGCGGGGGGGGGTGGGAGGCATAGTATTCTAACTATCTCTAACTTTACATTGTGGGTATAGAACCATAGTGTCAAGTCATCATGAACAGCACAAGTCCTTTACATTTATCAGTGCATGTCAATGTCTTCTTAAAAATGTGTTTTCATTAAATGGTTTGATTATCGTATTTTTGGTTTCGTAGACTCCTACTTACTTTTATTTGATTCATAAGCTGTCTTACCTGTAACTTAGAAGAATTCAGCCTTTGGCCGGCACATTTTTCTATCGAAAATTGAACAAACTTATGTTGAAGGGGGCCTGGATTGACATTATGTTGAAGGGGGCCTGGATTGACATTATGTTGAAGGGGGCCTGGATTGACATTATTGTATGAATGAAGGATGTTTGAAGACGTTTTTTGTTTTCCTAAGGGACAAATGTTTAAAAATACGTGTACAATTAAGTCAATACATTAATACTTTACATAGGGCAACATATGAACTTAGTGTAATCAATACATTTATCAGAGTATAAACGAATATAGCTAATAAAATTACTGAGGTGCTCATTCGCAGAACGTGTTAACCGCCACCTCGGCCAAAACCCGTTATATTATCGCATTATATTGCCACATCCTTCCTGAATCTGGAGCCGTGGTAGGGAGCTATATTTAAGAATGTCAACATGGTTGAAAATCGCATCAAGTACGACGCACTTTCGTCCCTGTTGACAGAGCGTTTGCCTAGCCCTAGTTTCTGCATCACCTCTGTGGGGTGGAAGTGGAGTGGTTGCATTGAGGCAGTTGGACAAAATTCAAAATAAAGCTATTAGATTAATCAATAACCCTGCAATCACACAGGACCTTCCTACATTAGCCATACGAAGAAACGTTGCATCCCTTGCATTATTCTACAGATATTTTCACAGCAATTGTTCCGAGGAACTTGCTTCAATTGTGCCGCCTCTCCACATCTTTCCCCGTAGAACTAGGGCAGCTGAGAGCGCCCATGAATTTACACTTTCTCCTCCACAATGCAGAACTTCTGCTTATCAGAATTCATTTATCCCCAGAGCTACTACTCTTTGGAATTCACTTCCCTCGAATTGCTTTCCACAAACTTACAATCAACAAATGTTTAAATCCAGTTGTTACAAACATTTTATGAATGGAGGATGCCTTTAGGCACATGGACCTTTTTGTTTTATCTGTGTTTTTCCTTCCTCCGTTCATTGTCTCTTAAACAAAAAAAAAAAAAAAAACAACATAGGGTGTTATCCGCCGCCCAGGCGGCGTGGGTTCAGCCAGCCAATGACAGCCCGGCAATGGTACCGCGTGGCCCCCAGCTCAGCCACTCACGGCGCGCGTTGCTCTCTGTTCTCCCGCCACAATACAGTCTAGCTCAGCTCTCACGCCATACGGATTTTTCTCGCACCTGGTGTTGTTTTTGTGCCGTTTTGACCGTGTTGCAGTGCTTCCCTGAACAATGAGTGATAGTGAGAGTGAGAGTGATAGTGGGAGCTCACCCCCACCTATAAAAAAGAGGTGTAACCCGGACAATTGGTCTGAAATAGTCGCCAGGAACAAGAGAAATTCTGGGAAGGAATATGTCAGCCGCCAAACAGGGAATACAGTGAATGCTAGAGTTATTGGACCGCCTTGCAATGATGGATACTACGATAAAATTGCTGAACCTATCCGCCAAGCAATCCACAATAACTTCCGGCAAACTGGAGATTGGTTAGTTCAGAATACCTTCATTCAGAAACACGTTCTGTCAGTGCCAGTGAAACGACGAAGAAAGCCTGCCGACATCAACAACCCTGGTCCCCATCGGTCATGCACCCGCAAATTTACTCTCTCCTACCAGTCTACAACTTATAATGTTTGCAAGACGGCCTTCATCAACATTTTAGCCATAGGTAGGACAAGATTAGAGAATGCCAGGACCCACGTGAGTGACACTGGTACACCGAAGAGAGACGGCCGCGGGCAACACAAGAACCGTGTCACCATTGCAGGTCCTGATGCAAAGCGTGTGCACAAACACATTGTATCATTCCCCAGCATTACCAGCCATTATAGCAGAGCAAAATCGCCCAATTTGCGTTACCTAGAGACATCGTTGAGTTTAAGACGGATGTACCACCTGTATTCTACCTGGATGGCTGAGAATTATCCTAACAACACCGTAGTCAAGGAAAGTTTTTACCGGAAAGTTTTCAATAGTAAAGAACTCTCCTTCTCACCACCAAATACAGATACTTGCTCGACCTGTGACCTAGCTAAGACCACTTTGAAACATGCCAGTAATGACGCAGAGAAGGCAACCTTGCAGCGTTCACTTGATGAACACCTGGCGGTGGCACGGCAGGCACAAACACTTATGAAGACTCCGGGGCAGGACAGGGACGATGATACTCGTGTCATAGCCTTGGACCTCCAACAGAGACAGCCAATACCTCGTCTCACCACTAATGCTGCCTACTATAAGAAGAAAGTCTGGCTGTACAATTTATGCATTTCCAACCTCAAGACCAGTGAAAACTAGTTCTTCGTGTGGGATGAGGTGACAGGTGGGCGTGGCTCGGTCGAGGTGGGTTCGTGCATCAAAAAGTGGATAGAGAATGAAGTACTGCTTCATGGTGATTTTGGCAAACTTATACTATTAAGTGACAATTGTGGTGGATAGAATAAGAACATTAATATCATGCTCTCCCATCTTTACGAACTGCACAGTCGCCGTCTTCAGGAAGTGGTCCATTATTTCCTCATCCCAGGACATAGTTACATGGCGTGTGACAGGGCTTTTGGGAACATAGAAAAGCGCTTCAGGGTTGAGGGGAACATCTATGATTTTGAACACTATGTCAAGGTGATTGAGCGTGCGGTCCACACAGGTAACAAGGTCATTCCCATGGTGAGAGAGGACTTTCTAAACTTAGACCTGTTGCAAAGTGTCATAACACACCGTACACCAGCCAAGCCACTCCTATTCTCTGAATGTCGCCGATTCTGCTTTACTCTGCAATATAGGGAGGGGTATCAGCTGTCTCGAGGCTACGAGGGGCCTCTGCATTGTCTCCGGCTTATGCCAGGTCAAGCCAAGTATGCTCCATCGGCCTTTAATCTGTCACGAGTGCCACTCACCCCCAAGTACCCAGCTGCCATCAAACTTCAAGCTGACAAACTCAAAGCCGTCCACGAACTGCTATCCTACATTCCGCCAATCCACTCGGAGTATTACCAGGAACTTTTTCGTATGCAGAGGGACCTCAGTAGAGTAGCTAGACCAGCCTTGGACAACAACTCTGACTCCTCTGATATTGATGACAACCTGCAAGAGTATGCAGATGATAGTGACAGTGATAGCGACACTGCCTGACTACTCGGTGAGAATGAATATAAAAATGTAACAATAGAATAGAGTAATAATGCATTTTAGTACGGTAAAATTGTTAAACAATAGCAATCTTTACACAAGAACATTATAGTAACTAGCCATCAAATTCCTTCCTTAGATTTGTAAAATCATGTCCTTCCCAAGCTGAATAAAACATCCCAAATTAATTAATTAACAGTAATACTAGCTTACTTTCTATAATAATAAATCAATAACATTAAAGTAGCAAAATTATTACTCTATTCTTGTGTTTTACTTATTCATTATTATTCACCATGTCTTCCTCCATTTTCTAATTGTTATTATCGCTTATTAATTTTATAAAATTATGTTTTTATTATCTTACCATACTCTTCCATGTCTTATTATTATTCACTGATAATATTATTTATGTTTTATTGTTATACATTTGCTTTTTCTCAACGTTTCTACAGTATTGAATTGATATGGGGTTATAAAATCATGGGATTCTTTCATTCACACTCACGTTACTATTAATTACAAGCAATTTATTATAATTTTGTTGTGGTACATGGCTAGATACTATTTTCCGAACATTTTGATAAGACTGTCACCTCTCTCCTTAATCGGGTCTGATAGTTACAGCTTTTTATAAGTCGGCAAACTTCAGACGCGATTTACTCCGTTTTTTATTTTGGCCGGTTAACACGTTCTGCGAATAATTACGAGCAATTTATTATTATTTTTTGTTGTGGTACATGGCTAGATTCTAGTTTTCGAACATTTTGATAACACTGTCACCTCTCTCCTTCATCGGGTCTGATAGTTACAGCGTTTTATAAGTCGCCAAACTTCAGACGCGATTTACTCCGTTTTTTTATTTTGGGCGGTTAACACGTTCTGCGAATGAGCGTCCATACCTCAACAGGTCTACGTATGGCCAAGTATCATCGGTACGTTATAGCAATTATCAAAGGATAGTTATGCCCAACTTTCAGTATTATATATGGTACAACAATCATCAAACCACCACAATCCTTTACCAACTTCTACCAAAACTACCACGATCCTTTAGCAACATTTACCTAATAACACAAATGCGACACACAATAATAATCCACCTCACAATATCCACCAACACCACAACAACCAAAACAAAGTCACCCCCCTGTTGGTAAGTTATGGTCTACCTAACTGAGGGACTACAGGGCTCTCTACTTAATATTACTGCTGCCTAATACACCCACGAGTGGTCTACCTAACTGAGGGACTACAGGGCTCTCTACTTAATATTACTGCTGCCTAATACACCCACGAGTGGTCTACCTAACTGAGGGACTACAGGGTTCTCTACTTAATATTACTGCTGCCTAATACACCCACGAGTGGTCTACCTAACTGAGGGACTACAGGGTTCTCTACTTAATATTACTGCTGCCTAATACACCCACGAGTGGTCTACCTAACTGAGGGACTACAGGGTTCTCTACTTAATATTACTGCTGCCTAATACACCCACGAGTGGTCTACCTAACTGAGGGACTACAGGGTTCTCTACTTAATATTACTGCTGCCTAATACACCCACGAGTGGTCTACCTAACTGAGGGACTACAGGGTTCTCTACTTAATATTACTGCTGCCTAATACACCCACGAGTGGTCTACCTAACTGAGGGACTACAGGGCTCTCTACTTAATATTACTGCTGCCTAATACACCCACGAGTGGTCTACCTAACTGAGGGACTACAGGGTTCTCTACTTTATACTGCTGCCTAATACACCCACGAGTGGTCTACCTAACTGAGGGACTACAGGGTTCTCTACATAAGTCGTATTTAATAAAGCTGGACTATGTGGCGACACTCGACATAGGTCGAGTGGCAATTTCAGCACGTAATGTTGCTGAGAGAGAGAGACAAGTGGTGGCAGGAGACTAGCGAGCGTATGACTGCTCCAGACCACCGCGGCGAACCTACTGACACGAATCTCAGCTCCCTCGTCCCTCTCTCACTCGCTACATACTGAATTATATGGGGAAAGTACCGAATTACATGCTTTTTGCACTCACGTTGCACGGTTATTGCAAGAAAACTAGCCATCATAAAAGGATCGTTATGGTGTCATTCGAAAGCTCTGTTTATGCCCTTTCAGGGATAGGTACTTGTTTTACGTTCTGGGTCTTATTTAGGCATGAAAATGATCACGTAAACAGCCCTATTTTGGCTAAAAACACCCCGCTGGGCGGTACATATAAATAAACCGCATAGGCCGCTCGTAAGGTGTTAATATTACTGCTGCCTAATACACCCACGAGTGGTCTACCTAACTGAGGGACTACAGGGTTCTCTACTTAATATTACTGCTGCCTAATACACCCACGAGTTTATGTCTGTGACCAAGGGTATCTAGGTCAGAAAGGTAAGGGAGAGAAAGTGTATAGAGGAAAGACTGATATACAAGATAAAACAATTACTGAATACATATAGATGCAGTTAGCTTTCATGAATCTCTCTCTCTCTCTCAACATTTGGTTACACTGGAAGAGGCTGTAGAAACAAATTAAGCAAGTAAGCTTACAACACAATTTGTTTATTGTATGCAAAGTTTGCTTCTTTAACGAGCTCAAATTGATATTGCAATTTAATAATAAAGTAGACGTGCCGTTTCGCCCAAAATCAAAACGGCATACCCAACTCTGCGATAGGTCACCATCAGCACTACTAGTCAATCATTACTATCATCATCACTACTACTACTACTCTCACCATCATCACTACTACTCTCATCATCACTACTACTCTCATCACCACTACAACTTTTCACCATCACCACTACTGCTTACCAACATCACTAATACTGTCACCATCATCTTACAATCATCATTACTACTGTCACCATCATCAATACTATTATGACCATCATCACTACTACTAGTACTGTCACCATCATATCTACTACACACTCGATACCGCCAACTAACCTGCCTACACCGTTGATTCATTTAAACTCCGCCTAGACAAATATCTCACATAAACCCGCGACTGACTGCGTTTGTAAATTAATAACTTTATTTTAACACCCCCCTCAGTTACTAACCCATCTGTCCCCTACTATAGGTAGCGCCAACGAACTTGACAATAATCTTGACCCCTGACCTCTGTAACTCAAAAGGGCCTAGAGCAAACTGGCTGTAAAGATACACACCTATTTCCTGGTGGACTCTTACCAAATGATAGAAATGTTAGCCCGATTGCTTTCATTCGTTTTGAGTTATAAGAAGTTAAGGGGTCAAGATTATTGTCAAGTTCGTTGGCGCTACCTATAGTATAACTTCCTAATCCTGCCATGGACATTAGTTCCAGGGCAGTAGTTCCCTTTCCAATGTTCCCTTGCCCACTCTAAACCACTGTTTGGACACTTGATCATCAGTGTTTTGGAGGACAAGCAGCCTAGTAGGGTCACTAGGCCTGTACAGTGTTGCTTGATTTCCTTTGTACTCCTTTGTACTAGTGTTATCATCATCACTACCATCATCATCACTATTGTCATCATTATCACTAAATCTAAACCATCATCACTGCTATTATCACCATCAACAATATCCCCACTATTACTACCATCACTTCTAATGTTAACTAAACTAAACCTAACAAATGCAGGCGAGTTTTTGTTTCGCCCCCTGATCGATGGCATTCTGTGTGAGTGTGCCCACGGGGCACACACACACAGAACGCCATCATCATTGCTTGGGAATAGGTACAATTGGGGGGGGGGGGGGGGTGACTGTTGGCTTGGGGGGGGGGGGGGATTTTTGTTTAGGACCTAAGATCATAACTATTGCACAAATTAAAAACATATTTGTTTAATCAAGTCTGCGTAAGCAGAGTGGTATCGCCGCCCCCCGTATAGTGGTACATGCTAACCGAAATGTCTGTCCGTCTGTCTGTCTGTCTGTCCGTCCGAGAATTCCTCCTAGACCGTTTGACGGATTTTCACCAAACTTCACAAGAACCTTCGGTGCGTGAATGCGATGGTAATTAAAAACATATTTTTTGAATGTGTGCAATAGTTATGATCTTGGTCCTAAACAAAAAAATGCTCCCCCCCCCCCCCCCACCCCCACCACCCCTTCAGGACTCCCACCGCCCACCCTGTACCTATTCCCTGTGTGGCTTTCTGTGATGATGGTGTGAGTATTTGTGATGATGGTGAGTAGTAGTGATGATGGTGAAAGTTGTAGTGATGATGACAATAGTTGTGATGATGATCATAGTAATGGTGATGATGGCAGTAGTAGTGATGATGGTGACAGTAGTAATGATGATTGTAAGATGGTGGTAATGATGGTTGATAGCCAAGATAGAATTAGCTAAAGAATGATCAAACAACAGGGGTGACTGGTAACACATTTCCACAAGTATTATGGAGGTGACATGTTTGAACGAACTAACAATAGAAGGAATTAACTACCTTTTGCTCTTCAATAACATTCAAGTCAACCCTTCGTCCTCTCTCAATACTCCTTCTGTCTCTTTTTTGCTCGTTAATTAAGCAGCTTTGTTATTAGTCAACCCAATAAAGATCACTCATTATTTTGTGAATGTTTAAACTGTGTTCGTTATCTGTCCATATGTGTGTGTAAGTGCCAATGACCGCTCTACACCTGGTGATAAAACCAAACTTACGGGAACACAAAGCCAACAACAGGCACAGTGAAGGTAAATGATGATGTATATTAAGAGAGAGTGAGAGAGAGATAGATAGAGAGAGATAGTGAGAGTTATAAAGGTAATATTATAATGGGACACTCAGTGAAGCACATACCTCCACCGACGCTGGTAGAGGTAGGCGTTCTATTGTTCAACTTCTAAAAATAATCTCTCCTTCCTTGGCCCAAATTCAATCAGTAAACCAAATGTCGTGAACATCAGTTGTGAGCCGCCTACGCTGGCGGAGGTATGAGCTTTGATGATCGCCCCCTAAATTGAATCACTTCTTCCTTGGCGCATATCTTACCGGCTCAACAATATTCGTGACCATTGGTTTATGTGTATATACGTGTGTGTGTGTGTGTGTCTGTGTGTGTGAGTTTAGTTCAGCATTTACCGTAATTGAATTCCACCGCCCTCTCGCTTCGTTCCATATAATTCTTCTTGACAAGTTATCAGTCAATGGTTTAAACTTCTCGAACCATCCCATCAAACGTCACCATAATAAATTGTAATAATTATAATATTGTTGCTGGAAATCGATGTAGAATGAATTATTGTTTATAAGTCCATAATTACTATTAACCAAGTACCATATTTTAGTTCATGCATATAAAAACAAATATTGGTGATAACTAAATTATGATGAAATTTGAAATGATGCTGTAGACTACAGGACCGTTGATTCATCTAAATATCAAGAAGTGCTGTGTGAGAGGATCCTCCCCACACATGTGGGAACAATACATGGACGCACAGTGCCTCTGTATAAAGCAAGAAGCTGTGAAGGGGTAAGGAACCCCTGGAGGTGGTTGAGCACACCCAGCTTCTGGGAAGTTATTTGTAGCAAGAGTGGTAATATGGTCTTTCCAAGTGAGATCAGAAGAAATGGAGACACCGAGAATACTGAGAGAAGATAAAGGGTTATTTTTTGTATTGTTGAAGTATAAGTGAAAGTCCTTTGGGAGCTCTTGATTGGTGGATAAATGGAGAAACTGGGTTTGGAAGCATTGCAAGCAACAAGATTCTCTCTCCCCCAAATGGAAATAATTGATAGGTCAGAAGATGAGTGTTTTATGTAATAATCACACAACTTTGTTAGTGATTGTTTGCTGTGGGGTTCTGAAAAAAATTAGTAGAATAGTGTCGAGTCATCAGCCAATTAATAGAAAGGACTGGAGGTACAGCTGAGAAGATCATTAATGAATATTAGAAAGAAAATTGGAGATAGGACAGAGCATTGAGGAATGCTGGACTTGATAGGTTAAGGAAGGGAACAATTGCCGTCCACAACCACAGTAATGGAACGGCCAGAAAGGAAATTGGAGAAAAGGGCACAGATAGATGGATAGAAACTGAAGGAGGGTAGTTTAGAAATTAGAGGTGTGTGCCAGACTTTATCAAAAGCCTTCGGTATGTCTAGCGCAATAGAAAAGGTTTCACCGAAGTCCCGAAAGAAGGATGACCAAGAGTTAGTAAGCTATGAAAGAAGATCACCAGTAGAACGACTCTTAAGGAATTCATGCTGGCGATCTGAGAGTAGATTATGGGAAGAGAGATGCTTAAGAAAGTTTGAAGTAAGAATAGTTTTAAAAACTTTGGAGATGCAAGAAATGAGAGCAATTGGACTATAATAGGAGGGTTGAGATCGTCACCATTCTTTGGGACAGGTTGAATGAGAGCAAACTTCAAGCAAGAAGGGAAAACGTTTGAGGAGAGGTAGAGACTGAAGAGTTTGCCTAGGCAGCGAGTCAGCACGGAAGCACAGTTTTTGAGAACAACAGGAGAACACCATCCGGACCGTAAGCCTTCTTAGTATTAAGCCCAGAGAGGATAGAAAGTACATCTTTTGAAGAGATAGGAATATTAGGCAAATGTAGGAGAGAGGTGGGTGAAGAGGAAGGAATAGTGCCGGAATCATACAAGGTGGAGATTCTAGTGAAAGTTCGGCGAAGAGTTCAGCTTTGTCAGAGGAAGAAGTGACGGTAGGCACTACCGTGGAAAAGTGGAAAGTGGCAGAGTGGAAAAGGGGGTGGGAAAGACGAAGAAGAAAAATTGTTGGAGAGGTATTTGGCTAGATGCCAGAAAGCTTGGGAAGAGCTAGAGTTAGATAGTTCAGTGCATTTATTATATATTATTGATGAAAGAGTGTTTGGCGAGAGGAAAATTAGATTTGGTTTGATTCCGGGCAGAGGAATCTTGCGAAGGTAACACCAAATCCTTGCCTAGCAAATACCGTCCAATCAGCTTGACCTCAGTAGTTTGCAAAATACTAGAAACAATAACAAAAATTGACTCGTTAATCACTTGGTGGAAAATAATATACTAAAAGACACACAACTTGGTATTCGCAAAATACGTTCCTGCTTACCAAACCTTTTAGAATTCTTCCATGACATCATAAATCTATATGACGAAAGTAAAGCTGTAGATATTACATACTTAGACTTCCAGAAAGCCTTTGATAAAGTTCCACACATACGGTTAGCGATGAAATTAAAAGCACATGGAATACATGGCGGCGTTCTACAGTGGATAGAAAATTGTCTTAGAGAAAGGAAACAAAGAGTAGTTATTAATAGGGAAGCATCAACGTGAACCAATGTAACTAGTGGTGTACCTCAAGGATCAGTGCTGGTGCCAGTCCTTAACCTAATTTACATTAACAACATAGATGAGAGTCTCACCTGTTCAATCTCAAAGTTTGCAGATGACACAGAAATCGCAAATACCGAGCTGACAAATGAACATGTTGAAGATATGCAAAACAAGCTAAACAAGATTTCACAATAGGCTAACATTGGGCAAATGTGTTTCAATGAAGATAAGTGTAAAGTACTTCATATCGGATACCGCAATGAAAAAGCAGACTACTCGGTGAATGGCACCCAGCTAAAGAGTGTAGGCAGAGAAACCAATTTAGGAGTAACAATATCCAATAACTTAAAACCAAGTCAACATTTTGCTGAAGTTGTTAAGAAGGCAAACCAAATTATAGGTTTCAGAGGTAGATCATTTGAACATAAATCAAAAGACAATTCATTAGTCTGCCCACTTTTGGAATAATACGTTCAGTTCTGGTTACCTTACTATAACACAAAATTAGAAAAATTGGAAAGAGTTCAACGTAGAGTTACCTAGATGATACCCTGTCTTCGGAACAAACTATACGAGACACGTTTTAACCCTTTACGAGCGGCCTATGCGGTTTATTTATATGTACCGCCCAGCGGGGTGTTTTTAGCCAAAATAGGGCTGTTTACGTGATAATTTTCATGCGTAAATAAGACCCAGAATGTAAAACAAGTACCTATCCCTGAAAGGGCATAAACAGAGCTTTCGAATGACACCATAACGATCCTTTTATGATGGCTAGTTTTCTTGCAATAACCATGCAACGCGAGTGCAAAAAGCATGTAATTAGCCACTTTCCCGATACAATTCCTTATATAGCGAGTGAGAGAGGGAGGAGGGAGCTGGGATTCGTGTCAGTATGTTCGCCGCGGTGGTCTGGAGCAGTCATACGCTCGCTACTCTCCTGCCACCACTTGTCTCTCTCTCTCAGCAACATTACGTGCTGAAATTGCCACTCGACCTATGCCGAGTGCCGCCACATAGTCCAGCTTTATTAAATATGACTTATGTGGTGAGCCGCTTTTAAGGATAGAACTAAATGTATATCCATTAACCAAGCACTGATTGAGAGGTGACCTTATTCAAGTTTTCAAGATCATTAAAGGCATCAACAACATGAACTGTAGTAAATATTTTACGATTAACCGATCAAACTACACCCGTGGAAATGGCTGCAAAATCATTGGTAGATTATTCAACTCAAACGAATCCAAGAATTTCATCTTTAATCGAGTCAACTTGTGGAATGGGCTTCCCCGAGATGTCATAGACTGCAACACCGTTGCTTCCTTAAACTTCGCCTAGACAAGCAACTTGCCCTGAACCCAAGGTTGACTGCATTTGTAATTGAATAAATAATTTCTTTAGTATTGTTTGTTCAATAACATAGTAGATCTTAATATAATTTCCTCTGCCATGGACTAAGGCCCAGGGCAGCACTTCCTTTTCACATCTTTCCAACATTCTCTCCGAAATACTGTTGCAGCACTTGGAACAGCAGTGGTTTGGAGGGCAAGCAACCTCGAGGGGTCGTATGGCCATTGGGTGTTCAGCTATCTTGTCATAAGAAGTAATTAAATACTAATACGTGTTAATTGTAAATTTGTATAAATAATGGCAATATAAAATTTGAATTTGAATCTGAAAATTAAATTCTTAATAACTAGCAGGCATTGATAGCAGTCAATAACTACCATTAAAACTGCCAAATAAGATATCAAACTTGCAATCAAACATATATACTAAACTGTTATGCACTGCAGGTTAATTCGCCTCTGCCTAAACATATTTGGCTACAAATTGTTCACAAAAGTATTGTCCATTCCCTCCTAATCACTACACATTGTTCACAACAGTATTGTCCATTCCCTCCTAATCACTACACATTGTTCACAACAGTATTGTCCATTCCCTCCTAATCACTACACATTGTTCAATTCCCATCATGCCGATAACACGTCTCCAGAACCACCTTTGACCTATATTACTTATCACGTTCATTATCAGCATGCGAACTCCCAACATCGAAAACGTTCTCTCTCTCTCTCTCTCTCTCTCTCTCTCTCTCCCAGAACAAGGTGTGTGTGTGAATGTGCGTGTGCCAAGCTCTGTCATATTAACATTAATAGTTGATAGTCCTTGAGACTTGATCTACAAAGATAATAATAAAATATAAATAAATCAACTTTTAGGTACCTTGATGGAGGCTTGAGGTAGTTCTATCATAATATAAACCAGCGCTGGGATCAACATTTGTTTTATGTGGGGACACGGTTCTGCTCAAACAAGCCATCTTCAGCCTAACAATAATAAAGAAAGAGTCTGCATGAATATTTATGCTAAAATGCTTCATATTACAAACGTAGAGGTGATTATTAATCATATTTATTAAGAAAAATAAGATTGACACAAAGCTGAAACAATGTTACAATAATACAAAGAAGTCATTAAGTATTAAAACATTGTGTACTTTTGAAAGAAAATCATTAAAATACCACAACAAGTTGCGAAACTGTATAGGACAAACAAAAACAACACATTGGAGTAAGATGTGTTCGAGATAATGGTACAGGGAGTAATTAATTTAAAATACTTATATTACGAGTGACTGTGTAAAACATAAATTATTTTCAAATACGGAATATTTAAATACATAATACAGTAATAGTTTATTTACATAGATGAAATAGACTTACCACATGATTTTAACCGCACAATAAGGGGATGAGAGTTTCGCGTTTGCTCAGGGTTGTTTGTAATATACGTGTTAACAGTGACTCAGTGTTGTATCTTCCAGGGCTGTGTGTACAATGGTGAAGTCTGTGGAATGTATCGCGTGTCATGAAGCCTCAGTGTTCTCTTATGACCGAATATGAAATAAGGCTTTTATAAAGGAAAGGCAGTTCTAAATGACCTACCACGATGCTCCGAAATCCTACCAGTGAGATGGTGCTTTGCTTGTCCAATATAAGTGGAATTGTAATCATTACATTACAAAAAGATACACCGCCGAGGATTGTAGATGATCAGGGATACATATACTGCCCTAAGAGAACACTGAGGCTTCAGGACACGCAATACATTCCACAGACTTCACCAGAGCTATGCTATTTAAGAGACACTGCATTAACACCATTACCACCATAGATCTCACCATTATCAGACCACCTATCACCACCACCAACTATCACCACCACCACCACCACAATCACCACCACAACTATCACCACAACTATCACCACCATCCACCAACACCAATCATCAACTTCCCCTCCACTACAGTCATATCTTTAATTACTAACGTTACTCTGACTGGCTCCAATCATGCTACTACGCCATTATAATAATCAGTGTGCTCATCTTCCCTTATAATACTGTATACGATGCACATGTTCTGTAATGTATGCACATTTTACATCCCAGCACCAACGTCGCCGGTGTAAATGTATAATATGAAATGTGTGTGTGTGTGTGTGTGTGATAATTGACATTTGTTTTTGTTTTGTGTGTCTATGTGAGTGAGGGAGACAAAAGGCAGAACTGCCTGAGACGAGTGCCTCCTCCAGAGTTGAAAGAATAACAGGGCCAAAATCAAGGGACGTATGAGCCACAATGCCTAGACACATGGATATTGAAGCAATTTAAGTCATAGGATAAGGGAAAAACTGCAACTGGGAGAGTTCCAGAGATCAGCTGTTGAATAAAAGAAATATTGAGAATAACGTTTCACTCTTGGGTCGGCAAGTTGCAGAAAATAGGGTGGGATTGTGTTGCAAGACGGGTGCTACGTGCTCTACGAAGAGGGGGTGGTATACACTGAGAGAGCTCCGAGGAACACTGATTATTTACCGATTGTTTACTGATAATGGCAGCTTTATCTGACAACGTACAGCTACTGTCAGATATTCGTGAACTTTGGTAATATTCTTTATGGAAATAGCTATATAATAATAGATACATAATGTATTTATATATATTTAGCGGATTTGTTCTGAACATCAATCTAAATATTACTTATATAATTGCATAAAGGAAATTGCAGGATCTGGCGAACATCTGTCGGTAACTGTACATACAGCTTAACTCTAGCTTATATTAACTTACCAACCAAAGCAAGAGTGAGTGAGAGTGTGTGTGTGTGTGTGTGTGTGTGTGTGTGTGTGTGTGTGTGTGTGTGTGTGTGTGTGTGTGTGTGTGTGTGTGTGAGGGTAGGATGAATTTTGCTTTTGCGCCAGAGAACCAAGTAATGTTACGAGTATGATAATGCGTTTTATTCTGCATAGTGTTCTAGGGAATTTCCAGGGAACGGTGTCATTTAAAGGAAGTTTTTTAGTAATACCAAAACCCACATCTCGCATAATACAAAATTCTTTAGAATGAAGGACATTTGTGTGAACATGGATTATGTTTCGATTAATGTGTTTCCATTATGCAACTAGAATAAGTATAATCTAAGACAGACACCTTTATTATTCCTGACAAGTAATGTTATCTAAAGGTAACATATGGAACGTGGCAACATTTATGTTTCTATTAATCGATAAATAAGAAGCAGAAATATAAAGCACTAGCAGTACCATCCCAAGCAAGTATATTAGTTGGTTCATTAACATGGCATCAATTATGGCTAACAATAGGCGTTTACATTTAACTTAGGAATTAGCCTCACAATACTAAGCAGCAAAATATTGTCTTAATATGTACATACTGTAATAATCTTTTAAAAGTGTCATACTACCCGCACGTGTGAACAATAATGAATACATGGATGTACTGTGCCTCTGTACAGAGCAAGAAGCTGCGCAGAGGTAAAGAACCCTCGAAGGTGGTTGAGCACACCCAGCTTCTGGGAAGCTGTTTTAGCAAGAGTGGCAATGTAATCTTTCCAAGAGGGATCAGAAGAAAAAGAGACACCAAGAATATTAAGAGAAGATGTAGGGTCAACTTGTATGTTGTTGAAGAATTGGTCACAGTTTCCTGGTAGGGGGAGACAAGTAGACAGATGGAGAAATCGAGTTTTGGAAGCACTCAAAGTAACAAGGTTGTCTGCACCCTAATTAAAGATAGTAGAGAGATCAGAAGATAGGTGGTTTATGGCTGCCTTACTTGAGTTTTGGAGCTCCCACTGCGAGTGATGTTGTGGAAGGCTAGTTAAACAGTGTAATGCAGAGTCGCCAGCACATGAGTGAATGGAGCTGGAGGTGCAGTTGAGAAGGTTGCTAATGAATAATAGGAAGAGAATTGGAGATAGGACAGAACCCTGAAGAACACCGGATTTGACAGGTTGAGGAAGTGAACGGTGGCAGTCCACAACTGCAGATATATATATATATATATATATATATTGTTACGTATCTTGATCCTCAAGTGGCTAACTTGATGAATCTAGATAGCACAGAGATATATATTAAGGTATCAGTCAGCTGAAGGCAAAACAAAAGTAAAATCTAATAAAATTATTTCCTGTTGTTGCTTCCTTTCCTTTTGGATCTTAGGACTTAGTATCCTTTATTGACTGATACTCTTTAATTATGAAAAATACTGAAACTAATTAAAGTCATATAGTATTTATAAAGAATGTTATTTTAGAATTATTATTTAACCGAAGCTTAGTAGGCTATGGTTATGAAACGAATAAGTTATAGCTAAAGAAGGACTATTAATTTTATAAAAAGTCTTGAAAGATAAATATTAAAGTAAGAATATTTCTGTCTCTTACCCTTTTTTAAATGAATAGCTAGTTTTCTTAATGTCCTTTTATTTATATTTAATGTAATTATTCTAGGTTCTTGTCTTACGTTAAAGTAATATATATTTAATAATTAGTTAAATGTATTTCTTAACCACGATATATATATATAAGGGGCATATAGAGAGAAAAGCCATTGGCGGTGGCGAACGTTGAAATATCCTAGGATGGAGATTTCTGTGAAATGAGAGATGGATAGAATGTGTTCCACTTTAGAAGTTAGTCAAAGAATTTGGGATAGTCAGTAGAATTAGGGGAGAGATAAACAGCACAGAAATATTTAGTTTGAGAGTGACAAGAAAGCTTAAGCCAGAGAGTTGAGAATTCAGAGGAGTCAAAGTTGGGAAAGCAAGATTGTTGCGCACATATACGCAACATTCACCTTTGGCTTGAAACTGAGGAAATCTCCATCCTAGGAGATTTCAACATTCACCACCGCCAATAGCTTTCCTCTCTTTCCACTGACCAACTTGGTGAACAAGACTACATCTTTTCTATGCAAAATGACCTAGAGCAGTTAGTCCAGCAACCCACCCGTATCCAGGATCGCTTCGGAGATCGGCCCAACATTCTTGACTGATTTGTAACTTCTAACCCTTCTGCTTATACTACACTTTTTTTTATTTCCTGTGATATTACTTTTTCTTCCGTGGCCGGGAAACCTCGGAGAGTGCTGAACGCATTACCGAGGTTATCGTCTCGGGCATGGAAGCATACATTCCATTTTCTTTCTTTCAGTCTAATGCTAAAAAAAATTGGTTTACTCACTAGTTCTACTGCTGTCCACAACAAGGAGGAAGCATTCATACGGTATCGTCGCCTTTAAACTAAAGAATCTCATACTTCTTATGTTTCTGCCCGAAATCAAGCCAAATCGGTTCTTCGACTCGCCAAACACTCTTTCATCAATAATAAATGCACTGAACTATCCAACTCTATCTCTTCCCAAGCTTTCTAGCATCTAGTCAAAAACCTCTCCAACAATTTGTCTGCCTCGTCTTTCCCTCCCCTTTTCCACTCTGATGGCACCACAGTTACTTCTTCCTCTGACAAAGCTGAACTCTTCGCCCAAACTTTCACTAGAAACTCCCAAATGGATGATTCCGGTGCTTTTCCTACCTTTCCACCTCCCTCTCACTTACACATGCCTAATCTACTAATTTCTCCTAAATATGTACTTTCGACCCTCTCTGGGCTTAATACTAAGAAGGCATACGGTCCAGATGGTGTTCCTTCAGTTGTACTAAAAAACTGTGCTTCCATGTTGACTCCTTGCCTAGGCAAACTCTTCCGTCTCTGTTTCTCCTCTAACGCCTTCCCTTCTTGCTGAAAGTTTGCTCTTATTCAACCTGTTCCATAGAAGAGTGACCTCTCTCAACCCTCCAACTATCGCCCAATTGCTCTCATTTCTTGCATCTCCAAAGTTTTTGAAACGATTCTCACTTCAAAATTTCTTAAGCATCTCTCTTCTCATAATCTACTCTCAGATCGCCAGTACAGATTCCATAAAGGTCACTCTACTGGAGATCTCCTTTCATATCCTACTAGCTTTTGGCCATCCTCCTTCTGGGACTTCGGTGAAATTTTTTCTTTTGCGCTATACATATCGAAGACCTTTGATAGAGTCTGGCACAAATCACTTATTTCTAAACTACCCTCCTTCGGTTTCTATCCCTCTATCTGTGCCTTTATCTTGAATTTCCTTTCTGGCCTTTCCATAGTTGCAGTTGTGGACGGCCATCGTTCACTTCCTCAACCTATCAACTCCGGTGTTCCTCAGGGTTCTTTCCCATCTCCAATTCTCTTTCTAATATTCATAAATTATCTTCTCAACTGTACCTCAAGTCCTATCCATTTTTATGCTGATGACTCTACCGTACACTATTCAACTATTTTTCCAGAACACCCCAACAAGCGAGCACTCAAAACATAACGCGAAGATGCCATAAAACACTTAAATTCTGACCTATCAACCATTTCCATTTGGGGCAGAGGAAATCTTGTTACTTTCAATGCTTCCAAAACCCAATTTTTCCATTTATCTACCTGTAAAGAACTCCCACAGGACTATCCCTTATAATTCAATAATACACAAATCAATCCTTCATCTTCCCTTGGGATTCTAGGAATCCCTTTCTCTCCTGATCTCACTTGGAAAGACCATATTACCACCCTTACTAAAACAGCTTCCCAGAAATTGTGTGTGCTCAACTGCCTCCGGGGTTTCTATACCCCTGCACAGTATTGTTATCTGTGCAGGGGCACAGTGCGTCCATGTATTGAGTATTGTTCGCATGTGTGGGGAGGCTCGTCTCGCACAGCACTTCTCGACAAAGTAGAAGAGAAGGCCTTTCGTCTCATTAACTCATGTCCACTCACCAACTCTTTGCAATATCTCTCTCTTCGCCGCAATGTTACATCTCTCTCGCTATTCTACCGCTATTACAATAATCAATGTTCCTCAGTGTATACCACCTCCTCTACATAGAGTATGTAGCACCAGTCTTGTAACACAATCCCATCCCTACTCTCTGCAACTCTCCAATCCAAGCGTGAAACGATATTCTCAAACCTTCTTCTATTCAACAGCTGAGATCTGGAACTATCTCCCTGAATCCATCTTCCCCTCATCCTATGACTTAAATTGCTTCAAACTCTGTGTGTCCACGCATTTTGGCTCGAACGTTCCTTGATTTTGGCCCTGTCACTCTTTCAACTGGGGGAGGCACTCGTTACAGGCAGTTCTGCCTTTTGTCTCCCTCATCCACACAGAAAAATAATATATATTAATAAAAAGTTAAGCATCAGTTGTTTTCAATATTTTTCAACTTCCTTATGGACTATGAATTTCCCAATATAAATTCATCTGATCCTGCTGGGGGCCTTGTTTCCCCAACATTTGATGATCCTAGTAAAATTGTTCTTTGAATCTCCACTCAACGATAATTTAGCAATTCATCGAATTCATTGAATAATTAATAACACTCAGCTATGATTATAATACTCGCAACAGAACAGAGCTCATTCGCAACTTCCAGGCTCTCTGGGGACCAAAGGTGCAGACAATCCCCAAACTGGTTCCGTTATACAAACAATGCTGAAACTGGAACCCCTAGTTGTGGTGAAAAGATATCTTGAGCCACAACTATTCTCAAACACTCGGTACCGAATGGCAATACTGAGGAGGATCCTTTCTAAGCTGCACAAAAAGAGAAAGCTCTGATTTAATCTAAGTTAATATTATTACGGTAAATAAATGCAAATTAATGCAATTTAAGGAATGACGTATAAAGCATAAATGAATTAATCACAAATGAAACACACACCGATCAACCACCACACACCTAAGCTTGTCCTAATAATCGTTGAGGTGTCCTAAGCCGACTTCAACTCAACGGGTTTTTATGGTTGTGCCAGTGCGAGTAGAGAACTACCCAGGTAGGCAATGCCGCCTACCTGCCCGCGCTGCAACACAACTATAAAACGCCAACATAGATTTGTCCAGACTATCGGTGTGCTTGGCCGAAGTAATCCACCCTGTAACTTAACAGACTATAGAAGTCCACCACCCGCTACTTCGGACAAAGCAACCCCCAATAGCCTGGACCCCTAGCTAAAATAAGCACATAGAAATACACACAAACAGATACCTTAACTAGGCCAAGGTTGCTGCACAAAAAAACAATAAAATAAAAAGATATGAACACAAACACAAGCCATACACAAGTCCGTTATGCAAACAAAATAAAGAATAATTGCCACTGAATAAAATAAAGAAGAATAAACAAATGCCAATATGAGAGAATTGCGAGAGGGAGGTCTTGTTCCCTCGAATGTTAAATGCGGACGGACTGGTGTTCAGCTGGTATTCACTGACACCACCAGATGGCTCTACCTGACCCAGGTTGGAAGATGGTTCATTTTGTACAATGTAACCAATGTAACGTAATGTACAATGTAAGGAGGACCACATAGGATTAAATAACTAAATACAAAATGTATGCAATGCATAACATATATATATATGCATTGTGTTAATGTATTATCAACTCTGCGTAAGCAGAGTGGTATCGCCCCCCCGTATAGTGGTACAAGCTAACCGAAATGTCTGTCTGTTTGTCCGTCCGAGAACTCCTCCTAGACCGTTTGACGGATTTTCACCAAACTTCACAAGAACCTTTGGTTTGTGAATGTGACGGTAATTAAAAAGAGATGTTTTGAATTTGTGCAATAGTTATGATCTTAGGTCCAAAAAATTGTTTTGCCCCCACCCACCCACTAACAGCCCCCCCCCCCCCCCCCCCCCCCCCTTCAGGACTCCCACCCCCACCCTGTACCTATTCCCTGTGTGTGTGTGTGCCCCGTAGGGACACAAACATCACAGAAAGCCACACATCATACACATGTATCAGATGTGATGATAATAGTGAGACATATGTCTGTCTTTCCGAAAACTCCTGGTAGACCGTTCGATGGATTTTCACACAAACTTCTAACGTACGTACATTCGGTGCGTGAATGCGACGGTCAGTCAAAACAGATGTTTTTAATGTATGCAATAGTTATGATTTTAGGTCCAAAATATGGTCCCCCCCCCCCCCCCCCCCCAGCAATGATGGCGTTCTTAGTGTGTGAGCCCCGAAGTGATGGTAGTAATAGTGGGATTGATGGTGATAGTAGTGATGATTGTGATAATAGCAGTGATGATGGTTGTGTTGTAGTTGTATTGATGATGATGACAGTAGTCGATATGATGGTGACAGTAGTAGATATGATGGTGAAAGTACTAGTAGTGATGATGGTCATAATAGTAGTGATGATGGTGACAAGTAATGGTGATAGTTGTAGTGATAATAATGACAGTAGTGACGATGGTGTGAGTATTAGTGATGATGGTGAGTAGTAGTGATGATGGTGAAAGTTGTAGTGATGATGACAATAGTTGTGATGATGAGGATCATAGTAATGGTGATGATGGCACTAGTAGTGATGGTGACAGTAGTAATGATGATTGTAAGAGGGTGGTGGTGATAGTAGTAATGATGGTTGATAGTTGTAGTATCAATGATGATAGTAGTGATTAAGATGGTAGTGACAATGGTGACAGTAGTAGTGATGATAGTAGAGTAGTAGTGATGATTGTAATTGTAGTAGTGCTGATTATCATAGTAATGGTGATGATGACAGTAGTGATGATTGTGGCAGTTGTAGTGATGATGGTGATTGTGATTGATGATGGTATTAGTGGTGATGATGGTAACCCATCGCAGAGTTGGGTATGCCGTTTTGATTTTGGGCGAAACAGTACATCTACTTTATCAACTCTGCGTAAGCAGAGTGGTATCCCCCCCCGTATAGTGGTACATGCCGGCCGAAATGTCTGTCTGTTTGTCTGTCCGGAAACTCCTCCTGGACCGTTCGACGGATTTTCACTAAACTTCACACGAACAATCGGTGCGTGAATGTGACGGTAATTAAAATAAGATTTTTTGAATTTGTGCAATATTTATGATTTTAGGTCAAAAATATGGTTCTCTTCCCCCCCCCCCCCTCCAGACCCCTCCCCCCCACCCGGCAATGATGGTGTTCTGTGTGTGTGTGCCCCGAAGGGGCTCACACACAATGCATTCGTTCTGGGGCCGAAAACATCTCGTCCCGCATCTGTTAGGTTAAGTTGACAATAGAACTGATGGTAGTAATAGTGGGGATGATGGTAATAGTAGTGATGATGGTGATAATAGTAGTGATGATGGTTGTAGTTATAGTGATGATGATGACAGTAGTGATGATGATGGTGATAGTACTAGTAGTAGTGATGATGGTCATAATAGTAGTGAAGATAGTGACAAGTAATGATGATATTTGTAGTGATAATGATGACAGTAGTGATGATGGTGACAGTATTAGTGATCATGGTGAGTAGTAGTGATTATGGTGAAAATTGTAGTGATGATGCCAGTAGTAGTGATGATGAGAGTAGGAGTGATGATGGTAAGAGTATTATTAACATAAGAACATAAGAAAATGGGAGTCTGCAGAAAGCCGATTGGCCTAAGCAAGGCAGATCCCTGTCCCACACAACCCCAAATTACAAAGCCCAATTATAGGCTCAACACTCTAATACCCTGAGGATCATCTTACCAAAACGGTTAGAGATTAACGCAGGATTACGGGGGTCTGCAGAGCGCTGATTGGCCCAACCCTGCTGATCCCCCTTCACACCCAACCCTTCTCGTCCATATGCTTATCCAATTTTATCTTAAAGCTCCCTATCGTTTTTAATCCCACTATAGCACTTGGTAGTCCATTCCACCCATCTACAACTCTGTTACCAAACCAATATTTTCCTATATCTTTTCTGAAACGAAATTTATCTAATTTGAAACCATTGGTACGAGTTCTTTCGCTATCACTGAGCTTTAGTAAATTTGTCATGTCCCCTTTGTTAATCCCACTAACCCACTTGAACACCTCTATCATATCCCCTCTAACTCTGCGTCTCTCTAACGAATGTAAGCCTAATTTCTTCAACCTTTCTTTATACGGAAGATTTCTAATATTATGGATCATTTTTGTCATTCTACGTTGTACTCTCTCCAATGAATCTATGTCCATTCTGTAATAAGGAAACCAAAATTGAACAGCATAATCCATATGGGGTCTCACTAATGACAAGTCAAGTTTTAAGATAACATCAGTTCTGTTACTCACACTCCTTGAGATGAACCCGAGAATCCTGTTTGCCTTGTTTCGAACGCTTATACACTGTTGTCTAGGCTTCAAATCATTGCTAACAAACACACCTAGATCTTTCTCACAATTCGAGTTTTCTAATTCCACATTAGCTAGTTTATATTTAACATTTGTATGCATCTTCCCTATCTTTAATACCTTGCATTTGTCAATGTTAAACTTCATCTGCCAATTTACTGACCATTCGTGTAAGGTATCTAGATCCCTTTGGAGGCACTCTATATCTCTATCTGAATCAATTGTTCTCCCCATTTTGGTATCGTCTGCAAATTTACTTATCCTACTAGTTATACCTAAATCAAGGTCATTTATGTATATAACAAACAACAGAGGACCTAATACAGATCCCTGGGGGACACCACTTTTGACTGCTCCCCATTCTGACTTCGTACCATTTATGCTGACTCTCTGCTTCCTACCAATTAGCCATGACCTAATCCATCCCAACAACGCCCCACCTATTCCATGCGCCTCAACCTTTCTCATCAATCTCTCATGGGGGACTCTGTCGAAAGCTTTACTGAAATCTAAATATATTATATCATATGACTTGTCATTATCTACTGCTTCATATACCTCTGAGAAAAAACTAAGCAAATTAGTAAGGCAAGAACGTCCCTGAGTGAATCCATGCTGAGAAGAATGTATTAAATTAAATGTATCTAAGTGGTTTCTAATTTTACTAGCAATAATTGACTCTAGTAGCTTTCCTATGATTGATGTAAGACTAATGGGACGGTAATTGGATGCTATTGATTTGTCACCTTTTTTGAAGATCGGAACTACGTTTGCAAGCTTCCAAGCTTCTGGAACTATACCTGTCTCCAATGACTTGTTAAATAAAAATGTTAATGGGTAACTTAACTCATCCTACATTCTTTTAATACTCTAGCATATACCTCATCAGGACCAGGCGATTTATGAGGTTTCAGTCTGTCAATTTCCTTAAGCACATCATTTCTACTTATAGTAACCGTACTTAACCTATTTTCTATACTATCGCTATATACCTTACGGACTTCTGGAAACTGTGCCAAATTTTCATTAGTGAAAACGGAAAGAAATTGACTATTTAATGTACTGCACATTTCTAAATCATGTTCTGTCATTTCTCCTATCGAAGTTTTAAGGGGACCAATTACATCTCTAACCTTGGATTTATATAGTTGGTAAAAAGCTTTAGGATTATTTGTTGAGTCATTGGCAACCTTAATTTCATAATTTCTTTTTTCTTTCCTAATATCCTTTTTTACCTGTCTTGATAGATTCTGATAGTAAGCAAGTAGGTGAATTTCGCCTTTTCTAATTTTTCTATATATTCCTCTCTTTTGTCCTAGAAGATCTAATAGTGTATTATTCATCCATTTCGGTTGGTTCTGTGTTGATCTAAATTTTCTTTTGGGGATGTATTTATTTTGCGCATTGAATACTGACTTGATAAAATTATCGTATGTATCTACCAAGGTTGACGTCTCTTCCTGACTTAAGATGACAGGTGCCTGAGAAGGGGTACACTCATTTGGACACCTGGATCGACTTAATTTTTTGACCATAGGGTCCGCTAATAGGGCTCTTCTTAACCCACCATAATTGGCTTTTCTAAAGTCAGGTATTAATGTTGTATTCTCTCTGGTATTACCTTTCCATTGTATATTAAAATACACAGAATTGTGGTCACTATTTCCTAGGTGGTCCCCTATCTCTACATTAATTACCATATGTTCATTGTTACTGAAAACTAAATCGAGAATATTATTACACTGCATAGGCTATGTACACTTTACAAAATATATGGGTAGGTATAGGTATCGCCAACGAACTTGACCATAATCTTGATCCCTGTCCTCTCTGTACCTCAAAAGGGCCTAGAGAAAACAGGCTGTAAATATTCACACCTGTTTCCTGGTGGACTCTTCCCAAATGATAGAAACGTCAACCCTATTGCTTTCATTCAATTCGAGTTATAAGAAGCTAAGGGGTCAAGATTATTATATATAGATAGATAGATATATTTGTGTGTGTGTGTGTGTGTGTGTGTGTGTGTTTGTGTATGTTACTCAGTTACTCAGTTACTTCTTCGTCAAGGGGAATCCACGCAATGCGAGCTAAGCTCATTATTATCGCGCCTCCTTAACTGGGAATGTATTGCGTGAAATGCATGTTAAGTGTTTTATGTACTGCTGGAATGGCTGTGGATGTGTGTGTAGTCTGTATTTTAGCCAATTGGCGACATTGGAAACGAAGGCTTAGGGTGGATCTGTATGGTACCATTCTCACTATAGACGGTACGTCTCGCCCGAAGGCTTAGGTAGCCATCAGCTTAGGTGAACCATATGATACCCATCTCGCCTTGTACCATTTTTGCCAACCCCAGATTGGATGTCACAACGTCGTCCACTACCAGGTACCTATTTACAGCTAGGTGAACTGAGGCTAACACATGAAAGGAGACAAGCCCAATTTGTCTCCGCCCGGCCGGGTATTGAACCCCCGACCCCTCGTGTGTGAGACGAGAGCTCTACCTACTAGGTTACGGGCTGTGTGTGAGTGTGTGTGTTTGTGTATGTGTGTGAGTGTGTGTGTGTGAGTGTGTGTGTGTATGTGTGTATTGATGCCTATAATAGTAGTAGTGCTGATGATAGTAATGGTGATAGTGACTAGTAGTGATGATGGTGACCCATCGCAGAGTTGGGTATGCCGTTTTGATTTTGGGCAAAATGGCACGAAATCTTGAATCTTGACCAATAACCTCTATAACTCAAAAACTATTATCTGAATAATCAAGCTAATATTGCCACCATTTGGGATGAGTCAGTCGGGAAATAGGTGTGGAAATCTACAACCCATGTGCTCTTGCCCGTTTTTAGTTATAAAGGTTTGGGGTTACAATGCCTGGCCTACCTATAATGAATGAGTACACTTTAAAGGGGTAGAGATTATATTTGGTCTATTTATATAGCCTATGTATATAATTATGTTTTAGTTTCCTCGTTAAACCTCCAGAAAGCTTTAAGAACGCCCCCTAGGCCTCTTTCATGATAAAGTTGTACATTTTTCGGTAGAAAAATTTCCCGTCTAAAGGCCGGTTCCTCCTAAATTACAGTCTCGCTATCACTCACCAGGAAAAAATCGACATCTAAATGTTACAAAAAGTCTTAAAATCTCCAAACTAATGGAGCGAACGTTTAAATAAAAATATCCAAACTAATAGAGATATACATGAGGGAGAAAGGAGACCATAAACAGAAACTACCTCCCCTTAGAAGCTAATAGAGATATACATGAGGGAGAAAGGAGACCATAAACAGAAACTACCTCCCCTTAGAAGCTAATAGAGATATACATGAGGGAGAAAGGAGACCATAAACAGAAACTACCTCCCCTTAGAAGCTAAGAGATATACATGAGGGAGAAAGGAGACCATAAACAGAAACTACCTCCCCTTAGAAGCTAATAGAGATATACATGAGGGAGAAAGGAGACCATAAACAGAAACTACCTCCCCTTAGAAGCTAATAGAGATATACATGAGGGAGAAAGGAGACCATAAACAGAAACTACCTCCCCTTAGAAGCTAATAGAGATATACATGAGGGAGAAAGGAGACCATAAACAGAAACTACCTCCCCTTAGAAGCGGTAACGAACTACCAAAATCAATAGTTCATGGAAAACTGATGGTAATTATTAATGTCCTTCAAATTAAGAGAGAGGGACGGAACTCGACACTTCTACTACTGGTACGTGAAGCAGATTAAGAGAGAGGGACGGAACTCGACACTTCTACTACTGGTACGTGAAGCAGATTTTACTAGTCATGGGCTATTAGAAACACGTAAAGACTGTCAATATATATTACAGACTCTTAAAATGACAAAGTTTATGAGCACAACTTTGATTAATGCGGATTTTACTGGGTGAGTGTGTATGTATATATATATATATATATATATATATATATATATATATATATATATATATATATATATATATATATATACAGTATATACTGTAATGAGTATTTACCGTAAAGGTATATAACAAAGAATATTGCAAGGGAAGCAACATTTTCTTTAAGGCTTAAGGTGGAATTTAAACTGTAATTAATGAATTACTGCTTGTTATATTCGTCACCAGGTTAAATATTTGTATAATTAAATTTGCCAAGCCCATTTGTTAAATTTACCATTTCAATAAGAAGGCTTGTTTTTTTTACTAGACGATTTTATACAGCTTAGGAGAGACCTATTGTAATCAATACTATGACACCAATATCAATTATTTTTTTCGATCACAGAGACTCCTTCTAATCTTAATAATATCGATTAACAATTCCTAGAATAACATGAAAACTATGTCCTGTTATATACTTACAAACGCCGAAGATAACCAAGATACAACATTGCTGAGTTTTGTTATAGGACATATATTGCCAACACTTCAGTTTGAGAGAGAAAATATCTGTGTGAGAAACGCGCTTTGGCCACAACAACATTGTGTCAGAAGTGGGATTCGAACCCACGCCTGGAAGACCAGACTGCGACCTGAACGCAGCGCCTTAGACCGCTCGGCCATCCTGACATATATATTGATGGTAGAAAGAAGAAGAGAATGTCTGGTAAATTTATAAGAGTGAATGTGAGAGAGTTAAAGTGATTGAGTGACAAAGTGTCTGTCGGGTAAATTTATAAGAGTGAGTGCGAGAGAGTGAAAGTGAGTGTGTGTATGTGTCGGGTAAATTTATAAAAGGAAATACAATAGAGAGAACACAATCAAAATCGAAACTAAACCAAAACCTTCATTATACAATATTCACCCCTTAATAATAATAATTATAATAAAGTAGGTGTGCAGTTTTCGCATTACCGAAAAAAAAAATGCATACGCAACTCTGCGACCTAGAATTATTCTGCAAATAGCATTGAATCTCTTAGGTAAAATCGGTTCATATACAGTATATATATACTAAATGTTGTTTTTATTCTCACAGCCGGACTTGAACCAACGACAGTCAGAACAACCCATACTTTAATCCACTATACCACAGTGTGATAGAGGATACTTGTGTATAGTGGATTAAAGTATGGACACTCGTCCTGACTGTTGGTGGTTCATGTCCGCCTGGAAGTATACAGTATATATATATATATATATATATATTGAATCTTAACCATTGGAATATTTATCTATAATAAGGTCAGCGAAACACTATTTTGTAGCATTTTGAATATGGTGTACGGTAATTCAAATTTAAAATATAAATAAGAAAGAAATAGTGACCATAATCTGTGACCTTCAACATTCACCTTGACCTTTGAATAACAAAAACACAACATTTGGACAATCATTGCATTGACCAACCAAATTTTCCAGCAAAATTTGGTGACGATCCGTAACCCGTTCAGTACAGTTCTGTCGGTTTCATTTCATACTGGATATTAGGACGATTTGATTTAGTTTATGAAGGGCCTCCACATAATTAGCAGGCTTTCAACTATCCTAATTACCCATTTTTACTACCACAGATCCTTCATAAGCTCCACAAAATCGTCTAATTATAGCTAGACTACAATACAAACGATGTCACCGGTACACAAAGGGTTAAACAGTTTAGGAAGAGTTTAAAGACAATTATTAACACTCTTCTTTTGTTCTTTGACCTTGACCGTTAACCTTAATATTATATACTGTATATACGTATATGATTGAAATATATGTCGGTGGGTGGGTGTGGATGTCGGTGGGCGGGTGTGGATGTCGGTGGGCGGGTGTGGATGTCGGTGGGCGGGTGTGGATGTTGGTGGATGTTGGTGGATGGGGTGGATGTCGGTGGGCGGGTGTGGATGTCGGTCGGCGGGTGTGGATGTCGGTGGGTGGGTGTGGATGTCGGTGGGTGGGTGTGGATGTCGGTGGGTGGGTGTTGATGTATGTGTGTGGGTGTGGATGTCGGTGGGTGGGTGTGGATGTCGGTGGGCTGGTGTGGATGTCGGTGGGCGGGTTTGGATGTCGGTGGGTGGGTGCGGATGTTGGTGGGAGGGTGTGGATAGTGGTGGGTTGGTGGATGTGGATGTCGGTGGGAGGGTGGGGATGGTGGGGGGGGGGTGGGTGTGGATGTCGGTGGGAGGGTCTGGATGGTGGTGAGAGGGTGTGGATGGTGGGGGGTGGGGGGGGGGGGGTGGTGGATGGTGGTGGATGGGTGGGAGGGTTTGGTGGGGTGTGGGTGGGTGTGGATGATGGTGGGGGTGGGTCGATGATGGTGGGTGGGTGAATTGCCAGTGAATTGATGTGGATGAGCTTAGGTGGGTACGGATGGGTATGAATGTGACAAATACAAAATCACTAAACAAAAATAGAAAGGAAAATGAGTCCAATGGCAGAACAAAAAAACTATAATATTCAAGGACACTAGTGCGACGTTATGAGAAACAATTTATTAGGGAAAATAGGCACCAATAGATTCGCCGTATTTTTCTCCATATAGTCCGCATGGAGAATTTTCGTTATCAACAAATTGTAAAATACCCACTTCACAGACAAATACACCAACAATCGGTAAATTGATACGGTGTGACAGTCACGAGTTTTAGCATGTGTTTGTTTGTTTTTTGCATTTTTTCTTTGATATACAGTGTTGTTTTATACCAAGGACTGTCGCAAATGAGTATTTACCCATTATCCAACAATCTAAAAACACGGCCCCCACTAGTGGGGAGGGCTATGAAGATCAGGGAAATTGCGGGGTAAAAGGGGAAAAATAGGGGTAATCTGGGAAGAACTCTGAAAATATAATATAGAAAAGTAAGAAAATGTTAAAATGTGAAAATCCGAGCCAAGTTTGGCAAAAGTTGGCTCGGATTTGGGTATTTTTCAGAGTACAAAAACCCCAAAATTGGGAAAAAAGTTGGCTCGGCTTTTGGCATTTTTCAAAGTAAAAAAAAACAGTAATTGAATTTTGAGAGTTGGCTCGAGTTTTCATGTTTTTTGAAACCCATTAAACCCCAAAATTTGAAAACCCGAGCCAACATTTGCCAAAACTTGGCTCGGGTTTAGCGATTTGTTTAAGTAAAAAAACACAGTAACCTAATGTA
This sequence comes from Paralithodes platypus, assembly GCA_032716605.1. Lineage (NCBI taxonomy): Eukaryota > Metazoa > Arthropoda > Malacostraca > Decapoda > Lithodidae > Paralithodes > Paralithodes platypus. The sequence continues at coordinate 25,432,787 of CM064564.1, read as the reverse complement.
GAACGTTGGATACAAGAATAACCCTTACCTACCAGTTAGTATGTGTCCCTAGTTTATCCCATACCTACCAGCTGATACCTTGTCATGAACCTAACTAAGAAACCTAACCTAACCTAACCTAACCTAAAGCAGAAATCCCGTAAAACAGGACTTGTCATTATGCAGACAAGACTGTGTTTTACCCTATATCTCCCTTATAATACATTTGCGAAGGGAAGGACATATATAGGACTGAAGACTATTATATAACATACCTATAGGCTACCTAAGAAACCTACCCTAACCTACCCTAACCTAACCTAACCTAACATAAAAGTAATACGTGGATAGAAAAATGTAGGAGGGAAAACAAAATCTATAAAGCAGAAATCCCGTAAAACAGGACTTGTCATTATGCAGACAAGACTCTGTGTTTTACCCTATATCTCCCTTATAATACATTTGCGACGGGAAGGACATATATAGGACTGAAGACTATTATAATAACATACCTATAGGCTACACAAACATCGATGGGGCTTGTAACTGTCAAACCGTAAAATCTTACCCATAAATCTAAGTCAAAGCGGGGGTGTGGGGGCGGCAGCCCCCAGCTATAATACTAGAATAGGTTAGGTAAGGTTGTTAGGTTAGGCTAATGTCCTTTCAAAGGGATATAGGCTAGTAAACACTAGGATAGCCTATACCAGGTCAGAGGTAAGAAGAAGAAGAAGAAGAGTCCTGCAGTAGTCTCCTTGAATGCTACCAAAAAAACATTTAACACCAGAAATAAACTCCAGAACAACAACCTACCTTGCGGAAGTCAGGGAGGCAGCCAACTCGGAAGTCCAGTCAGCACAGGGCAATCTCACTGCCGCCATCACCACCTACGAAGAACACACGGAAGAGTCAAGCCTTAGTCCAGAACGGTCACTTCACTAGTTACTCTGCTACAGTCACGCACACGTACATGGAGAACACACGTAACCTAGTATCCGGATGACCCACACGCAAGCTAGTACCCAGGTGAGGTTGCAAGCCATTAAACGCACACACAAACAAATAAAGCACACAAATTCTAAGAGACACATGAGGCACGTCCCGGGAATACATGCGAGTGAGAGGAGGAGAGGCAGGGAGGGTGGAGCTTCCGGCCTGCCAACCATTCACGGGAGACGCAATGAAATACACACAATGAAATACACACAATGAAATACACACACATTAGTCTTCACGTGAATTAATATTTTCCATCAGTTAAATATAAAACTAATATAACTCTTGTTTTTACTCTCATACATGGATACTAAATATGGAACAACGTAGAGGTTATGGTACAAATGACTACGGTAGGTAAGAGGTGACTATCATACGTTCAGTTGGTACCCGTGCTTGCCCGATCATGCGCACATCAACAACCCCACGTTATGTTGCTACTTCATCTAATCTGGGACCGATTTAAATGGATACTGGGCATATAAACTAAACCTACGAACGCTAATTATCGTCTATAGCAAATTTTAAAAGAACGATTTCTCAAGGCTAAAAGGGTTAGTATTTAAACTGGCCATACAATAGGGTAAGCACAGAGAGAATACCAAAAGTGAGATGAGACATACGGCTTATGCAGACGGGACAAGGAATAGTATAATCATAATTATATACAAGAACATTTAAGTAAAATACGCTACGGGTATATACATTAACACATAGTAACAACAAACAACAAAATTGAAAACTGATATGAAAACAAAGAATAATGTGGTAAATGTTTGTGTTGTTGATATTAAGGGAGTAGTACTAACTTTTTTCTGGACCTCCTTCTCCCTCATGTTTAGCATATTAGTTTTGAGGTTTTAAGACGTTCGTTCCGTTAGTTTGGCGATTTTGAAACCTTTCGCCTCATTTTTGTAGTCAATATTAAGACCTTTTGTGCTTTAGGTGTCTAATTTTTTCCTGGCGAGCGATAACGATGGAGTTCGAAGCAATTTAAGTCATAGGAAGAGGGAAAAACTGATTCTGGGAGAGAGTTCCAGAGCTCAGCTGTTGAGTAGAAGAAAGACTGAGAGTAACGTTTCACTCTCGGGTTGGAGAGTTGCACAGAGTAGGGGTGGGATTGAGTTACAAGACGGGTACCACGTGCCCTACGTAAAGGAGGTGGTATACACTGGGAAAGCTCTGAGGAACACTGATTATTATAGTAGCGATAGAATAGCGAGAGATGCAACATTGCAGCGGAGAGAGAGAGATTGCAGAGAGTTGGTGAGTGGACGGGAGTTAATGATACGAAAGGCCTTCCTTTCAACTTTGTCTAGGAGAGCGGTGTGAGAGGAACCTCCCCACACATGTGAACAATTCTCAATACAAGGGCGCACTATGCCCCTGTACAGAGCAAGAAGCTGTGCAGGGGAAAAGAACCGCCTAAGGCGGTTGAGCACACCCAGCTTCTGGGAGGCTGCCTTAGCAAGACTGGTAATATGGTCCTTCCAACTGAGAGCAGAAGAAAAAGAGACACCAAGAATATTGAGAGAAGATGAAGGATTGATTTTTGTATTGTTGAAGAATAAGGGATAGTCCGCTGGGAGTTCCTTACGGGTAGATAGATGGAGAAATTGGTTTGGAAGCATTAAAGGTAACAAGGTTTTCTCTGCCCCAAGTGGAGATAGTATTTAGATCAGAATTTAAGAGTTCTATGGCTTCATTACGTTTGTCGTTGAGGGATTGCTGGCTGGGGCGTTCTGAAAAACTAATGGAGTAGCGTAAGGTTGAGTCGTTTGCGTATGAATGGATGGGAATTGAGGTACAGTCGAGGAGATCATTTATAAAAATTAGAAAGATAATAGGACAGAGCTGTGAGGTATGTTTTAGTGATATAGTGTCATGCCATTTTGATGATTGTGTGTGGCGTTTGTAGTGTTCGTACATAATACTGATATTCTAATGTTGTATTTCAAAAGATTTAAGCCAATTATTGTTTAATTAAGGTTGTGGTACAGTGGTGGAAGTGGTAGTTTAACATTATGTTCGCAAAATGAACCTGATTGTATGATTTATATCTATAGTGTGTTTCTATGTGAATGAAGGAGACAAAAGGCGAAGCTGCCTATAACAAGTGTACCCCCCCCCCCCTCCCCTCAAGATTGAAGGAGTAATAGAAAGCCATAATCTAGGTACGGTACAAGTAGTTTAGGTGTGTTGGGAAGAAGTGTAGTGTACGCTCTCTCTCTCTCCACCAACTTGTCCTGCCCCTGCCAGTTATATTGGACAGTACATAAGGAACAGCTGGGGTCAACACACTTATCATTCAGTGTTAATCTGTGTGTCGGGTGGCCGGCCCCATACACCAATCTGTGTGTCTGGTGGCCGGCCCCATACACCAATCTGTGTGTCTGGTGGCCGGCCCCATACACCAATCATTACCTCAACACAGAGAAGACCGGGTCTATTTTTCCCAGCAAATGGTAAACTGAATCTCTTAGCAACTGAGCTCTAGATACTTGATAAAATATGAAATTGCAATATATCTACATCTTATTATTGCTATGTTTTATATGTTTTATATTTTAATATTTGTTTATATTTTATATATATTATATATATATATATATATATATATATATATATATATATATATATATATATATATATATATATATATATATATATATATGTATATATATATATACTGTATATATAATATGAGAGAGAGAGAGAGAGAGAGAGAGCTGGAATTTGTTGAGTTTTATGCACAATCTGATTTTCCTTAAGCTCATATTTTATGTTTTGCTCGTATATTTCAAGACTCATCGACAGATCCCGGGGCACAAATAATTACTGGAAAACTATTGTTTGAAATATATGATAGTTCACAACGAAAGGTAAACAACATGGCGGCAACTTTTGACAGAAGTTACTTATCAAGTTACTCATTTCCACCCCTCTCACTCTTGGCTTGTGTCTCTCCAACAATGTCCACACTCTGTGACTGCACCCATTTCAAAGATCATAACCTTACTTTTCCCCACATTTACATTCAGGTTCCGTTGATCCTGAAATACCGACATTCAGTGTATCACATTTATATGTTTTAGACACCAAGCCAGCATAAAGCCGGTATCACAAGAGCGCTTTGTCCCTCAACATATATCCTTAACATTGGTCTGGCAGATTATGAAGTTAACTTTTATAATATGTCTGCTACCTGTATTCATCTATCATTAGCTTAGTTACCGATACCAGTGCAAATTAGTCCAGATGTGTTTCCAGAAAATGTTTGCTTATCTAATGTTGACTATAAAAGCTTTCGTGTGATACCGGCTTTAGTCAGCCTGTGAGTGACACCAATCAGTTCTATAAACACAACAGGATATCTCGCTCTATACAACTTTAGAAGTTCAAGTGAAGGTGGAACGTGAGAAAGGTTAATAAACTAGGAAGGAAGGAAGAGGAGCAATATTCAGGAAGAGAGTAATATCGACAATAAAAGGTGGTTGCTCAGGTGCAGTAACTTACAGAAGTTATGTTCTTCTCCACAATAATACATGGACAGAAATGTGCATTATTGAAATGCACTTGCAGATAACATTGCAGTCTTTAACCTTTCTGATTTATAATAGTATACACACAGAACTGAATCATGACAATTATATGTGTTTACATAACACAGAGAGGTTACAACTTACGAGAGAGAGAGTATGTACAAGCGATAAGCACCGAAGACAGCAAGGAGCCATGAACATAAATTTAGATCCGACAAGAGCCAAAAGTATTATTAAAGAGCGTTTCGTGAGATCTAAAATATCAAATTTAAAGGTTTTCTATGCAAACGCTCGTAGCATACGCAATAAATTTTCAGATTTAGAAGAGCTAGTGTTTACAGAAAATTATGATGTGATTGGCATAACAGAATCTTGGCACAATACCGAAGATAGAGACTTTTTAGCAGAGTATTCTCTTCCCGGTTATGTAATGTTTGAGAAAAGCCGAATAAATAGAAATGGAGGTGGCGTTTTACTTTATATCATAGACACTCTTAACCCTACCCTCTTGTCAAAACCTCAAATTGTGAACGTCGACACATCTTTTGTGCTAATAAAGAATAATAAAGGTACAAAAATAATACTTGCATTAATATACAGTCATCCAGCTCAATCAGTGCAAACTGACCGAGAAATTTACGAACAAATTGCAGATGTAAGTAACTCACAAGATACCGTAATTTTTGTCGACTTTAATTTACCTGTGACCAAGTGGGGCGATACTCTTACTTCACACTCCGGACATGACTTGTATACGAACTTGCAAGAGAGTTCGCTTTATCAATTTGTTCGAACGCCGACCCGTGGTAATAATGTTCTTGACATTGTACTTACAACAAAAGAAGAATTAATAGAGAATTTGAATGTTGGTGATGAATTCAGTAACAGCGACCATCGTACGATAACTTTCACTTTAAAGTTTACTAGTAACGAACCAAATAGTAGCATAAAAAAAGTCCCTAATTTCAAGAAAGCAAACTTCCATAAACTTAGAGCTATGTTTAAAGAAACTGACTGGAGCTATTAATTAACAATAACGACATAAATACATCTTGGAAGTTATTCGAAACCACTTACCTAAAAGCAGTGCAAGACTACATACCATCGAAAATACGGCGTCCAGGCCATAATAATAAGCCCAAATGGTGGAATAAAGATATTTCAAAATGCATGCTTGCTAAAAAATTTGCTAATGATAGATTAAAATCCTCACAAAATGACGAAGAACGGGTGAAATTTGTAGAGCTACGACGCAAAGCCAAAAAGTTAATTAAGCAAAGTAAAAAGACCTTAGAGTTACATATTGCGAATCAAAGTAAAACAAACCCGAAAGAATTCTATAGTTATATCAGAAAGAAAAGAGTAGTTACTTCAACTGTTGGACCGTTAGTCGATGAAAATGGAGAATGCACCAAAGACGAAGTACAAATGAGTAATGCCCTCAATACCTCTTTGCATCAGTTTTTACAACAGAAGACCTCAGTGATATCCCTACACCATCGCCGATTCAGATTGATAATTCAGATGTTCTAAGTAATATCACCGTTACAGAGAGAGAAGTATTGAATTGTTTAGAAACTCAAGGTAAATAAAACGCCTGGACCTGATACAGTCTCGCCTAGAGTTCTAAAGGAAGCTAAGGATGAGCTCTCCAAACCACTGACATTACTATTCAATAAATCCTTGCAGTCTGGAACTATGCCTGATCAGTGGAAGCTAGCCAACGTAACACCGATATTAAAAAAAGGCTGCAAATCCCTACCCAGTAACTATCGTCCAATTAGCTTAACCTCAGTTGTATGTAAAATGCTAGAAACGGTCATAAGAGACAGACTCGTAAATCACTTAGAGGAAAATAACATACTTAAAGATACTCAACACGGCTTTCGTAAAAAAAAGTTCCTGTTTAACAAACCTCTTAGACTTCATCCACGATATCCTCAACCTCTACGATGAGAGTAAAGCTGTAGATATTATATACCTTGATTTTCAAAAGGCCTTTGACAAAGTTCCCCACAAACGTTTACTGCTAAAACTAAAAGCGCATGGAATACAAGACGGTGTGTTGAAATGGATAGAAAATTGGCTCAGCGACAGAAAGCAAAGTGTAGTCATAAACGGTAAGGCATCTAAATGGACCAATGCAAGTAGCGGGGTACCCCAGGGATCCGTACTGGGACCAATTATCTTTCTAATTTACATCAACGACATAGATGAGGGTCTCACCTGTACAATCTCAAAATTTGCTGACAATACAAAAATTGCAAATAGCATACTCTCAAAAGAACAAGTTGACGATATGCAACACAATCTAGATAAATTTTCATGTTGGGCGCAAATTTGGCAAATGAGTTTCAATGCGGATAAATGTAAAGTACTACATATCGGATACCTAAGTGAGAAAGCAAACTATTCGATGAATGGCACTCAGCTTAAGAATGTAAACAGAGAAACCGATCTGGGAGTAACAATATCGAGTAACCTAAACCGAGTCAACAATGTTCAGAAGTTGTTAAGAAGGCAAACAAAATAATTGGCTTTATAGGCAGGTCATATGAGCATAAATCCAAAGAAGTTATCCTAACCCTTTACAATTCCTTAGTCCGCCCTCTTCTGGAATACTGCGTTCAATCCTGGTGCCCTTATTACCAAAAAGATATAAACAAGCTAGAACGAGTTCAACGTAGAGTTACCAAAATGATACCTAGCCTAAAGAACAAACCATACGAAGAGCGTCTTAGAGAATTAAATCTATTTCCGTTAACCCAGCGCAGATTAAGAGGTGACTTAATTTAAGTGTTCAAAATCATCAAAGGCATTGACAATATGAACTGTAGTAAGTACTTCACTATCGATCAATCTAATTACACGCGGGGAAACGGTTGCAAAATTATTGGTAAATCTTTTAACTCACACGAATCTAAGAATATCTTCTTCAATCGAGTTGTCAACTTGTGGAATGGGCTTCCCCGAGACGTTATAGACTGCATCACTGTTGATTCATTTAAACTCCGCCTAGACAAATATCTCGCATCAAACCCGCGACTGACTGCGTTTGTAAATGAATAATTTTATTTTATCCCCCCCTCAGTTACTAACCCATCTGTCCCCTACTAACGTCCTAAACCTGCCACGGACATTAGTTCCAGGGCAGTAATTCCCTTTCCAATGTTCCCTTACCCACTCTAAACCACTGTTTGGACACTACTTGATCCTCAGTGTTTTGGAGGACAAGCAGCCTAGAAGGGTCACTAGATATGTTGTTGCTTGATTTCCTTTGTACTCCTTTGTACAAATGCAATATACTACCCCCCTCCATCTCTCTCTCTCTCTCTCTCTTTCTCTCTGTTTTGGTGTCACTAATGACGTATGTTATCCCTCCCCTCCACCTTCCCCTATTCAAAGCTATCAAAGGCTCATGTTTAAAAGTTCCTGGCCATTTATAATACCAAGCAGCTTTCATCAACTTCAATGCCAGGATGAAAACTATCTCCCGGAGGATTTGGGGAATGTTTTCAGGGAGCCATGTTCCCCTCGCCACTAATGATAACAGCATTTATATTTATATTTATTATATATATATATATATATATATATATATATATATATATATATATATATATATATATATATATATATATATATATATATATATATATATATATATATATATATATATATATATATATATATATATATATATATATATACTGTATATATATATATATATATATATATATATATATATATATATATATATATATATATATTTATATATATATATATATATATATATATATATATGTACAGTATATACAGTAAACAGGGTGTCCAAGGATGAAAGGGCATAACTTTGGGAAATGATAAAACAAAATATTCCAAGCCTAAAATGTTCTATAAGAGATATTTCAAATCTCAACCAGTAAAGAGATATTGCTAGTTGAAAATGGCATTTTCTTAAGTATTTCCTCATAAGGGTGGCCTAGCTGTCCTAGTACCTACCACACCTCCATCTAACTACAGTTATTTCACCATGTTATTGTAAAGATATTATAATTCTGTAAGTTGCAAAATAATTATAAATATAGTAGCTCACTTTGGACCGTTGGAAATTATCTGACATGGAAGAGTCCATTACAGTGAGGCGGGGGAGGACACTACTGTTTATAAAACCTTCAATATCTCTTTAACGGTTGAGCTTGGCCTTTGTATTATAGAACATTTTAGACTTAGCATACCTTGTTGTATCATTTCGCAAAGTTATGCCCTTTCCTCCTGGGACACCCTGTATATAGGAGAAACAGGAGGATAAGGGCAATGACCATATTCATCTTGGTAGCTTTATTCAATATTTCGGACTATCTTGGTCCATCTTCAGGCTTGGATACCGGTCCTAAAAATAAATTCCTTTATTAAGAAACTAATTTAAGTTAAATAGTGGACCACAAATGTATTAAACACACTATAAAATAATACCATGTCCTATTATAGCTAAAACGTATATAATGTTAAGCTATTAACAAGTAGGGGAGGTGTGGTGGAGTGGTCTCTCATTTTTTGTATATCTAAAGTTTTTAAAACTATTCTTGCTTCCAAAATTCTTAAGCATTTATCTTCTCAGAATCTACTCTCAGATCGCCAGTATGGCTTCCTCTTTCGGTTTCTATCCCTCCATCTGTGCCTTTTGTCTCTAATTTCCTTTCCGGCCATTCCTTAGCTGCGGTTGTGGATGGCCATCACTCACTTCCTCATCCTATCAACTCCGGTGTTCTTCAGGGCTCTATTCTATCTCCTATTCTCTTTCTAATTTTCATAAATGTATCTCCGGTCCCATGCATTCATACGCAGACGACTCTACCTTGCACTACTCAATTAGTTTTCCTGAAAGCCCCAGCCAGCAATCCATCAAAGACAAACATAATGAAGCCATACAACACTTATCTTCTGATCTAGTTGCTATTTCCAATTGGGGCAGAGAAAACCATGTTGCCTTTAATGCTTCCAAAACCCAATTTCTCCATCAATCTACCCGTCCGGAACTCCCAACGGGCTATTGCTTATTTTTCAACAATATAAACATCAGTCCTTCATCTTCTCTCAATATTCTTAAAGTCTCCTTTTCTTCTGCTCTCACTTGGAAGGAACATATTACCAGTCTTGCTAATGCAGCCTCCCAGAAGCTGGGTGTGCTCAACCGCCTCAAAGGGTTATTTTCCCCTGCACAGCTTCTTGCTCTGTACAGGGGCACAGTGCGTCCTTGTATTGAATATTGTTCACATGTGTGGGGAGGATTCTCTCACACCGCACTCCTAGACAAAGTAGAAAGGAAGGCCTTTCGTATAAATAATTCCTGCATATTTACCAGCTCTCTGCAAACTCTCTCTCTTCGCCGCAATATTGCATCTCTCTCGTTATTCTATCGCTACTACAATAATCAGTGTTCCTCAGAGCTCTCCCAGTGTTTACCACCTCCTCAACGTAGGGTACGTGGTACCCGTCTTGCAGCACAATTTCAGCCCTACTCTGTGCAACTCTCCAATCCAAGAGTGAAATATTACTCTCAGACTTTCTTCTTTTCAACATCTGAGCTCTGGAACTCTCTCCCAGAATCAGTCTTTCCCTCCTCCTATGAATTACATTGCTTCAAACTACCTGTGTCCAAGCATTTTGGCACGAACGTCCCTTGATTTTGGCCCTCTCACTCTTTCAACAATCGGGGAGGCACTTGCTGCAGGCAGTTTTGCCCTTTGTCTCCCTTACTCACATAGAACAAAAAAACATACATAGACAAGGAAGACATATATTCCAAAGGGTAAGTAATTGGAACTGTTAATTAAAGGCATTGTAACTGTGGTGAACAAATGGATGATTAAAAATGTACACAATCTTAAGAATTTAAGTCAACAGGGACAACGCCCTGCTATAATGATAAATATCTTGGATAGTATTAAGGGTTTAACTATTAACTGTTCTGCTGTATAATTATTATAACTGATGATTGTACAGTCATGAGTGGGGATATATACACACCCATTGAATCTATATCGAACACAAACAAGATAACACAATGCTAATAATATATACCAAATGTTTCAGAACTTGACATTGTTGTTATTACTAATATTTTGTCCCCCTCCCTAGACCTCCAACAGGAACACAATACCACCAAGTCCCCCCTTAGAGATAAATTGCAGGTTAATTTTCGATCGACAGGACAAAAATGTACACCCTACAGTATATGCCACAACAAAACTTGACATTGACATCGAAGTGGGGCGATAGGTTTAAAAAATGCCATAATATTGAGGTGGACTTTCGGAAATCTCAAACCCAATGTGGCTAAACATGAGGGAGAAGGGGGCTTATTATAATCAATATATTTCATCTATGATTCCAAACTTGGTAATGGGTAATAAAGGAAGGAAGAGTAAAATACTTTATAGAACAGACTGGGTAAGACCATTGTATGCAAAGAAAACATGGCCAGAGATGTCTTTATTATGTATTATTATTTGTTATTTTGTCCCTAGACCTTTATCAAGCTTAAAAAAAAGACCCCCTTACAGATAATTCCAGCCGACGGCCGGTTCACTATCGTTGCCAGGAAATAATCGACATCTAAATGGGCTGAAAAGTCTTAAAATTGCCAACCTATTGGGTCGCATGGCTAAAAAATCACAACACGAATAGGGTGACAGCTCAGTTGAACCAGTGCCACTTCAACCAGTGCCACTTTAACCAGTGCGAACTCAACCAGTGGCCACTTCAACCAGTGACCATTTCAACCAGTGACCATTTTAACCAGTAGGTTAGGTTAGGTTAGGTTAGGTTAGGTTAGGTTAGGTTAGTTAGGTTAGGTTAGGTTAGGTTACTGGTTAAAATGGTCACTGGTTGAAATGGTCACTGGTTGAAGTGGCCACTGGTTGAGTTAGCATTGGTTAAAGTGGCACTGGTTGAAGTGGCACTGGTTCAACTGACATGGAACCCACTAATAGTGCTAAACATGAGGGAGGAAGGGTCCAGAACAAACATAAACCTCCCTATAACACCATCCTGCATGGACATAAACATGGGGTAGTACACCTATAACAAATACAAATACATATATAACTAAATATGTATACACTAAGCATACAAATAAACGTAAACTCAGTAAAACAAAGTGGGAGCAAAAACAAAATTAAACATGTGAGCAGTATAATTAAACATGTGAGCAGTATAATTAAACATGTGAGCAGTATAATTAAACATGTGAGCAGTATCATTAAACATGTGAGCAGTATAATTAAACATGTGAGCAGTATAATTCTAAAATTAATGTGAGCAGTATAATTAAACATGTGAGCAGTATCATTAAACATGTGAGCAGTATAATTAAACATGTGAGCAGTATAATTAAACATGTGAGCAGTAAAATTAAACATGTGAGCAGTATAATTACACATGTGAGCAGCATAATTAAACATGTGAGCAGTATAATTAAACATGTGAGCAGTATAATTAAACATGTGAGCAGTATCATTAAACATGTGAGCAGTATAATTAAACATGTGAGCAGTATAATTAAACATGTGAGCAGTATAATTAAACATGTGAGCAGTATAATTAAACATGTGAGCAGTATAATTAAACATGTGAGCAGTATAATTAAATAAACATGTGAGCAGTATATAAATGTGAGCAGTTCATTAAACATGTGAGCAGTATAATTAAACATGTGAGCAGTTAAATATGTGAGCAGTATAATTAAACATGTGAGCAGTATAATTAAACATGTGAGCAGTATAATTAAACATGTGAGCAGTATAATTAAACATGTGAGCAGTATAATTAAACATGTGAGCAGTATAATTAAACATGTTTCTTTTTTGTTGACTCATATTTGGTGGTTTCATGCTTGCTAGTGTGTTCTTGTGTCAGGTTAGCAGGGGCTAGACCGGAGGGGAGGCTTTTTGCGATCCTTTAAGTAAAGTCTGCTGGTGCGAGTCCTGTGGACCCGCACGACTTTACTAGGATACCCGTGGGAGTATGGGGGCATTTTCTTGTCTGTGTCCCTGTGTGTCTAGTGTTGTGTTGTGTGAGGGCCCTTGCCTAGTCCACTCAGCACTGCGCTAGCACGTCTTGCTTTTGTTTTAGGGTCGCCAGGAGAGAGTCCGATACTTGCGATCTGAGTCTCTCAAGAGACCCTTTCAATTAGAGTAATTTGGCGCACAGACTTGGGAACGTCCCTAGGCTAGAGCAGGTGGCTCAGCCCGGGTATCCGAAGCCTATATCCTTCCGGCTAGACCTCTGCCACCTGGCAGATTAACAGCTAGTGGTTTATTATCTCTGTATGCTTGTTATTGTGCCACAGTTTACCGTTTTTGTGAGCATTGTGAGTCAGGGTGTGGCTTAGAGACTCTGTCCAAGCAGGCTTGCCTGACTAAGAGTGAGAAGCACACCTGTATGTGGTTATGTTGCGAGTTGCTGCCTTTATTTAATTATACCTATGCCATTATACACTGTATGGCCTATCACTAGTATTTATTCCTGCTTATGAGTTAAGAGTTCTCTAAATCCGTAACGTACTTTCTTTGCTAAGCATCAGATCCTACAGTATCCACATGCAGTTTAGAAACCCGCATCTTGTCTACCTGTACGATGTTTTGAGGACTGTTTGCTTTCACCTTCTTTCACGCAGGGGTGATTAGTTGTATTAATTAACGTAACGTTAAATGTACTTTCTTCTAGTTTGTTATTAAATTGTTTCTGCAATTTAATTCCGTCATCTATCTTTTCCTTGAAGCTTTAAGTCAACTTAATTGTGTGATCTTTTACATAGCCTGCTTGACTATCAGCAGTCTATAGTGCGTGCACCCTGTAACCGAGTCATAGGATACCTCGTTGTCCAGGCAGGACTCTTGACGGTTTAGGGTGGTTTGTTGCCTGGGTTTATAGATAAGGGTTGGATCTAGCGTTTTCCGTTGTTGCTTGTTGCCGCATACCTAGTCCAATAGAAAGAGCCCAGTGTTTATATATCCCAGGACGTAACAAATGGCGACCTTGCATAGGATTTACTGAACAGAGGAATATAGTGGTCATTTGTTTTGAGATTCCTTATGATTAGAGGAATACAGTGGACATAGAGTTTTTTTTTGGAGCAACCAATATAACACATTAAAGACTTTAAATAACATTAGTATATACATACTTGCATAGGAGATAAGGCACATTCTATAACCGTGATAATTACTGCAGTACACAAACATGTCTAATACATCAGAACACAATGATGGGTCAGGTCACGATACGGGCTCGGAGGGAGAAAGACCTGTGGAGTGGCTAGTCGATAGCGAGGAGGGTGCTAGAAGATTTTTAGAGGTGCCCCTTACCGCTGCCAGGGTGTTGAAGCTGAATAAGTATGGCTTAAAGTGTGTGGCAGGTCTTCAGGGTCACCAGGGTTTAAGTGACATGAGGAAAGATCAGCTGAGGACTTTGATATTGGGTTTAGAAGGGAGAGACCTGGGTGGAGAGGCGACTGGGGGCCCCGGTCCCCAGCCCCCCCTCCACTCTACCCCCATATCAAACGTCAGGGTGCCTGAATTTAGTACATACCCCCAAGTTGATGGTCAATGGCAGCGTGGAATTCAATCACAGGGACCCTCTCCATTAAATGCACCTTCCCCTCCTCAAGGGTTGACTCCAGATTTGTTGTTTCGGCTTGAGATGGCCAAGGTTGAGGCCGCCGAAAGACAGGTTAGTGTGCAGGCTGAGGTTGCTGCTAGAGATCAGGTTGAGGCTGCTAGAGCTCAGGCTGAGGCTGCAGAGAGAACAGCTATACGAGAGCCTGAACTGCAGGCAGAGTCTACTAGGTATCGGGCTGACAGGGAGCTGGAGAGAACTCGAGTGCAGGTAACAGGGCGAAATATTGGGGGAGGTAACAGACATCGGGACCAATCATTGTCGCACCTGCTTAAACTAGTTCCTGTGTTCGATGAATTAGGTGTGGCTGAGTTTTTTATGCGATTTGAGAAGTGTCAGGAACACCAGTGGCCTCAGGAAAAGTGGGCAGCATTAGTTTCATCAAGACTCCTAGGAAAGGGGCTAAAAGCGTATGATGCACTACCTTTAGAGTCCTATGTAGTTTATGATGAGCTAAAGAAGGCTGTGCTACGGGCCTATGAGTTACAACCAGAAACTTACCGCTTGAAATTTCGGGGTGTTACTAAGGGCAAGGATAGTACCTTCCTAGAACACGCCCGGGACTTGTCTGATGCACTACGACATTGGCTGCGTTCTGAGAGGGCAGCTACTTTTGAGGAGTTGAGTGAGCTGGTTCTCTTGGAGCAGTTCTTTAAGTGCACAGGCGGGGACTTAACATTAAATATAAAGGAAAAAAATCCTAGAACTCTCCAGGAGGCAGCAGAAATGGCTGACCTCCGACTGTCATTAATTCGAGGGTGCGGAGCAGCAGCTAGGAGTGAGTCGGGTGCAAAGGATCGTACCCCTCCCCCTCCCAAGAATTTTGATACACATAAATACACAAAACCATGTAGCACTGACAATAAAACTGAACATAAACCAAATACCTTCCCGTATAAGAAGTCTAATGGTACCTCCCACTCCCATGGGAAACCAAAGAGTAAAGAGTGCTTTGCATGTCACAAGGAGGGTCACTTTGCAAATGCTTGTCCGAACAAGCCACCAAACAAGGTTGTGTCATTGGCCCGCAGCATAGGGGTGTCGCCTATATCTTCTGAGTTTGCCAAGGGTAGTTCGTCAGAGGTTGGGACACAGCCTGTGTTCAAGAGTCCGGAAGGCTCGAACCCTGTCCGTGACGTCTTTGGGGGTCATAGAGGGCATGGTTTTGTGAGGTGGGCTGGCGAAAGGCGAGGAGTTAAGCTATTGCGTGATACTGGGGCTTCTCAGACATTGTTAAGGAACTTTACTGGTAAGCCGATTAACGCTGCTCGGGTGGTGGTAGTTCAGGGGATCAATGCTACGAAGTCCTACCCGCTGGTGCGGATGGAGCTGGAGGTGGGTGGTGTGGCGAAGGAGCTGGATGTAGGAATTGTAGAGAACTTGCCTGTTGGGGGCGTCGACCTCCTCCTCGGCAACGACTTTGCGGTGCCTGCTTCTAAGGTTTCACCCTTGGTCGTTGCCGAGAAGGCGGCCGACGTTAGTAGGGAGGAACAGGAGTGGATTGAGAAGTGTAGCGTAAAAACCATGGCGTGTGTTGTGACACGTTCTCAGACATCCGGAGCCTTGCAGCCACCACCTCAGTCTAACATACCGCGGAGGAAAGGTCACAAGAAAACGGGAAGTGTTGGTCAATTGGAGAGTTTTGAGCCGGCAGTGTTTCTTGGTGACTCATTATTGGCACCTATGTTAGAGTCTGGAGAGGCCCCGGGGCCTGTCACCGCTAGTGCAGGTGCAGGGCAGGAAGAGACTCTGCGACAGCATCGTTATGCGCAGCGTGAGGAAAGGATGGCTCAGCGGGACATTGGAGGTGGAAATAAATTATTTAAGATGAACTTGGATAATCTCGCACCTGCTGATATATGTTCCTTGCAGCTGGAAGATCCTGAAGTCAGGGCGTGTGGTAATGGTGCTATCGAACTGGAGAGCGATGGGGATGCGCAGCCTGGTGATTTTTTCTTGTCCGAGGGGATCTTGTATCGGAGACATCAGGATCCCAAGAAAAAGTGGGATGGCGGGTCAGGATTAGTGGACCAGTTAGTAGTACCGAGGGTGTGCCGTGAGAGCTTATTGAGATTAGCTCATGATGTGCCTTTGGCAGGGCACCTGGGGGCACGTAAGACGGAGGCAGCTCTGAGCAAGCTTTTCTGGTGGCCTGGGTTAAAGGCGAGTGTCGTGTCATGGGTGTCACAGTGTCACACTTGTCAAGTGGTTGGGAAACCCAATCAGGTCATCCCGAGAGCCCCGTTACAACCAATCCCTGTCATTGGGCCGCCCTTCAGCAAAGTAGTTATCGATAAGGTTGGCCCATTGCCCCCACTAGTGCCGGCAATAAATTTGTACTAACTGTAATGGATGTAGCAACACGGTATCCAGATGCTTACCCCATGCGCAACGGGATGGCTAAGACTGTTGTCAAAAACCTACTTGTCTATTTCTCTCGTTATGGCTACCCTCAGGAGATCCAGTCTGATCAGGGATCCAATTTTACTTCTGCTCTGTTTAAGCAGACCATGCAGCAACATGGGATAGTGTCTGTGGTGTCATCTGCCTACCATCCCGAGAGTCAGGGTGTTTTGGAAAGGTGGCACTCGACTCTCAAGAGTATGTTGCGGTGTTATTGCATGGAAAATGGGAAGGACTGGGATCTAGGTCTCCCATACGTTTTATTTGCTGCGAGAGAAGTACCTGGGGAGAGCTTGGGATTTAGCCCGAACGAGTTGGTTTTTGGACACAGGGTCAGGGGGCCCCTCCACATAGTCAAGGAGATCTGGGAGGGAGTCACAAAGCCATGCTCGCTTCTAAAGTATGTAGTTGAAAGCCGTGAGAGAATGCTAAAGAGCTTGGAGGTAGCAGGTCGGAACCTTAAGAGTTCACAAGCTCAGATGAAGGACAGATACAACCAGAAGGTGAAGCTGAGGGAGTTTGAAGTAGATCAGGAGGTACTGATACTACTGCCTCTGGTGGGACACCCCTTGTCTGCCAAGTATTCTGGTCCGTATCGGGTTGTAAGGAAGGTTTCTGATCTAGACTATTTAGTAGCTACTCCTGATCGTAAGAAAAAGAACCAACTTTGCCATGTAAATCTGATGAAAGAGTATGTGAGGCGCCCCTCCGAGCCTCTCACTGTCCCGGTGTTGATCTGCAGCGATCGTGGTGGAGAAGGAGGAAGGGACAGTCAAGCTGCGGGGGAGGATAATTGGGATTGTCATGTTTCCGCGGATCAGTGGGCGGGGAATTCTAGACAAGTGGCTCACGAGTTGATATTGCACCTGCCTGAGCAACAGCGTGTAGCTGTGCAGCACTTGTTTGATTCAAACCCAGCTGTTTTCGCGGAGCATCCTGGCCTCACTACTCAAGCGGTGCACGATGTCGATGTTGGGGACCACCCGCCCTTTTAATCAGTGCCATACCGTGTTCCCCCTATTAAGTTACCAGCACTTAGGGAAGAGCTGGATTATATGCTGAAACGTGGGCTGATTTCTGAGGGTGCAGTAAGGTGGACTTCCCCCGTCACACTGCAGCCCAAACCAGATGGCAAGGTGCGGTTTTGTATAGATTTCCGCAGGTTGAATGGTTTAACCCCCACAAATGCCTACCCTCTCCCTCGCGTGGACGACAGTGTGGATAAGATAGGAAAAGCCAGGTTCCTCACTAAGATAGACCTTGTTAAGGGTCTGACATACGGAGCCCTGTATGTTAATTTAAGAGTTAGAATTAGAGTTGAAGGAGTGTCAAACTACCCAAGCGGCGAAGCAGACTAGCGAGCGAACTAGCGAGTGGGAAACCAGCTCGCCCGCATACCAGCAAACAAGCCTTCACACCTGCGTGCGTCATAGGGGACCCTGCAAACTACTTCGATGACCCGACGCTATGACGTATGATCGACGCCAGGAGCTCCGATTGGACCAGGCACCTGCTATGCAACTCGAGGAGCTGTGATTGGAGCGGGCACTACCCCCCGCCTCCTGATTCGTTCCTACACAATCATTGTTCAGTATATAAGACCCGAGTTGTGGGCATTCAAATCAGTCTCATTTGGAGTTGGGGAAGGTGAACTTGCAGCTAGAGGAAGACGGGGTGAAGTATTATAATGGGTTTGTGACTGTCAGTCAGATTATATAAGTGTGTTCGGTGTAAACACTTACGTTATGTTGGTTAGTGAGATATGTGATTGGGAATTAACGTTAACGCTATTATTATGTACTTAGCTATTTTAGTTGACTAACTTGTGGACTAAAGCAACTCTTTAAGTAATTGGGTTATGATGAAAGTAATACTATTGTTTTATATTAATACTTACGAGTTCTTCCATTTTCTTTTAACCCGTGGAGCCCCAGCGACGCGTCTGACGCGTCGGCTATGTATGTAACGCACAGCCCCAGAGACGCGCCTAACGCGTCACCCTTATAGCTCCAGTCGTAAGTCTCAGAATGGCTCTAGATTTATATGGGAACTACTTTGGGATCCGGCGGACTACTTCCAAAACGTTTTGTCCAAACGCGTGCGCGCGCGGGGACGGGAGAGGGCACCCGCCTTCTCACACCTCATGGTCAGTTTACCGCGCACCCTCTCGAGTGAAACACCATGTCTCGTCGTTATAATGCCCGCCTTACCCGCCCCTGCAGTACAGAGGAGGTCATGGATATACTGTACGACACTGACAGCCCTGATAGTGACACTGACTCGGCATTGGACGAGTCTGGAGACGAGTATGCCCCCTCCCAAGCAGAAATAAGAGAGCTAGAGGAAGAGCTTGCTCAGATTCCTGTCAGGCGGCGTAGGCCGTCACAAAGACAGCAAGGGGCAAGTGCACCTCCCCGCCGCCCACTTCCCCAAGACCCCACTGAATCCTCAGAAAGTGGGGAAGAGGTTGTTGTTGCAGATGAACCTGCTGACCCTCAAAATTACGTGCGTGTACCTGGGGAAGAACGAAAGGGATTGAAGAGAAGAAGGGGCGAGTCTGGGAGTGAAGAGGAGGTACCCCCACAACCCCGCCTGCCTTCTCCCCCACTTCCCATAATCTCCCCACTCAAGAAAAATACCCCGGGGAGGTTCTATGGTCGTCACAAACCTAGTGACGAACAACCTGGTGATGGAGAAATGGGACAACGTGGTGCGAGACAAAGGCGGTCACGTGACCCAAAACGCTCCCTCTTCCCTCCTGACCCAGAGCACGAGGGGGGGGATGAGTCACCACCACCATCACCACCACCACCACTACTACCAGACTCTCCGCCTCGCCATTCTTCCCCCCCACTATCACCTTCAGGCTCCATCCCGTACACCCCCCCACGAATGTCTCCCTCACCTGAACCAGGCCCCTCCTGCGCCACTGCATTATCACCAGCCTCTCCACAACGCCCCGATCTGCCCCAACGCCCTGCAAGCAAACGACGTGGGCGTGTCATATCTCGCGGGCGTGCCACCCGCGGCCGAATGCAGAAGGTCAAACAAATAAGACGCCCCAGCAACGAATCGAGCTCTAGATCTAGCTCTCGATCAAGTTCGAGGTCTAGCTCCAGACCCAGGTCCACCTCTCGCCCACGCCGCCCACGCTCCACCCGCACCAGCCCAACCCGCCCCGGTGCCCCTGACGATGACCCTGATGAGCCCGATGCCCCATCTAGCGACGACGAAGGCGCTGATAGGTGGGATTGGGTGGATGGGGAAAACTATCTACCAGGACAATACCACTTTTTGGGGGCAGCTGAGGCCGGCCCTACCATGCCCAATCGTGGACCTGACACCACAAGACTGGGTGTTTTTCTGCAGTTCTTCACTGCCAACCTTGTCGGCTTGATTGTTGACCAGACGAACTGGTACAACTATTATTTTATGGCAGGGAAGGAGCAGAAGAGGAACTCGGCACGTCTCTCATGGGTGGATTTGTCTTCCGATGAGTTCTACGCATTCCTGGCACTGGTCATCCTGATGGGGTCACCAAGAAGACGTCTCTCAGGAAGTACTGGTCATGTGATCCCCTCATCGCAACCCCCTTCTTTGGGAAAGTCATGAGCAGGAATAGATTCACGGCAATCATGGGAAACCTGCACTTTATTGATAGCCTGGCAAGCCACACCAGGAACCAGGAACGCCCCAGGAATACCAAAGACCCGATGGAGAGGATAAGACCTATATTTGAATACCTCAAAACAAAGTTTGCAGCCTCCTTCAAACCTTACCAAAAACTAATCATTGATGAGAGTCTGGTGCTATGGAGGGGGAATATTAGCATCCGACAGTACATCCCCAGCAAGCGTCACCGTTATGGCCTGAAACTTTTCGTGATGTGCGATTGCAAGACCGGTTACATCCAGGACATCATCCTTTACATGGGCAAGGTCACTGAACTGGTGGAGGAGAGGACATATGGGATATCTGGGGCCGTTGTCATCACCATGTTGGAGGGATATTTGGACAGGGGACACATCTTGTACCTCGACAACTGGTACACCAGCCCTTCCCTTGCCAAATTCCTGTATAGCAGAAACACTGGCGTCTGTGGCACCGTCAGGAGGAATCGTGTATACATGCCAGAGCTACCCGAAAGGCGGGAGAAGGGCTCCATCATCCACCTCCAGGCAAATAATATCTTGATGCTCTCGTGGATGGACAATCGTGACGTCAATATCCTCACCAGTATCCACCTGCCCCGCTTAGAGGACACCAAACGCCGTGATAGAGCCACAGGTGAGGCGGTCAAAAAACCTGTTGCAATCATTGACTACAACATCAACATGCGGCTGGTTGACAAGTCAGACTCTGTCATATCGTCGGTCGAGTGTGCCAGGAAGACGATGAGGTGGTATAAAAAACTATTTTTCCACCTACTCGACCTCACCCTCTACAACTGCCACATCCAATATCATGAAATAACAGGTGAAGTTGAGACGATGGAGTCGTACTGCATCGAACTTGCACGGGAGCTTCTGTTCTTCTTCAGGGAGGGTCCACGCCGCCAGCAACGTCCCGCAGCTCGTTTTCAAGCACCAGAAGGCCCCGCCAGACTGACACAACGCCACTTTTGCGATTTTGTCCCGCCCAACGAAGTAAAACCCAACCCACGCAGACGGTGTCATGTGTGTCGCAACACAGGCAGACGCACACCAAAACGGCAAGACACCCGGACGATGTGTGAAGAATGTGATGTGGGACTGTGTTTTCCCACCTGCTTTAGGGAGTATCACACCCTCGAGCACTTCTAAGTGTTCAAAGTGTTCAAAGACTGCGATAAAAGACGCTATAATGTAATACTAACAGTGTATATAAAAGACGCAAAAAGTTAATATAAAACAGTGTGTATATATATATAATTTACAAGTGCAAAGTACCGAACAATATAAAACACTAAGTAAATTCTAAACTTATAAAACTGTGTGCAAATAATTATAAGAATAAGAGACAATAAGTGCGTAAAACAATGTATATACACCTCATAATCTTAGGTAAAACAATGAACAAGTACAAATAATTCAATGAAAAGGAGACACAGAGTGACCTTGAGTGAAAGTGACAGCCAGACAGAGAAAGAAAGAGGGAGGGTGCTGTGGAATGTGGGTCACTCGCTCCGCTGTATGGCCGTGTGTTCGTACGTGCGTTTTGTTATTGTCCTGAGCAAAGATGGCCGCCCAAGATGGCCGCCATCACCATGGCAACGGGGACGCTAACACTCGTGCGCACTTGTAATACTTGAATGAAGACACTTATCACACTACAACTTCAGTTATATTTACATTATGTGATATACAAAGACATTCTATGAACTCTGAAGCGCACTTTATGTCCGAGAGGTGCGAAATAAGTCATGCTGCCTGGCGG
Organism: Paralithodes platypus; assembly: GCA_032716605.1. NCBI lineage: Eukaryota > Metazoa > Arthropoda > Malacostraca > Decapoda > Lithodidae > Paralithodes > Paralithodes platypus. Next base: position 25,410,771 of record CM064564.1, on the reverse strand, counting down.
CTGGCAACTGGCTGCTGGCGCGGGAGATTTGAAATGGCGCTAAGGCTCCTCTGAGGCTGGGGACCCCCACTACCTCCCAGGACCCCCAAATGGCCTAGGTAAGTACTTTTTTCACATTTCTTCATGTCTATCATTATTTTCTAACACATTCTGATATATTTATAAAAAAAAAAAAATTGAAAATTGCCCGGGTTCTGGTGCACAAAAATAATAAAACCGGCCGGGGCTGTACGGGTTAATTAAGCTTACATTGCTTAACGGTGCTTAGTACGGTGATGCTATTGTCTCATATTAGTAATATCGCCTTAGACTAACATGGCTGTATTAATATTACTTCTAGTGATTTCCTAAGCTGAAGAAAATTATTTTAGCTTCAAAATACTATTTTGCTTTTCATATTATTTGAGTGAGACCTGAATCGAATCTATGAAGCGATCCTGTAACTTTATTTACTCATAATCAAAACCTCAATGTTACGTGGTTAAGAAATACATTTAACTAATTATTAAATATATATCTAACTTTTTATGTGACTTTGATATTAATCCTGATGACAATAATAATATAATACTATTAACGTAAGACAAGAACCAAGAATAATTACATTAAATATAAATAAAAGGACATATATGAAAACTAGCTATTCATTTCAAATAGGGTAAGAGACAGAAATATTCTTACTTTAATATTTATCTTTCAAGACTTTTTATAGAATTAATAGTCCTTCTTTAGATATAACTTCTTCGGTTCATAACCATAGCCTACTAAGCTTCGGTTAAATAAAAATTCTTTATAAATACTACATGACTTTAACCCGTACAGCCCCAGCGACGCGTCGGCGATGTATGTAACGCACAGCCCCAGAGACGCGCCTGGCGCGTCACCCTAATTGCGCCGACCGTAACCTCAGGTGTAGCCACTCAAGGGGGCTCAGATTTGTATGGGAACTGTGTACGTATCCCACGCAACCGTTCCGATGGTTGAAAACTCTCAAAGTCCACGTGTGTGCGCGTTAGCGCGCAATAACCTGTTTTTTTGGGATAATTGCCTTCAATTTTTTACTCTTGTAAAATACGTTTTCGGGGCTCTGTAGGACCATTCTTTAAGCTTTTTGAGCGGTTTTTCGTGGTTTTTCCTTCATTCCTAACCCATTCGCTATTGTTTCTGGAATAAAACCATTTTTTGAAAACCGGCCGGGTTCTGGTGCGCAAGCATTACAAAACTAGCCGGGGCTCCACGGGTTAATTAGTTTCAGTATTTTTCATAATTAAAGAGTATCAGTCAATAAAGGATACTAAGTCCTAAGATCCAAAAGGAAAGGAAGCTACAACAGGAAATAATTTTATTATATTTTACTTTTGTTTTGCCTTCAGCTGACTGATACCTTAATATATATCTCTGTGCTATCTAGATTCATCAAGTTAACCACTTGAGGATCAAGATACGTAACAAGGGTTATTGGCAAGTGCCCTTGTCTGAGCGAGCGCGAGAGGTGTGAGGGTTTGTGGTGGACGGTGCCACATATCGTTGCCATGTTATGCCATACGGGCTGAAAAATGCCCCTGCAACGTTTCAGAAATTAATGAACGACATTGTAGCCGACATTCCCAACTGTACGGTGTACCTAGATGATGTCATAATATACGACGAGGATTTTAACAATCACTGTGCTCACATCGGACAGCTTTTTAATAAACTGAATGAAGCAGGTTTGGTGGTAAACCTGGGTAAGTGCGATTTTGTCAAAGCCACAGTTTTGTACCTGGGGTTCGAGGTGGGGATGGGTCAGGTGTGCCCTCCACAAACAAAGATCAAAGCCATCGATCAGTTTCCCCAGCCTACGACTAAGAAACAAATCATGCGGTTTCTAGGTATGATAGGCTATTATCGTCGCTTCATCAAAGGCTATTCGACTGTACTTGCACCTTTAACTGACTTATTAGCTAAGGACAAGAAGTTCCGGTGGTCTCCTGAGTGTGCAGAGGCGTTTTCCTTGGTGAAACACCTGTTATGTACCCACCCCATACTCAGGGCCCCGGACTTCAGCAGACCTTTTCAGCTGGCGACTGATGCCAGTGGCGTAGGGGCTGGGGCTGTCTTGTTACAGACAGATGATGAAGGTATCGAACATCCAGTGAGTTTTTACAGTAAAAAATTCAATAGTGCACAAAGGAACTACTCTGTAATTGAAAAAGAACTCCTGGCGATAGTGCTGGTGCTCAGGCACTTCGATGTATATGTTCCTGCTTTCGGACCAGTCGTAGTGGTTTATACCGATCATCACCCTCTGAAATTCTTGAATCAGTTTCATAACCGGAATATGAGGCTGACCAGGTGGTCACTCATGCTTCAGGAGTATAATCTGGACATACGCCATATTGCCGGTTCTGATAACGTGATAGCTGATTGTTTATCAAGGGTGGATGATGTTGGTTAGACTGCCACAGGATTGAGGGTTGAGTGTGGAGGAAAATAGGCTGTCACTGTAGTTCAGCCGAAAAAAAAAATAAATAAAAAAGCAAAAACCTTATAAAAACTCTTTATTTTTTATAACATGTAGAATTTTGTATAAGATGTTGTAGCAGTATCTAAGTTGAATGTTTTCGCTTATTGTCGCTAAGTTAGTTGAACTTGCTCGGTGGAGCGCAACAGTCTTTATTTTTGTTATATATAGTGCCTTGTGTCGCAACAGTGTGTGGTACTATGAGAAGCTTTCTGTTAGATATGAAGAACTTAGTCAAGGGTCTTATATCTTGGGGGAGGTGTGACGCTTCTGCATAGTAGCCACGTGCGGGCATGCGCGCGTGTCGGCTGCCCAGCCGTTTAGAAACCGGCTGGTGGCAGCCGGCCGGCAGGCTTTTCCTTAGTATATATCCTACGACAATGTAACTAATATCTGGGATATTCTTATGTTGTTTCACAGCTTGTAGCTGCCCTTATTCTTAACCAACGCATCTTAGTATATTTTATTCTCGATAGTTGATTGTTTCATTATAATATATAAGATGTAAGTCTAGTGAGAGTGGGAGGAGACGAGCGGGAGAGAGAGACCGGCTGGGGGACGTTGCTTCGCGCGGAGAGTCCAGCTTGGGACGAGCCTGACGTTGCCATATGCATTTGATTGCAACGTTAGGCTTAGTTTCGACTCACGCACGGGATAGAGGATTTTGACCCGGCAACTGTGTTGAGTGTTGCCAAGCATGGGATGTATTCTGCATGCCTAGGGCGGGGTCCAGACAGATTCAAGACTCAGAGCTCACCTCACTGTCGTACCCTTCGGACCCCCTTGATATCTATCCCTCTCAACCCCACTTAGAAACTTTCTCTCTTACTTTGTATACCTTCCTTCCACTACTTCACCAATCTATTTAATTATCCCATCCCCTTGATAGACCTTATATCTATTATTGTATTAACGACGAGCTCTCAGATAACTAGATAAGATTTTGGGCTTTATGCGGAGATGTAATTGTTAATGAGACCTAGGATGTTTTTTTGTTGTCTCATATTTGGTGGTTTCATGCTTGCTAGTGTGTTCTTGTGTCAGGTTAGCAGGGGCTAGACCGGAGGGGAGGCTTTTTGCGATCCTTTAAGTAAAGTCTGCTGGTGCGAGTCCTGTGGACCCACATGACTTTACTAGGATACCCGTGGGAGTCTGGGGGCATTTTCTTGTCTGTGTCCCTGTGTGTCTAGTGTTGTGTTGTGTGAGGGCCCTTGCCTAGTCCACTCAGCACTGCGCTAGCACGTCTTGCTTTTGTTTTAGGGTCGCCAGGAGAGAGTCCGATACTTGCGATCTGAGTCTCTCAAGAGAGCACCCTTTCAATTAGAGTAATTTGGCGCACAGACTTGGGAACGTCCCTAGGCTAGAGCAGGTGGCTCAGCCCGGGTATCCGAAGCCTATATCCTTCCGGCTAGACCTCTGCCACCTGGCAGATTAACAGCTAGTGGTTTATTATCTCTGTATGCTTGTTATTGTGCCACAGTTTACCGTTTTTGTGAGCATTGTGAGTCAGGGTGTGGCTTAGAGACTCTGTCCGAGCAGGCTTGCCTGACTAAGAGTGAGAAGCACACCTGTATGTGGTTATGTTGCGAGTTGCTGCCTTTATTTAATTATACCTATGCCATTATACACTGCATGGCTATCACTAGTATTTATTCCTGCTTATGGGTTAAGAGTTCTCTAAATCCGTAACGTACTTTCTTTGCTAAGCATCAGATCCTACAGTAGCCACATGCAGTTTAGAAACCCGCATCTTGTCTACCTGTACGATGTTTTGAGGACTGTTTGCTTTCCCCTTCTTTCACGCAGGGGTGATTAGTTGTATTAATTAACGTAACGTTAAATGTACTTTCTTCTAGTTTGTTATTAAATTGTTTCTGCAATTTAATTCCGTCATCTATCTTTTCCTTGAAGCTTTAAGTCAACTTAATTGTGTGATCTTTTATATAGCCTGCTTGACTATCAGCAGTCTATCTACAAAAATCGTGTTTGGCATTTTTTTGGATGCCATCTTGGAATAATGGCGGCCATCTTGAATTTTCGGCATAAAATATGGATATTTTGCCCATCTGTGCAAATTCTAAGTCCTTTATACATTATATTTTGTTTAATTATTAACACAAATGATGACTAAGATGTTTGTATCATGAAATAAAATCATGGCATTCAATATTTTGAATGACAGGACATATACAGACCTCTAAATCCAAGATGGCGGCTAAATTTACGAGAATTTGTTCATTTGCTTTTTTGTTTTTTCTAATTGTTTTTTCTTTGTTCACAGAACATGGAAACCAAGTGACGCAAGATAGAAAACAACTACAGACAGTGCATCGTATGTCAAGAAAATACAAATGAAACAGTCAGTACACCAAAGCCAGACAGCTATATTCGTTTCCTGGAGTGTGTCAGAGAAAGGTCAGACTATGGAGAACAAAAATACATATCTATGTCGCAACATCTGGTTAATCTGGAGCCGCAAGATCTTCAAACTAACAGTGCAGTGTGGCACCAGAAATGCTATGTTGAGGCCACGAACAAAACAGACATACAGCGAGCCAAGACCCGCCACAGCAAAGCCCTCGAGAAGGGTGATACCACAGTACTGATCAGACGAAAAGGTCGGCCACCGAGCAGTCGTACACCAAGTGTTCCATCTACGTCACATACAGGATCACAACGGAAAGTAACACGTTCGTCCATTCCAAGGAGCAGGATTCAGGAGCTCGAGCTACCAAAACTGATGCGTGATTTTGACTCAAAATGCCAGAAGTACCCAATGTTTAGGTGGGTCCGGATGTATATGCAGCAAGTTGAGAATCTCTTGCGGTTCCAAAGGAGCACACGACGTGGCATGTGGGACGTCCAATTGGGATCACTGGAAAATATGTGTGTTTGGTTTTTCGCATACAATAGAATTGGCTATGCGATGCACATTCCTGAATATATTGCCCATATGTACAGCCAAAAGGATACTCACCCTGACATCTAAGAAGAGTTTGTGAATGGCGGCTTTGTGGTCCAAAAGAGTGGAGTAAATTTCACAGCCATCGGAGTTGACCAGGCCCAAGAGCATGTTAACAAAACACACAAAGCAGATGGAGGAATCGACGGGATCACCACCAGTCCAGAAACCCTGCTCAAGTATTGCCTGAGGACAACTGAGCTTTCACGTTTATCCAAGGAAACTGAAGAAATGCTTGTTTTTTTTTGTTTTTAAAGAGACAATGAACGGAGGAAGGAAAAACACAGATAAAACAAAAAGGTCCATGTGCCTAAAGGCATCCTCCATTCATAAAATGTTTGTAACAACTGGATTTAAACATTTGCAGATTGTAAGTTTGTGGAAAGCAATTCGAGGGAAGTGAATTCCAAAGAGTAGTAGCTCTGGGGATAAATGAATTCTGATAAGCAGAAGTTCTGCATTGTGGAGGAGAAAGTGTAAATTCATGGGCGCTCTCAGCTGCCCTAATTCTATGCGGAAAGATGTGGAGAGGCGGCACAATTGAAGCAAGTTCCTCGGAACAATTGCTGTGAAAATATCTGTAGAAAAATGCAAGGGATGCAACGTTTCTTCGTATGGATAATGTAGGAAGGTCCTGTGTGATTGCAGGGTTATTGATTAATCTAATAGCTTTATTTTGAATTTTGTTTGGTATCTGATGTTCCAACTCGGCACCATGATCTGTCACAGAGAAAACTTCAGCAGCAGGAGAAACAAGTACATTGCCTGAAGGAAGTTCTGCACAAATCAAATCCTTTTAAGGTAGGAGAAACAAGTTATGGCACAGAACATAAGCTTGTACACCTCACTAAAAACATCATCATCAAGGAAGATGTGCAGGAAAATATTCTTGGCACGGTGGAACGTAGTTCATCTGCATATCAGAAGTTTGTGGACGAACGAATTTGCGGTGATCAGAACCTCTGGGGAAAGATGACGAAAGTGAAACATCTAGGCTTGAACGACAACAACAAATCCACTCACACAAAGATTGGAGGAGAACAAGTTACTTTGAAAGCTTTAAACTCGTTGATGTCAAGGCTTCTGATCCTGACCCGATCATCCAGAGATGTTGACTTGAAGGAAGCTCTCAGCACATACAAGTTTTCCCCAATCAATCACATGCTGATGACACCAGATGGCTTGTTGCATCCATGCAACGACAAATCACAGCTCATTCACCATCTGGAGAACCATGGATCAGCTGAAAATGGCCAAGCTGATGCACTTTTACTGGATGACTTACCACTTGATAGAGCTTCTATTATCATCGATGCCATGGCAGTAGTTCATGAGATGGCCGTTTTCAAGGACAAAATATCATCATGTGGAGACCTGGCAGAGCATTTCGTCAATGCCATCAACTCCAAAAGTCGCCCTTACTCGAAGTGCTACGTGGTGTTTGACCAATACTGCCATTCCTCATTGAAAGAGATAAACAAGACAGCGTCGCAGTGGAGCCAAGCTTTCCAGGGAACAGAATACAAAGTCGACAGAAACACGCGTATTACAGATCTCTACAAGTTCCTCAGTAGTACCAAGATGTAGGAGCTTCTGACAATATTCTTGGCCCAACAGATTGTTGTCAACTGCACAACAGATGTAACCACTATCACTTGTCAAGGTGTCCAGTCCAACACATCTGGCAGTTGTCATGCTGCCAAGCATGACGAGGCGGATACGTTGCTGATATACTACGCCAATGAAGCACGCAAACTTGGACTTACTGTTCACATCTACTCCCAGGCCACAGATGTGCTGGTACTTGCCATACACAATTTGGCAGTCTTAGGCGAGGATGCAGCTATGATAATGGGCACTGGAACCAATCGACGTGTACTGCCTTTGTTGCCTATCCAAAATGCACTTGGTGAGGAACGTGCTCAACCCTTGATGGGATTTCATGCCATAAGCGGGTGTGACACAACTGGAAGGATATTCGGCAAGAGCAAAACTTCATGGTGGAGGGCGTTTATGGACTGTGGTGATGACATTATTGGTGCACTTGCTCGTCTGGGACAGGAGAGTGAACCATCCTGTGAAGTGCTGGGTCTTTGTGAAGCATTCATCTGCAAGTTACTCGGTCCAAAGAACGCAGGTATTAGTCAAGCTGCGGCACTCAGATGGTTTCATTTTCGTGGACTCAACACCAACCAAGGAATCGAGAAGCTGCCCCCAACACAAGGATCATTGCATGAGCACATTCGACGGGCACATTACCAGTGCTTAATCTGGAGGCAGGCCTTAATTCCACAACCAACCGTTCCAGCACCAACTGAATTGGGATGGTCCATCAGTGACACTTCGGGACATTTCGTTCCCAAGTTAAGCAGAATACCTCTGGCTCCAGACTCCATCTTACAGTTGGTTCGGTGTAAATGCACAAAGAGTCAATGTAGTAGGCGATGTTCCTGCCGCGAAAACCAAATGCCCTGCACAGAGTTGTGCAAGTGTGATCCAGATGGATGTAAAAACATGGCTGATGTGGGCGAAGCTAGTGACGAATCTGACACTGAATGAGTATCAGACTTGACATGAACTTGTCTCAGGAACATAACATAGTAACTGTTCTTTTATTTAAACAATCAAAGTGTCTCATTTTTGCAACAGAGGTTAACTGTCATACTGTCATTTGATAAAAAAATACCAATTTTTTTTTTTAATCTGATGGCAAGTAAAAGTATTATATAAACGTATTTTACAATCATTTCTTCTCACAGAATTTGACTTATGATAAAATAATAAAAAAATACTGCTTTACTCATTGCATTGATATGCACAAATATAAGGTACATCACACTTCACACCCCCATAGACAGTCAAACAGTTCGAAACTTGTGTAATTTGCGGCAAAAAATTTCCGTTTTTGGCGACACCACCCGATCTTCTTTAACAGGCTAAAGAAATGTCAAGATGACCTCAGAAAAAATGCCAAACACATTTTTCATGCTCCTAGTACTCTAGGCTAACAAAAAAAAACATTGGCAAAAATCTATATGAATTTTCCACGACAGCCAAAAATGTGACATAGCAGCATGTACTATACACCAGATAACATAAAACGCTCATCACACACATGATCACATACAACGTAATGGGCACAAATCACTCACACATGATAACATAAAACGCACACACACACACGCTGGTCCAGGCAAACTAGAAAAGGTATTAGCATTATTGAGGAAATGCTGCTGTCTTCAGTGCGTGCCATGGCCATCCTGAGCCTTACGACGTATACAGACTAATAACACACATACCAAAGCCACTACAACAACTTCGTCTCGCTCCAACACCTCTTCTCCCCTCTCTACACTCTTCAGAAAATAGGAGAAGTAGAAAGTAGCTACGAGGTGCCGTTGTAAAGGCTTATCCTTCAATACCTTCACCTGACCTGACCCCAACCGGGGTTTAGCTGGTCCACAAGGGTGTGTGACATGAACCCAATAGAGATTTGTGGGCCATCATGTCATGGAGTGGAATGTGGTCCAGGTTAGGATTGGAAAGGGCGGGGGGAGTTGTATGGGGGGGGGGGGATCCGACGCCGCCCTAATATAAGTTGGAAAATGTTTATATGAGCTCCAACGAAAATACAGGAGGTAGTTGATACAGCTTGTGGGTGGAGATCATATTGATTGAATAAATATATATTGGAAATGTTTACATTTAAGATCCCTTTATATATATTATATAATGTGTATGTGTTACCAATGTTCACCGTAACATAATGATGGTGAAATAATACATATTAAATTACATTCAAGGTAACATACACAGAGCTATAGTATACTTTAAATTATGTTTGGACGATAAATTAAACAATTCGTAGTAAAAATATAAAAGCCTAAACAATTTATATCAACTTTAAAACAACATAACCAGATTGCTTGGATTATCGTTAATTGTTCAATTCGATGGCTTACTTTATAATAAATCATTACAATGGGTAGCGCCGAACTGTTTACTGATAGTGGGAAGCCACAGTAATTAAACCCTTCTGTACCGGTGACGTCTTTATTATTTGATTTTAGCAACATTAAGACAATTTTATGAAGCTAAGGCCGAATATAAGGTATAGCTTAAAGTATCCGTTGATAGTGTGTAGCCTCTTAAAGGGTTAAACGTCCTTCCTAAGCTGAATATAATCGTCCAATTATTGCCAGAATATATAAGAATAGTAACTTAAGCCGTACTGAAAGAGTTCGAACACAATCCCGTTTGTGTTGTTGTTGTTGTTGTTGTTCCCCAGGTTGCCTGGCCGAACAGCCCCAAGGTCCCGAGCAAGGCCAAGGCCATAGAGCGCCCCCACAAAACCCTCCCTGCTTACCACTAACAAAATCCCGTTTGTTATAATTATCACTGACGATATTCAGACGATGATTTTTGCCACTGCTTCCCCTAATATATAATCCTGTTTGATTGTTATATTCCATTTCGCTTGCTCTCTGGTCTTCCCTCTCCATCCTTTCTCCTGCAATATTGGCTTATCTCACACACACACACACACACACACACACACACACACACACATCCGTTCTAATATTGACCCCACCAGGCATGTAATCTATACATGTTTTCCCTCACATGAACGGACGATATTGATTATTTGTGAGCAAATACAGAACACCAGATAGGTATTGAAGCCAATCATGGCTTCACCGTTCATGTTCCTCTCCTTTCTGTACCCAACGTGTCTTCTTCTATTTGATTTTAGCAACATTTAGACGAATGTATGGTAACTAAAGGGATTCATTGGGATAGTATGTAGCCTTATATTGGGTAGACGTCCTTCCTAAGCTGGATAAAATCGACAATTGGGGAGGTGTGGTGGAGTGGTCTTGCCACTGGCCTGGTAATCCAAAGGTCCCGGGTTCAAATCCCGATGTATCAATGGGAAGATATTATTGGGATGGAATTTGTGCTGTACCTAGTATCAGTGCATTACCACAAGCCCACCGAAACGTCAATAAAATACCCTCATTGTTCCCTGATTAAATAGCACTGTATGAATATTCCCATATTCAAAATATGCTATAGGGGTGCAATGCCTGGTGAGTTATCTGCTCAACAGGTGGCGTTGTGTGTGTGTAAGTGTGAGAGTCCGAGTGTAGGGGGTGAGACAGTGAAGCACGGGAACGAGGTGGCTTTAGAGATAGGGTCGTTTCGGACCATGAGTGAGCACCGTGCCTCATGTGAAGGCAAGATGGCAGGTGCTCGTTGTACTCTACGTGCTTCACATGTCTCACTCCCTAGACTGGAACAAGACCTCACGGGCTTCACTGTTCATTGTAAAGCGGTGAAGGTTAAGGCTCTCAGCCTATGCCCGAGAGGAAGTAAGTTGGAATATAGAAAAAAAAAAAAAAAAAAAAAAAAAATTGGTTGCCAGAATATATAAAAGGACGTCACCGGTACTGAAGGGGATAAAGGTGAAGGAATAATCAATGTTATAAAATATTGGAAATGTGAGTTACGGAGCAGTGTGGAAACAGTTGACAGATACGGAATATTTGGTTGATGTTAACCCCTTGAGGATTATGACGCGTTGTACCAGTTTATTATGGCTAGCATTAGACAGTATTATTTATATTATAAAGGGTACATAGATATTATGACGCGTTGTACCAGTTTATTATGGCTAGCATTAGACAGTATTATTTAGATTATAAAGGGTACATAGATATTATGACGTGTTGTACCAGTTTATTATGGCTAGCATTAGACAGTATTATTTATATTATAAAGGGTACATAGATATTATGACGTGTTGTACCAGTTTATTATGGCTAGCATTAGACTGTATTATTTAGATTATAAAGGGTACATAGATATCGGAGGGTTACTTGAGACCTTCACCCTTTTAATACCCACATATTATTTTGAAGCTGTATAAAATCGTCTAATGATAGCCAGAATAAACTGTCAAACGCGTCACGATCCTCAAGAGGTTAATACTTCATACATCATCATTATTTTAAGGGCATGTATAATACGAACAAATAATAGTCTATTATTACCATTTCCCTTGAGCAAGAATATGGGTAATAATCTTTCAGTAATATAGTCTACTCTATGTCAGTATGTCGAACACTATTGAATCACTGAAAATATTCATGATGGACAAAATATCATCAAATTGAACAAACGTGATAACCTAAGATAAAAGAATCATGTGGTAAATGTTTACATTGTTAATAATAAGATGCGCGACTGTCATGTCTGGAGTGGTGTCAACTTTTTATTCTGAGCCCCTTGTTCGAACCACCAGCTCACTTGTGATCATTGACGCATCTTCTATTATTATTGTCATTATTATTTTATATATTATTTGTCTAAATTTTTATATTATTATTTTTATTATTATTATTATTATTAGTTTATAATTATTACCATTAGTAGAAGTAATAGCAGTAGTAGTAGTAGTAGTAGTAGCAGGGCGCTAGCAGATCTTGCAAGAAAAATGGCCACTCAAGATTGTCAACACTTAGAGGCCTACACAGCTTGTCGTCTAATACCATTGGACAAGAATCCAGGGTGCAGACCTGTAGGGGTGGGTGAAGTGTTGAGAAGAATCATCGGAAAATGCATAATGGAGGTGGTGAAGGACGATGTGCGGTCAGCGGCTGGAAATCTCCAAGTGTGTGCTGGCCACCAAGCAGGGGGAGAGGCAGCAATTCATGCAATAAGAGAAATATATGAGCAAGAAGAATGTGAAGCCGTGCTGTTAGTGGATGCATCAAATGCCTTTACACCATCACAGAAAGACAGCAATTCACAACATCAAGGTAAAATGCCCCAGCTTAGCCACCTATGTAGAGAATACCTATAAACAGCCTGCAGACCTCTTCATAGTAAACAACCAAAACTCACGACGTGGAACGGCACTGAAATCAATGGAAGGAACCACACAAGGGGACCCAGTAGCAATGGTGATGTTCGCATTAGGTCTCTCGGTGTTGCTATCATTAACAAGACATGAGACGACACATGTTAAGCAGGCGGCCTATGCAGATGATCTCACTGGAGCAGGGAAAGTCAATGATCACAAGAGCTGGTGGGAGCAAGTATCACAAGTGGGACCAGAAATAGGATACTTTTCAAATGCTAGTAAGTCTATACTGATAGTAAAAGCAGAACATTACGAAAATGCCTTAGAAGCTTTCAACGGTAGTGAAGTGGTCGTAACAAAGGACGGACAGCGTCATCTAGGGGCAGTGATTGGCACAGAAGAGTTCAAGAAGCAATACATGGAAGAGAAGGTCAGAGAGTGGGTAAACGAAATAAAAATACTAGCCAAAATTGCAAAGACGGAACCACAGGCTGCATATTCGGCATTCACATATGGGGTCAAACACCGCTGGACCTACTTGATGCGTACCATTCCAAACGTGGGTCCACAACTTCAACCGCTAGAAGATGCCATCAGAGACAAACTCATCCCAGCTTGGATGAAGTCCCACACCCCAAATGCTACAGAGAGGGAGTTGCTCGCACTTCCTCCTAGGTTATGAGGGCTTGGAATCATCAATCCGGTGAGGAGGGCGACAACGGAACACGAGAACTCAGTAAAGATAAATGAATCTCTCACTGAACGCATCGTAGCGCAAGATCCTGACGGTGAAGTGGACCAGGCGGACATCTACAACATCAGAAAGACCATCACGTCAGAGAGGCAAAACTCACAGAAAAATGACCTGGCACAATTGATGCGACAACTTTCCCCGAGACTAACAAGAAAAGTACAAATAGCACAAGAAACGGGTGCTTCAAATTGGCTGACAACACTACCAATCAAGGCAAAAGGCTTCAATCTAAACAAACAGGAATTTAATGATGCTATTGCACTGAGGTATGATTGGCCGATTGAAGGACTGCCCGATCGATGCGTTTGTGGAATCAACAACGATGCAGACCACAGCATGATATGTAAGAAGGGAGGATTCAGCAGCATCAGGCACGATATGTTAAGAGATGTAACGGCGAACATGCTCAGGGAGGTGTGTCGAGATGTGGTGCGCGAACCATCACTCATTCCCTTGGAGGGAGAGATCTTGCAGCACATCCAATGAAGCACGAGTGGACGTTAGTGCAAGAAGTTTTTGGACAAGAGCACAGCGAGCATTCTTTGACGTAAGAATATTCGACCCAATGGCCCATAGCTACAGCGGGCTGTCTCTGGAGGCTGCACACAAGAGGAATGAACAAGAGAAGGTCAGGGCATATGGGGAAAGGATCTTAAATATCGAACATGGCAGCTTTACCCCACTAGTCTTCACCACATCTGGAGGGATTGGACCTAGGGCCCAGTGCTTCTATTCAAGGCTTGCAGAGATCATCGCAGAGAAGAAGAAACAGCCCAGGAGCCACGTTGTAGCCTGGATGAGGTGCCGTCTATCTTTCTCGTTGCTCAGATCAGCACTACTATGCCTGCGGGGAACAAGACTGTCTGCACCACAACCAGCGACGGTGGCAGAATTGGACTACGAGGCAGCAGTGGCAGAGGGTCGCATAGGAAGGAGACTGGATTGAAGTTGCATGGTGTTGAATAGTAATATCTGATGCTTGTAAAATAAAATGTATGAACAATATTAAATAAAAACCAATGTAGTAGTAGTAATCCACGATGATGAGTCTGAGTGCAGACCCCGGAATAGTAAGTAGCTGAATGACTACCAAGTCGGACGCTTTGATGACTGTTCTGACCTGGTTTAGGGTCCAAAGAGGGGATGCACAGGCTGAGTGGTTTAAAAAAAAAAAAAAAAAAAAAAAGTAGTAGTAGTAGTAGTAGTAGTAGTAGTAGTAGTAGTAGAACTGAATTATATTATGTTGATGTATTCATTGTACTATTAACATTAGTATTTATATATTTATTAATGTATTATCACTATCGTCATCTTCATCCTTTGTTATAATATCATCGGTTTATTAAAATGGTCATCATGATTATTAATAATAATGCAATTAGTAGTATGTACAGTATATTTTATTATAATTGTAATTAAGATATAATGTCAACAGTAGTAATATATTTTCTGAATCTGTCTTGGTTTAGTTTTCTCACTTTGATATATACAAACTATTATTGCTTTAGGCTTAACCCTTAGAAGATACGATGATCCATTTATTGCTGTACAAAATCGTGGAATGATACCCAAACTAAACTTAAATAATGCGTCATAATCTCTAGGTATCTCCAAGACCTTAACAGGGGGACTAGTTCATTTGGTATAAGATCACGGAGAGGAACATAACTTATGTGGACAACTGTACATTGATCAAGCTTATTATATTTAGACAAGTGTAACAGTCCATGCCTTTGGTTCTGATTGTATACTTGTGTTGTATGTGTAATGAATAACTGCTCTTTGATTATTCTGGTCAATGGATAATATTCATAAGATGTATAATAAACAATAAATTAATATTCATAAGATGTATAATAAACAATAAATTAATATTCATAAGATGTATAATAAACAATAAATTAATATTCATAAGATGTATAATAAACAATAAATTAAGGGAACTGTTATGCAAATATTTAACTTAGCACTAGCTGGTGCAACATCTCGAGGGTTATTATGATACGTTGTTGCATTATCCTTGAAAGTTTTGATTGTTGTTGCCATTTTCGACCAATGTGTTTTTAGTTTCCACATCGACTAATTAACAAACGCTCTCCAGACCCCCTCGAAACTTTAAAAAAAATAAAATAAAAAATAAAATATATTAAACACAAATATAATAAATAAAATAAACACAAATATAATAAATAAAATAAACACAAATATAATAAATAAAGACAATATGTCATGGTCAAAGGCCAGCTTCTAAATTGTAGGCTCACTATCGGTCGCCCAGAAAAAAAAATCGACACCTAAATATGTTTATTCGTCAGCGGCGATGAATTCAAATAACAAAAACTCAAGCAAAAATTGTTGCCTGCATGGGGATCGAACCCACGCCCTCCGCGTTATCAGCACGGCGGTCTAACCAACTGAACTGCTGAACTGCTGGGTAAGTAAAGGGGTAGTGTGGTGGGTAGTGATGGAGGGGTATGATGGATATGATTGATGGGTAGGTGTGATGGGTGTGTGTTGGAATGGAGTGCTGGGTGAGTAAAAGGGTAGTGTGGTGGGTAGTGATGGAGGGGTATGATGGATATGATTGATTGGTAGGTGTGATGGGTGTGTGTTGGAATGGAGTGCTGGGTGAGTAAGGGGTAGTGTGGTGGGGAGTGATGGATATGATTGATGGGTAGGTGTTGGAATGGAGTGCTGGGTGAGTAAAGGGGTAGTGTGGTGGGTAGTGATGGAGGGGTATGATGGATATGGTTGATGGGTAGGTGTGATGGGTGTGTGTTGGAATGGAGTGCAGGGTGAGTAAGGGGTAGTGTGGTGGGGAGTGATGGATATGATTGATGGGTAGGTGTTGGAATGGAGTGCTGGGTGAGTAAAGGGGTAGTGTGGTGGGTAGTGATGGAGGGGTATGATGGATATGATTGATGGGTAGGTGTGATGGGTGTGTTGGAATGGAGTGCTGGGTGAGTAAGGGGTAGTGTGGTGGGGAGTGATGGATATGATTGATGGGTAGGTGTTGGAATGGAGTGCTGGGTGAGTAAAGGGGTAGTGCGGGGGGTAGTGATGGAGGGGTATGATGGATATGATTGATGGGTAGGTGTGATGGGTGTGTGTTGGAATGGAGTGCTGGGTGAGTAGGGGTAGTGTGGTGGGAGTGATGGATATGATTGATGGGTAGGTGTTGGAATGGAGTGCTGGGTGAGTAAAGGGGTAGTGTGGTGGGTAGTGATGGAGGGGTATGATGGATATGATTGATGGGTAGGTGTGATGGGTGTGTGTTGGAATGGAGTGCTGGGTGAGTAAGGGGTAGTGTGGTGGGGAGTGATGGATATGATTGATGGGTAGGTGTTGGAATGGAGTGCTGGGTGAGTAAGGGGTAGTGTGGTGGGGAGTGATGGATATGATTGATGGGTAGGTGTTGGAATGGAGTGCTGGGTGAGTAAAGGGGTAGTGTGGTGGGTAGTGATGGAGGGTATGATGGATATGATTGATGGTAGGTGTGATGGTGTGTGTTGGAATGGAGTGCTGGGTGAGTAAGGGTAGTGTGGTGGGGAGTGATGGATATGATTGATGGGTAGGTTGGAATGGAGTGCTGGGTGAGTAAAGGGGTAGTGTGGTGGGTAGTGATGGAGGGGTATGATGGATATGATTGATGGGTAGGTGTGATGGGTGTGTGTTGGAATGGAGTGCTGGGTGAGTAAGGGGTAGTGTGGTGGGGAGTGATGGATATGATTGATGGGTAGGTGTTGGAATGGAGTGCTGGGTGAGTAAAGGGGTAGTGTGGTGGGTAGTGATGGAGGGGTATGATGGATATGATTGATGGGTAGGTGTGATGGGTGTGTGTTGGAATGGAGTGCTGGGTGAGTAAGGGGTAGTGTGGTGGGGAGTGATGGATATGATTGATGGGTAGGTGTTGGAATGGAGTGCTGGGTGAGTAAAGGGGTAGTTTGAATAGCCTAACCGAATATAATAAAATTGAAATTCGCAGAAATAGGCTACCAGGTGTGATAACCTAACCTTAAACAAATATATGTATAACAGAATATGTAACTAAATATACAATTCACCAAATAGAGATTATATAAAAATAAAGTGTGACTGCACACAAGGGGTTAATATACTGTGTCAACAGATGACCCTGGTGTCACTGTACCCTAGTAAAGCAGTAGCCTACTCTTTTTAGATAAAAAAGTGTATCAGTCAAAGGTTATTACAAGATCGTGCAAGCAACAACTAAAATTACAATAATATAGCTACAGTAGGATACTAAATACAATATCTACAAGAGTTAATAATAAAACAGATTGGCTGGCTATAGGCTAGGCTAGGTTTGGGTTAGGTTAAAAGCTTGGCAGGTTGGGTTAGGCTAGGTTAGTTTGTACAAATACCACCCTTAGCTTAAAGTAAAATCAGTCTGAGGAGAAAAAGTCAAGAATATATCTAGGGGGAAAAGATAAATGAATGCACTTAAATTTGGTACAAAATTTGCTGGAATTTAATATGTATAATCCCCCAAAAAGGTTTGTTTACAAAATGGTGTCGGCGTTAGTCCCTGTAGGCGGTTAGTTAGTAAACAATATTGTTTATTAGCAAATTAATATGCAAAGCTTTACTTACATACAAGGCAGTTAAATAGATACTTACTACAGTAGGTAATGGGTAAAATTAGGGGCTACGATTTTATATAAAATAGTAATAAGAGAGCGTTTGTTTACAAAGCAAAACAAAACAATAGATGGCGCTCGTGGCGCCCTGTCCGAGCAGGAGTCTTGTGATAAACACAAAGTTTATCAGTCAATACACAGCGAAATATCGTGCAGTGTTACTTACTAAGCTACAGGATGGTTAAACGTGCTCTTAACCACCTTTCATGCACAAGAATGAAGAGGATGAGTAGTTAATACTCAAATTATGATCGATATCGTGAGAGCGTTGACAGAGCGTCTGCAGCGTCTGGCGGTAGCACGGCGGTAGCACGGGAGAGGTAGGGAGAGACAAGTAGACAGATGGAGAAATCGAGTTTTGGAAGCACTCAAAGTAACAAGGTTTTCTGCGCCCTAATTAAAGATAGTAGAGAGATCAGAAGATAGGTGGTTTATGGCTTCCTTACGTGAGTTTTGGAGCTCCCACTGCGAGTGATGTTGTGGAAGGCTAATTAAACAGTGTAATGCAGAGTCGCCAGCACATGAGTGAATGGAGCTGGAGGTGCAGTTGAGAAGGTTGCTAATGAATAATAGGAAGATAATTGGAGATAGGACAGAACCCTGAAGAACACCGGATTTTACAGGTTGAGGAAGTGAACGGTGGCAGTCCACAACTGCAGATATACTGTATATATATATGGGGCATATAGAGAGGAAAGCCATTGGCGGTGGTGAACGTTGAAATCTCCTAGGATGGAGATTTCTGCGAAATGAGAGATGGATAGAATGTGTTCCACTTTAGAAGTTAGTCAAAGAATTTTGGATAGTCAGTAGAATTAGGGGAGATATAAACAGCACAGAAATATTTAGTTTGAGAGTGACAAGAAAGCTTAAGCCAGAGAGTTGAAAATTCAGAGGAGTCAAAGTTGGGAACAGGAGAGAAAGCAAGATTGTTGCACACATATACGCAACATTCACCTTTGGCTTGAAACTGAGGAAATCTCCATCCTAGGAGATTTCAACGTTCACCACCGCCAATGGCTTTCCTCTCTTTCCACTGACCAACTTGGTGAACAAGCCTACATCTTTTCTATGCTAAATGACCTAGAGCAGTTAGTCCAGCAACCCACCCGTATCCAGGATCGCTTCGGAGATCAGCCCAACATTCTTGACTGATTTGTAACTTCGAACCCTTCTGCTTATACTATACATTTTTTCTCTCCTTTGGGCTCCTCTGACCATAAACTTATCTCTGCCACCTGTCCTATCTCTCCCGTACGGCCACCAGATCCTCCCAGCCGTCGGCGCAAGTGGCACTTTGGTGCTGCCAACTGGGAGCCTCTCCGACAGTATTTTTTTTTGTATTTCCTGTGATATTACTTTTTCTACCGTGGCCGGGAAACCTCGGAGAGTGCTGAACGCATTACCGAGGTTATCGTCTCGGGCATGGAAGCATACATTCCATTTTCTTTCTTTCAGTCTAATGCTACAAAAACTTGGTTTACTCACTAGTTCTACTGCTGTCCACAAGGAGGAAGCATTCATACGGTATCGTCGCCTTTAAACTAAAGAATCTCATACTTCTTATGTTTCTGCCCGAAATCAAGCCAAATCGGTTCTTCGACTCACCAAACACTCTTTCATCAATAATAAATGCACTGAATTATCCAACTCTATCTCTTCCCAAGCTTTCTAGCATCTAGTCAAAAACCTCTCCAACAATTTGTCTGCCTCGTCTTTCCCTCCCCTTTTCCACTCTGACGGCACCACAGTTACTTCTTCCTCTGACAAAGCTGAACTCTTCGCCCAAACTTTCACTAGAAACTCCAAATTGGATGATTCCGGTGTTTTTCCTACCTTTCCACCTCCCTCTCACTTACACATGCCTAATCTACTAATTTCTCCTAAATATGTACTTTCGACCCTCTCTGGGCTTAATACTAAGAAGGCATACGGTCCGGATGGTGTTCCTTCAGTTGTACTCAAAAACTGTGCTTCCATGTGGACTCCTTGCCTAGGCAAACTCTTCCGTCTCTGTTTCTCCTCTATCGCCTTCCCTTCTTGCTGAAAGTTTGCTCTCATTCAACCTGTTCCATAGAAGAGTGACCTCTCTCAACCCTCCAACTATCGCCCAATTGCTCTCATTTCTTGCATCTCCAAAGTTTTTGAAACGGTTCTCACTTCAAAATTTCTTAAGCATCTCTCTTCTCATAATCTACTCTCAGATCGCCTGTACGGATTCCATAAAGGTCGCTCTGCTGCAGATCTCCTTTCATATCCTACTAGCTTTTGGTCATCCTCCTTCTGGGACTTCGGTGAAACTTTGTCTTCTGCGCTATACATATCGAAGACCTTTGATAGAGTCTGGCACAAATCACTTATTTCTAAACTACCCTCCTTCGGTTTCTATCCCTCTATCTGTTATCATCATCACTACCATCATCATCACTACTGTCATCATTATCACTAAATCTACAACCATTACCACTGCTATTATCGCCATCATCACTACTATCAGCATTATCCCCACTATTACTACCATCACTTCTAATGTCAACTAAACTAACTTAACCTAACAAATCCGTTGCAAGTTTTTCTCACCCCTAAACGATGGCGCCAGCATCATTGCTTGGGATCAGGTAAATGGTGGGGGATGGGTGTCCTGAGGGGGGGGGGGGGGGCAAACCCATAATTTGAACCTAAAATCATAACTATTGCACATATTCAAAAAATGTTTTTCAACTCTGCGTAAGTAGAGTGGTATTGCCCCCCGTATAGTGGTACAATGAAACCGAAATGTCTGTCTGTCCGTCCGAGAACTCCTCCTAGACCGTTTGACGGATTTTCACCAAACTTCACACGAACCTTCGGTGTGTGAATTCGACGGTAATTAAAAAAATATTTTTTGAATTTGTGCAATAGTTATGATCTTAGGTCCAACAAATTGTTTTGCCCCCTTCCCACCCCAACAGGCCCCCCCCCCCTCAAACAGCCCCCTTTCCCCCAACCATACCCCCCCCTCCCTTTTCAGGACCCCCACCCCCCACCCTGTACCTAAGCCACACATCATACACATGTCTTAGATGTGATGATAATGGTGAGACGCCTGTCTGTCCAATAACTCCTCCTAGACCGTTCGACGGATTTTCACCAAACTTCACACGAACATTCGGTGCGTGAATGCGACGGTAATTAAAAACAGATTTTTTGAATTTGTGCAATAATTATGATTTTAAGTCCAAAATTTGGTTTTGCCCCCTCCCCCCGAGCGTGCGCTATTCCCCCCCCCCCCCCCCCCCCAGTTTTGGGGGCGAAAATAACTTGCCCCGCAATTTGTTAGGTAAAGTTAGTTTAGTTGACATTAGTAGTGATGGTAGTAATAGTGGGGATGATGGTGGTAGTAGTGATGATGGTGATAATAGTAGTGATGATGGTTGTAGTTGTAGTGATGATAATGATAGTAGTGATGATGATGACAGTAGTAGATATGATGGTGAAAGTACTAGTAGTAGTGATAATGGTCATAATAGTAGTGATGATGGTGACAAGTAATGATGACAGTTGTAGTGATAGTAGTGGTGATGGTAGTGACAATGGTGACAGTATTAGTGATGATGGTGAAAGTTGTAGTGATGATGACAGTTGTAGTGATGATGAGTCGTAGTGATAATGGTAAGAGTAGTAGTGATGACTATAATAGTAGTAGTGATGATGATTGTACTGATGATAGTAACTAATAGTGATGATGGTAACCCATCGCAGAGTTAGGTATGCCGTTTTGATTTTGGACGAAACGGCACGTCTACTTTATTTTTATTACCGTCGCATTCACGCACCGAATGTTCGTGTGAAGTTTGGTGAAAATCCGTCGAACGGTCTAGGAGGAGTTATCGGACAGACAGACGTCTCGCCATTATCATCACATCTGAGACATGTGTATGATGTGTGGCTTTCTGTGATGTGTGTGTCCCTATGGGGCACACACACACACAGGGAATAGGTACAGGGTGGGGGTGGGGGTCCTGAAGGGGGGTGGTGGGGCAAAACATGTTTTTGGACCTAAGATCATAACTATAGCACAAATTCAAAAAATCTGTTCTTAATTACCGTCGCATTCACGCACCGAAGGTTCGTGTGAAGTTTAGTGAAAATCCATCAAACAGTCTAGGAGTTCTAGGACAGACAAACAGACAGACATTTCGGTTTGCATGTACCACTATACGGGGGGTGATACCACTCTGCTTACGCAGAGTTGATAATTGTTAACGAAGATTTTTGTTAAGTTACAGATAGATACAATTTAGCCGAGTTATTATTCCCAGAAACATTATATACGTGTATTTACACTTACACCAACCAATATACTGTATATATACACCACGTACATCCATACATGTTTTTACACAATTAGGTACATACAATACATATAGTGTACATACACGCACATGCACATACGCCGGTATAATGACTCTGCGGCAATTTGTCTCAAATTGTCGATTTAAAATTAGTTTTTATTAGTATATATATATATATATATATATAGTTAAAAATCACATTAAATTACATTGCTTCACTCGGCCAGATTTGTTGAACACTTTAATAGGCTTAAGCGTTTTATTATCACCAAGCTAATGGGGTGAAGCATATGAAGATATTCAAACTAATGGAGTGAGAGATGGTCGGTCCAAAAAGCCCGCCTCGGACCAAATAGGGTCACTACAATATAATATATACAATATACTAAGATAGTTGAGGCAACTTGTGACTCGATCCCGGACCCTCAGCGTCAAAACTATGACGGGTTTACAAGGTCAACACTATAATGGACCACTCCAGAGTCCCAGACTATAAGGAAGTTGGAGCCGTTAACATCGCACTTATTTTTAATATTGTTCTTAGACCAATAACCCCCAAATTAAATTAATGAAAGCGTGTGATTCTCCCAAGATTCAGACCTATAATATATCATACATCTCTAACCAGTACACCAAGGGACTGGAGCTCTCGACTTACAGTGTGCTGTCTTAATAATCCAATAAGGTTGATAGCCTCTGAAGTCCTATTTAAACTAACTAACTATTACACCATCAAGACAGTTAAACAGAAATTCAGTAAGAATGTAGGTTTCTGATAGATAGTTCGTATGTTGAATTGTATTGTGTGTAAATGCACTACAACCATATTATAGCTGGTAATTATGTTAATATTAATATATTGAGCCCCAACTTTGAGTTACTATTAACATATAGTTATATGAAAGAGAACAGAGGTAATTAGCGCCAAGTAATTGACCACTTGCGAGTTTGGGGTCAATAAGGAAGTTGGAGCTGTTTCAATATTTTAACAGAATTACAAGGTAATATAATATGGTTGTAGTCCATAATATGCAGAACAGCAAATTACCAAAACTTTCTATCCATCAACAACTCGTATTATATTCTGTATTTTTTATCAATATATATGTTTACGTACACCAATGTCAGATACAGAGATGGCTCGGTTTTAGGTTACTCGATAATGTTAGTCCCAGATCGGTTTCTCTGTTTACATACTTAAGCTGAGTGCCATTCATCAAATAGTTTGCTTTCTCATTTTGGTATCCGATATGTAGTACTTTACATTTATCCGCATTGAAACTCATTTGCCAAATTTGGGCCCAACATGACAACTTATCTAGATTGTGTTGCATATCGTCAACTTGTTCTTTTGAGAGTACGCTATTTGCAATTTTTGTATCGTCAGCAAATTTTGAGATTGTACAGGTGAGGCCCTCATCTATGTTCTTGATGTAAATTAGAAAGATAATTTGTCCTAGTACCGATCCCTGGGGTACCCCGCTACTTACATTGGTCCATTTAGATGCCTTACCGTTTATGACTACTCTTTGCTTTCTGTCGCTGAGCCAATTTTCTATCCATCTCAACACACCATATTCCATGCGCTTTTAGTTTTAGCAGTAAACGTTTGTGGGGAACTTTGTCAAAGGCCTTTTGAAAATCAAGGTATATAATATCTACAGCTTTACTCTCATCGTAGAGGTTGAGGATATCGTGGAAGAAGTCTAAGAGGTTTGTTAAACAGGAACGTTTTTTACGAAAGCCGTGTTGAGTATATTTAACACACACACACACACACACACACATTCATACATGCAACATGCATACACAGAAAACCACACAATCCACTATTTCCGTATGTTCCTATTTTAAATATTGTTGCTTATATATATACAGTATATATATATATATATATATTCACTGTAATAGTTTATCATCAATTGTTTCCAGTAACAATTTTGAAGTGGGCTGGATCTATCAGAGTTAGGAGGTTTG
The DNA here is from genome assembly GCA_032716605.1 of Paralithodes platypus. NCBI lineage: Eukaryota > Metazoa > Arthropoda > Malacostraca > Decapoda > Lithodidae > Paralithodes > Paralithodes platypus. Next base: position 25,386,715 of record CM064564.1, on the reverse strand, counting down.
GTGTTCTCTACGTCCCATAGCCAGTTCTGACTTTACCTTTTTCATCATTCTAATAGTTTTACCTGTAAGTGGTGAAGGTAATGGGGCCATAATGGTACTTACTTGTGATACTTGTGATGTGTTCGCCACTCTTCTAGCGGCACCGAGCAGCGCGTCGCCCCTCGTTATGGGTGGTGAATTGGTGCAGCAGACTGTTTGAAGCCACAGCTCGCTCCCTTGCGAAGATGGGCTCGTCTGGCACTTTTTGCAGTTCGACATCGAGGGCTCTCTTGAAGTTGTCTAACGAGACGTCCCTCATGTCTCTTACTCGCCGTGGGAGTTTGTTGAAGAGACGTGGGTCTCTGTGTGATAACCAGCCCTCTCGCAGAGAGCCCATAGCACCCCTATTATTCATCTGGGGGATATCGCATTCCCAGCCTCTCCTATCACTGAATTTCATGACTATCGGAGTATGTAGGTTTGGTACTAAACCCTCTGCGATTTTCCATGTGTTTATTATTAGGTAACGTTCTCTTATACGTTCCAGCGAGTAGAGTTTCAGTGCTCTTAAACGCTCCCAATAGTGTAGCTGTTTTACCGAACTTATATGCGAAGTTAATTTATTTTGTACACTCTCTAAGTCATTTATTTCACATGCTTTGTATGGGGATGTTAATACGCTACAGTATTCAAGCTGCGGTAGCACTAGAGATTTGAAGAGCGTTATCATAGGTAATTCACCGTGTGTTTTAAATGTACACAGAATCCAACCCGTTAGACGTTTCGCAGCCGTAACTTTGACCTGGTTATGTACTTTGAAACCCATATTTTCAGACATTAATACCCCAAGGTCTTTCACACTGTCTTTCCGTTCTATTATGTGGTTAGATTATGTTAAGTAATTTGTAATTTCTTTAACGCCATTATCATCTCCGTACCGTATTAATTGGAATTTTTCTTCATTGAATTGCATGTAGTTTTCCCTGGTCCACTGGAACACTACTTTCATGTCTTCCTGCAGTCAGCCCGTGTCCTCTTGTGTGTTTACTATCTTGCTTACTTTTGTGTCATCAGCAAAAGACGACACCGTACTGTGTCTAGTGTTAGTATCTATGTCGCTAATTAGTATGAGGAACAGAAGGGGCGCTAGCACTGTTCCTTGGGGCACTGAGCTTTTGACATCCGAAGGCTCAGATGTGACTTGGTTTACTGCTACTGATTGTTTCCGGTTTACGAGGAAATTGTATATCCACCATCCGATTTTCCCCGTTATACCTCTTGCTTTTAGTTTGTGGGCTATTATACCATGGTCACATTTATCAAATGCCTTAGCAAAATCGGTGTAAATGACATCCACATTTTTCTTTTCTTTTAGCGCTTTAAGAATTTTGTCATAGTGTTCCAAAAGTTGTGAGAGACATGATCTTCCCGCTCTGAATCCATGTTGACCGGTGTTGTGTAGTTCATTTACCTCCATGAATGTTGAGATTTTGCTTCGCAGGACTCGCTCGAAAACTTTAATGATGTGGGAGGTTAGAGCTACCGGGCGGTATTTTTTTGGTAGGGCTTTACTCCCTCCTTCATGCAGTCGGGCAATTATTGCGTTTTTCAAGCTATGAGAGGTTTTCCTTACATTTCTTCATTAGGATCGAATTTCATGAGTACCTCCATGATGCAAGTACAAAACCTGATATGGCCCGTTTACCTCCACAACCTTGAAGGGACCCTCGTATTTCTCTTCCAGCTTACCAGCTCGGGTGGGATCATGTCTCTTCACCAGAATATATTCACCCCGGTAATATGGATTATTTAGAGTATGTTTCTTCGGCTGTTGCTCTGTAATACGGTCATGGACTTGCTGCCGTCGCTCCCCTTGTTCCCTCAAATAGGGGTAGGGTAGTAATCGTTCTTGAGGCAGTTTCGGCGTGATTCCAAAAATATTCTCATAGGGAGAATACCCAGTAGTTCTACAAACAGTGGTGTTTATCCCCCAGATAATCTCTGAGAGAAGTTCCGGCCAACCTCGGACTACTTCTTCCCCTTGTGAGCTCAGACTAGCCCGTACACAATTCGCTAACACCCTATGGTTTCTTTCACATACAGCCTTCCCCTGGGGATAATACGGGGAGGTGTGTTGGATCTGGTAGCCCAAGGTATCTCGCAAGTGTTGCCAGATTTCATTATTAACCCTTAATTAGCGGCGAGCAACATAAGTCGAGTTAAATAAAGCTGGACTATGTGGCGGCGCTCGACATAACTCGAGTGGCAAATTCAGCACGTAATGTGGCTGAGAGAGAGAGACAAGTGGTGGCAGGAGACTAGCGAGCGTATGACTGCTCCAGACCACCGCGGCGAACCTACTGACACAAATCTCAGCTCCCTCCTCCCTCTCTCACTCGCTACATACTCAATTATGTACTGAAAGTACCGAATTACCTGCTTTTTGCACTCGCGTTGCACGGTTATTGCAAGAAAACTATCCATCATACAAGGATCGTTATGGTGTCATTCGAAAGCTCTGTTTATGCCCTTTCAGGGATAGGTACTTGTTTTACGTTCTGGGTCTTATTTAGGCATGAAAATGATCACGTAAACAGCCCTATTTTGGCTAAAAACACCCCGCTGTGCGGTACACATAAATAAACCGCATAGGCCGCTCGTAAGGTGTTAAATTCTTTTCCCTTATCACTCAGAATACATCCAGGGGTGCCATATACAAAAATGACCTTCTCCAAGATGACCCTAGCCACAGTTTCAGCTTTCTTGTCCGGAATGGCACAAGCAACCGTATATTTGGAAAAGACGTCGACACAGGTTAAAATGTACCTTTTGTTCGTCTGGATGGGTAGAGGTCCCATAATGTCCACAGATAACTTTTCCCACAGTTTACCGACCGTAATGTGTCCGGGCGACTGTTTAGGTCCCCTTACTTCTTTGCCCCTTTGACATCCCAAACAATTTTGGATAACTTCTTTAACAATTTTGTTGGCTCTCGAGGTCCAGTACCTTTCGTTAAATTGCTTCAAAACTCTAGACTGACCCAAATGAGCCCCCCTTTCTTCTTGTCCGTGGAGGATTTGGATCATGTGTTTAGCCTTCAGATAATCTAATAGTACCTGGTCTTTAGAATCCCTCCAGGCTTCCTCAGAAATTTTACTTTGTCGCCATACAAAGGATCATTCTGTTCCTTGTTAGGTTGTGTGTGTTGGACGGGTGCTACCGGTAGTCGAGATAGGCCATCGGCATTAGTGTGAAATTTACCTGGTCTATGTCTAACTTCAAAGGAGTATTCCTCCAGGATCCCCTTCCACCTAACAAACAATGAGTCTTCTGTTTTCATCTTCCTGAGCCATTGCAAACTAGGGTGGTCCGTGATAACTTCTAAATGAACCCCAGCTAAAGATGGACGGAAATATTGTACAGCCCACACTAGAGCTAGGCATTCTTGTTTAGTAACGCTGTAATTCTTCTCGCCCTTATTCAGCATCCAGCTAGTGCACGCTACTATGCCTTCTTTTCCATCCACTTTCTGGGCCAATACGGCCCTGAGCCCTTCATCGGAAGCATCGGTGTATAGTTGGAACGGTTTTGTAAAATCCTGTGACAAACTATAGGGTTAGAAGTGAATTTTTGTTTCAGTTGATCAAAAGCTATCTGACGATTCTGATCCCAGTCAAACCTCTTCCCTTTTTCCAGTCTCTTAGTCATGGGGCGAGCAATTATTGAGGAGTTGGGTATGAACCTCCGATAATAGGATGCCATTCCCGGAAATGCTCGGATCTCTTTGACAGAGGAAGGGGGTGAAATTTCTGCAATAGATTTCAATTTATGGGGGTCCGGTTGGATACCTTTACTTGAAACTACATGCCCTAGGTATGTCACCTCGTGGGCCCCTAATTGGCATTTGGAAGGCTTCAATTTAAGTCCCGCCCCCCTGATCCACTCTAATACTTCTTGTAGTCGATTGATATGTTCCTCCCAACTAGTTGAAAACATTATAATATCATCCAGGTAAGCTAAGCAGGTTCTCCAGGTTAATCCCCTCAGAACTTTGTCCATGACACTAGTGAAAGTGGCTGGTCCATTACAAACTCCGAAAGGCAAGACTGTGAACTGGTAGAGTTTGCCTTCGCTCGTGGCAAATGCAGTTTTCTCCTGGTCCTCTGACCTAACCGGTACTTGCCAGTATCCACTTTGTAGGTCTAGGGTAGAAAACCAGGTTGACCCATTGAGTGATTCTAGCGAGGCATTATTACGAGGTAGGGGTTGCGCGTCTTTGATGGTGACATCGTTTAATTTCCTATAATCTACACAGAACCGAGTACACCCATTTTTTTTTTTCACCAGGACTACTGGAGATGACCACGGACCGTAGGATTCCACTACTATCCCCTGCTTAATCATCTTTACTTGTTCCTTTTTCTTTTGTCTCATAATGGGATTTTGTCGCCTATAAGGTTGCCTAATAGGGGGCCCTTGAGTATGTATCTCGTGAGTGTGTCGGGTTCGGGCCGATCCGTGGTCCCCTTCATTTTGAGCAAACACGTCTCGGTAAGTCCAGAGTGTGACGCATGTCCACGTGTGAGCATGCTGTACAGGACGCCTAGTCATGCCCCACTCTCGCTAGGATCGTCAGGGCAGGAACTTTGGCTGTAGTCTATGTAGAGTTTCCTAACTTAGTTCATGTGAGCCGTTGTACTATAAGTATTATGAATATGTATTTTGTTTTCATCTGAGTCAACGAGTTCTATTTGATATCATTAGTTATAAGTATTGTGTGTAAAACTTATTTGTAATGATGGGAAGAGAAACAGCCACAGTTAGGTGTCAGTGGGTACGCCAGGCAGGAGGTAGGCCTAACTCACTAGCACTCCTCCCTCCCTCAGTGCTAGGGGCAGCCTTTGTGTATCCCAGAGGAGAGAGAGAGAAATTACGTAATGGTTGTCAGTGGGCGGTCCTTAGTAGTTCACGTTGGGCTCACTAGAGGGCCGGGTATAAAAGGGAAGTCTAGCCATTTTTTCATCAGAACTCATTAGGCAGAGCGACTTCTCATTTCCCTTGCTATCTATTTATATTCTTCTGACTGATGGGAACTTTCTCTACTACCTTACATTCTTATTTCCTCTTTTCCCTGCCCTGTTTAACTTCCATGGTCCCGTTGGTGCAGAGCTAGGCAGCCAACATATTATCGCTTGAGTTCTCACGAGATACTTGCCTATTAGATAGCCTATTTTGGAATGGTTGACTTAGAATAGGATTGATTTATGTTTGTTGCACTTGTATATGCATTTCCCTGTGTGTTATTATTATTATTCCTGTTTTCTGCTAGTCTAGGTAATGCTAGACTGGGGTAAGGCTTTTCTGTGTTACGAGTTGTTGTTTGATGCAGTGGTTAAGCGATAAACCTGCATACTCGTTTCGGTTCAGTGAAGCCTAGGTTGTCTTCGCGGCTGACTGTGTTGAGTTAATAATTTACAGTGCGTGAGGGCAAGAGCCTAACCACCCTGTATTTTATTAACAGTTTGTTTTTACTTTGTCAAGGAGCCGGGAGAAAACCAGATACAAGGGATCTGGATTTCTCAAAGTGCACTTGTTAGTTTTAACGTAATACTTTAAACAGTCGTGAGGACTTCGCTAGGCTACAAGCCGTTTTTGCTCAGTCACTGCTACCTTTTTGCCTACAGTACCCCCGCTAGACTTTACTCGATTAGTAGATACAGAATAGTATTGAAGCTTTTCTTATGTATGATATTGTTTATGCACTATTGATTTCATGTGTTGCAAGCTTGGCTACTTTAGTGATTAGTGGCCCACGAGCACAATCCGAGTAGGCTATTGCCGTTGCATTTGCGGAGTACTTCCTTTTAATGTTTGCCATTTACTATTGCATATTCTTTTAATTATTCTTATGCCAATTTAAGCCTTTAATAATATTTAATTGCCAGTGTTTTTGCTTATTGAATTACTGTTCAAAATCCGATACGTACTCCATACGAGCATCCGAGAAGCATCTAACTTTTTTCAGAAGATTCCTTGCTCGATGCTTAAGGACTATTAATTAACATAACGTAATAGTGCCGATCCGAAGTAGAGGGTGGTGGACTTCTTAAGTTCATAGTCAAGGGTGGATAACTTCGGCTTCAGCTAACACTATTCTTTTGTGTTGTTGTTTCTTACTTCATTGTTTGATTGTTGACCAGACTAGATAATTCCTGTCTCTTTATTAGTCTGTTGTTGAACACTAGTACCGAGTTCTTGTATACCCCGTTATAGCAGATTGAACTCTGGAGGGTATTGGTGTTTTTTGTTCGGCTGGCAGTACTCAGGGGTTGGGATCGTGTGTTTCCGTTGTGGCAGCGAGCCGTATTCGAGTCCTGATTGAGAGCCCTTGTGTACCCGAGTGCCAGTTCGTAACAAATGGCGACCTTGCTTAGGATGTTGTGAACAGTATACATTTTTGCAGAGTTGTACAACATTTGTTTGTTTGTATTTTAGCGTGCATATTGAAGATTTTTTTTTTTTGTATGGCAATTAGTAAAGCATTTAAGAGACTCCCGTTAATTTAGTAATTAGTGCTTGCATAGGAAGTTTAACACTTTTATCTCGAGAATTTTTTTGTGGACTTCAGTATGTCGTGCATTAGCACTGACGATGAGCGAGAGATGTCATTTGAAGGTGTGCCGTTAGTAACCAGTGAGGAGGATGCTAGAGTTTTTGTGAGTAAGCGGTACCACGTGACGGAGGAGAGGCTGACTGGGGTGGATGTTTGTGGCTTGCACCTGATAGCCAAGGTTTTGGGCATTTCCAATGTAGCAGGGATGTCCAAGGGGGAGCTGATTTCCTGGGTGTTGCATGGGCGACATGGAGTTTCGGAGGAGAGGGGGTTTGGGGGGGATCCTCCCCAGATCCCCTCTCACTCGACTTCCACAGTGCCGTCCACTCAGTTACCGGAGGTTAGCACTCTCCCACAGAGGGATGAGAATTGGCAGATTGGAGTGCCCTCGGGTGGTGCACGTGGTGGTTCCCCAGTTTTTGCCCCCCCTCCTTCAGTAGTGGCAGCTCGCTCTTCCTGCCTGTCTCCAGATATGGTATTTAGACTTGAGCTTGCTAAGATTGAGGCTAGGAAGCAGGAGAATGAGACTAGGAAGCAGGAGAATGAGACTAGGAGGCATGAGATTTAGGTTAGGAGGCATGAGGCTGAGCTTAGGTACGACTCGGAGAAATATTGTGCTAAATTAGATTTAGATAAGACTCGCAGAGTCGACAGGGACTCGGATGGGCCGTGAGGGCCAAGTAAGAGAACAGTCCTTGGCCCACTTAGTCAAATTGGTGCCGGTATTTAGTGAAACTGAAGTCACAGAATTTTTTAATCGTTTTGAGAAGAAGTGTAGGGAGCATAATTGGCCTGAAGAGAAGTGGGCAGCTCTAGTCTCCTCAAGACTTACGGGTATGGGTCTGAAGGCTTATGATGCACTGCCTTTAGAGTCTTGCATTGACTACCCAGAATTGAAGAGAGCTGTCCTACGGGCATACGAGTTGCAACCGGAAACATATCGATTGAAGTTTCGGGGTGTTACAAAGACTAGGGAGGCGACCTTTCTTGAACATGCCCGGGACTTAAAAGATGCACTTAAAAACTGGACACGTTCTGAGAAAGCTGAGACGGCAGAACAGTTGACTGAGCTGTTTCTGCTCGAGCAGTTTTATAAGTGTACTGGTGCAGAAATGACTTTAACTATTAAAGAAAAGAACCCAAGAACTCTTCAAGAGGCAGCTGAGATGGCTGACCTCAGGTTGTCACTAATCAGGGGATGTGAATCTGTAAAGCGTGTTGATGCAGTTCCCAAGGGGCGCGACACTCCAAACCCTCGAGCTCGGGACAATCACTATAGATATAAACCTCAGTTTAAAAGCCAAGATACCAGGACTGAACCAAAGACTACAGCCGTCCCATTACAGAAGGGTCAGAACTCCGCCCCTTATCAGAAGAGACCGATAGGGAAAGTGGAATGTTTTCATTGTAGAAAGAAGGGGCATCATGCAAAATCTTGTCCTAGTAAGCCGCCAGCTGCAGCCGTGTCTTTGGTGCGCAGCATAGGTGTGGCTGAAATGTCGTCTGGATTTACCCAGGGTAGTTTGCCAGCGGCAGGGTCACAGGCTATGTATAAGACTCAGGAAGGCTCGTCCCCTGTCCGTGATGTCTTTTGCGCCCATAGAGGGACCGGTAGGGTAAGTTGGGCGGGTTGCCAGCATAAGGTGGAAGTTTTGCGTGATACGGGAGCTTCACAGACACTTTTGAAGAATTTCACGGGGCGACCAATTAATGCGGCACGGGTGGTTGTTGTTCAGGGTATTAATGCGACCAGGTCATACCCGTTGGTTCGTGTGGAGCTGGAAATTGATGGTGTGATTAAGGACTTAGATGTTGGGATCGTTGAGAAATTGCCAGTGGAGGGCGTCGACCTTCTTCTCGGCAACGACTTTGCGGTGCCTACTTTAGACGTTCCACCCTTAGTCGTTGCCGAGAGGCCAGCCGACGTGAGTAGGGAGGAACAAGAGTGGGTAGTGAGTTGTCAACACCAACAGATGGCATGTGTGGTAACTCGTTCCCAAGCACTTAAGGTATCACAGCCTATTTCCCAAGCCACAGAACAGCGGAGGAAGGGAATTAAGGAGAAGCGGAAGGCTGGGAAAAGTTTGAAGAGTTTAGAACCAGTGGCTCTCCCAAAAGACCCAATAGTAGGACCTTTGACCGAGTCTGTTGTAACTCCAGTGCCTAACACAGTTGATAAAGTAGTGGAGGAGGCAGAGACTCAGAGACAGCACCGTTACCTGCAGCGAGAAAACCGGATGTCTAAGTTGGATGTTGGGGGAGGGCATGAGTTGTTGACCAAGCAGTTAGACATGTTGGCTCCCACAGACATTCGAAAGTTGCAATTAGAGGATCCAGAGGTTTTGCAGTGTACCAATGGGGCTGTGGAGTTAGAAGAAGATAGGGATGCAAAGGCAGGGGATTTTTTTTTCTTTAACCTGACAAGCGCGATATAGACCTAGGTGCTAGGGTAGTTATTTGTGCATTTCTAGCCTTGGATTCTGACAGAATTCGTTATATTTACAATATAAAGCATTATTTGTTTTCGGTATGCTTTTATTTTACATATGATGCCATATGAACCTTCAAGAGTGCTAAAATAAGTTGGAAAAGCATTTGGGTGGTGAAAAACGAAGTTATTGGCCACCCGGTCATAATCTCAGGCGAGAGAGAGCCACAGGCAGCCCTCCCCTCTCGCTGTCTGGGAGTCAACTGAGACGAGCGGGGCGGTGTGTGCCAGTGTCTGGGTGTTGCAAAACGATCTTTTATGCAACCCACTTGTGCTACATTATCGCGGGAGAGAAAAATAACCGATAAATGATGATAATAAGAGGAAATATAGGTGATAATTGAGGAGGGGGGGGAGGGGGGAATAAGGTGGGGAAGGAGGGGAGGGGGAATGATGAGAAACACATGGATGAGTACTGGAGGGGAATTATCTCACCTAGAGACAAATTCCTTTGTTTTGATAGGCCCTTTTTTTTTTGGAAGGCTTTTTTTATGGTCTTGCTTCCGTGAGGCCTATCGCGTTCCCTATAGGAAGCCTTCCGTGAGGCCTATCGCGCTTGCCGGGTTGGAATTTTATACCACCGATATCAAGATCCTAAAAGGAACTGGGAGGGCGGATCAGGTACAGTTGACCAGCTGGTCGTGCCAGAGGGCTGCAGGGAAAGTTTGCTTAGGTTGGCTCATGATTCTCCATTATCAGGACATTTGGGTGCCAAGAAAACGGTGGCGGCTTTGGGGAAATTGTTTTGGTGGCCGGGGATGAAGTCTCATGTGCAGTCATGGATAAACTCATGTGATATTTGTCAACGTGTCGGGAAACCGAACCAAGTTATTCCTAAGGCTCCGTTACACCCTATTCCTGTGATTGGGCCACCCTTTAGTAAAATTATTGTTGACATGGTTGGTCCACTCCCTCCCACTAAGGCTGGAAATAAATTGTCGTTAACCATAATGGATGTTGCCACTAGATACCCCGATGCATACCCTATGAAAAATGGAATAGCTAAGACGGTAGTCAGTAACTTGTTGTGGTACTTCTCAAGGTACGGGTACCCGGAGGAGATTCAGTCTGATCAGGGATCTAATTTCACCTCCAACATGTTCAAGCAAACAATGCAACAGCATGGGATACGAGCAGTAGTATCGTCAGCGTATCACCCTGAGAGTCAAGGGGTGCTTGAGCGGTGGCATGCTACACTTAAAAGCATGCTCAGGTGTTATTGTGCTGACAACGGTATGGATTGGGGTCTTGGATTGCCTTATGTGCTGTTTGCTGCTCGGGAGGTACCTGGTAAGAGCCTGGGATTTAGTCCAAACGAGCTGATTTTTGGACACCGTGTCAGGGGCCCCCTAAACATGCTGAAAGAAATCTGGGAGGGGACTGTGCAGCCTTGTCCATTATTAAAGTATGAGCTTGAAAGCCGTGAGCGCATGCTTAAGAATCTGGAGATGGCAGGTAGAAATTTGACAGAATCACAAGCTTTGATGAAGGACAGGTATGATCGCAAAGTGAGGCTCCGGAAGTTCACTGTAGGACAAGAGGTATTAATTTTGTTGCCTTTGGTTGGTAACCCCCTCTCTGCGAAGTACACTGGACCTTATAAAATTGTAGAACAAATTTCAGACTTAGATTACCTTGTTGCCACTCCAGACAGGAGGAAAAAGAACCAGTTATGTCACGTGAACCTTATTAAAGAGTATGTGAGGCGCCCCTCTGAGCCTCTCACTGTCCCTGTGTTGGCTTGTTGCGGCCGTGGTGGAGAAGGACAGGGGGACAGTCAAGCTTCGGAGGAGGATAGCTGGGATCAACATGTTTCAGCGGATCAGTGGGCGGGGAACTCGAGCCTAAGGGCTGACGAGGCTATAGCTCATTTGCCTGAGCCGCAGTTTGATGCTATCCGTCAGTTGTTCGGTTCATACCCCACTATATTTGCTGAACACCCAGGCCTCACTACTCAGGCTATGCATGATGTTGACGTGGGGGACCATCTACCCTTTAAGTCAATCCCGTACCGTGTGCCCCCCATAAAACTACCAGCTCTGAGGGATGAGTTTGAGTATATGCCCGGTAGAGGGTTGATAGAGAAAGGCACAGTTAAGTGGACTTCCCCCGTAACACTGCAGCCTAAGCCAGATGGCAAGGTACGCTTTTGTATTGATTTCCATAGGTTAAACGGTTTGACTCCAACTAACCCATATCCTCTTCCTCGGGTTGATGATAGTGTTGACAAAATTGGTAATGCTCGTTTTTTGTCTAAAGTAGATTTAGTAAAAGGTTACTGGCAAGTACCTTTGTCCGAGCGTGCTAAAGAGGCATGTGGTTTTGTTGTGGACGGGAGTACCTACCGGTGCAATGTTATGCCTTACGGTCTTAAGAATGCACCAGCAACGTTTCAGAACCTGATGAATGAAATTGTAAAGGACATTCCAAATTGCACCGTATATTTGGACGATGTAATCATTTATGATGACGACTTTGAGAGCCATTGTGAGCACCTTGAGACCTTGTTCCGGAAACTTAGTGAAGCAGGTCTGGTAGTAAATTTGGCAAAGTGTGACTTCGTAAAAGCCACTGTGCAGTACATTGGGTTTGTAGTGGGAAGGGGACAGGTGTGCCCTCCTCAGAACAAGGTACAGGCTATCAATAAATTTCCGCACCCAACAACCAAGAAGCAGATTATGAGATTCTTGGGTATGATAGGCTACTACAGACGCTTCATAAAAGGTTACTCAACGGTGTTGGCACCTCTCCCAGATTTGTTATCTAAAGACAAAAAGTTTTTTGGGCACCTGAGTGTGAAAAGGCTTTCACTTTGGTGAAACATTTGCTATGTACTCACCCGATACTCAGGGCCCCAGACTTTAACAGGCCTTTTCAGCTGGCAACAGATGCTAGTGGTGTAGGGGCTGGTGCCGTCTTGCTACAGACAGACAATGAAGGTGTGGAACACCCAGTAAGTTTCTTTTCTAAGAAGTTCAATGCTGCACAAAAGAACTATTCTACAATAGAAAAGGAATTACTGGCGATTGTGCTGTCGCTCAGGCAGTTCGAGGTGTATGTTCCAGCCTATGGCCCAGTCGTGGTTATCTACACTGATCATCACCCTTTGAGATTCCTGAATCAATTTCACAATCGCAATATGAGACTGACCAGGTGGTCTTTGATGTTGCAGGAGTATAACCTGGACATCCGTCATATTGCTGGATGTGACAATGTGATCGCGGATTGTTTATCAAGGGTGGATGATCAGTCGTAGGCTATCACAGGTGTGTGGGTTTGAGTGGAGGAAAATAGGCTGCCCTTATAGTGCAGCCGGGAAAAACATATTAAAATATAAAAATCATATAAAAACTCTTTCTTTTGATATAGGTAATCGTATAAGTTTGTCATAGCCTATAGAGTTTGAGTAGTCCACGAACTATCAAACGGCTGAGCTGCTGTAAGCTCGCTCTGGGAGCATGATATTGTGTCTTTTTGCTATTGTTGGGAGGAGTTATAAAATGTGATTTTTTTTTAATAATAAGATGTGTTTTGGTGATAAACTCAGCTTTGTTTTAGTGCCATGCGGTCGCTGGGTGTGAGGGGCTTGATGGGGTTCTGTGTTTGTCAGATTTTAGCTCAGGGTTGAGCGAGTAAAATCTTGGGGGTGTGACGCATGTCCACGTGTGAGCATGCTGTACAGAATGCCTAGTCATGCCCCACTCTCGCTAGGATCGTCAGGGCAGGAACTTTGGCTGTAGTCTATGTAGAGTGTCCTAACTTAGTTCATGTGAGCCGTTGTACTATAAGTATTATGAATATGTATTTTGTTTTCATCTGAGTCAACAAGTTCTATTTGATATCATTAGTTATAAGTATTGTGTGTAAAACTTATTTGTAATGATGGGAAGAGAAACAGCCACAGTTAGGTGTCAGTGGGTACGCCAGGCAGGAGGTAGGCCTAACTCACTAGCACTCCTCCCTCCCTCAGTGCTAGGGGAGCCTTTGTGTATCCCAGAGGAGAGAGAGAAATTACGTAATGGTTGTCAGTGGGCGGTCCTTAGTAGTTCACGTTGGGCTCACTAGAGGGCCGGGTATAAAAGGGAAGTCTAGCCATTTTTCATCAGAACTCATTAGGCAGAGCGACTTCTCATTTCCCTTGCTAACTATTTATATTCTTCTGACTGATGGGAACTTTCTCTACTACCTTACATTCTTATTTCATCTTTTCCCTGCCCTGTTTAACTTCCATGGTCCCGTTGGTGCAGAGCTAGTCAGCCAACGTATTATCGCTTGAGTTCTCACGAGATACTTGCCTATTAGATAGCCTATTTTGGAAGGGTTGACTTAGAATAGGATTGATTTATGTTTGTTGCACTTGTATATGCATTTCCCTGTGTGTTATTATTATTATTCCTGTTTTCTGCTAGTCTAGGTAATGCTAGACTGGGGTAAGGCTTTTCTGTGTTACGAGTTGTTGTTTGATGCAGTGGTTAAGCGATAAACCTGCATACTCGTTTCGGTTCAGTGAAGCCTAGGTTGTCTTCGCGGCTGACTGTGTTGAGTTAATAATTTACAGTGCGTGAGGGCAAGAGCCTAACCACCCTGTATTTTATTAACAGTTTGTTTTTACTTTGTCAAGGAGCCGGGAGAAAACCAGATACAAGGGATCTGGATTTCTCAAAGTGCACTTGTTAGTTTTAACGTAATACTTTAAACAGTCGTGAGGACTTCGCTAGGCTACGAGCCGTTTTTGCTCAGTCACTGCTACCTTTTTGCCTACAGTACCCCAGCTAGACTTTACTCGATTAGTAGATACAGAATAGTATTGAAGCTTTTCTTATGTATGATATTGTTTATGCACTATTGATTTCATGTGTTGCAAGCTTGGTTACTTTAGTGATTAGTGGCCCACGAGCACAATCCGAGTAGGCTATTGCCGTTGCATTTGCGGAGTACTTCCTTTTAATGTTTGCCATTTACTATTGCATATTCTTTGAATTATTCTTATGCCAATTTAAGCCTTTAATAGTATTTAATTGCCAGTGTTTTTGCTTATTGAATTACTGTTCAAAATCCGATACGTACTTCTTACGAGCATCCGAGAAGCATCTAACTTTTTTCAGAAGATTCCTTGCTCGATGCTTAACCTGACAAGCGCGATATGACAGTAGGTGCTAGGGTAGTTATTTGTGCATTTCTAGCCCTGGATTCTGACAGAATTCGTTATATTTACAATATAAACCATTATTTGTTTTCGGTATGCTTTTATTTTACATATATGATGTATATATGAACCTTCAAGAGTGCTAAAATAAGTGGGAAAGCATTTGGGTGGTGAAAAACGAAGATATTGGCCACCCGGTCATAATCTCAGGCGAGAGAGAGAGACAGGCAGCCTTCCCTCTCGCTGTCTGGGAGTCAACTGAGGAGAGCGGGGGCGGTGTGCCGGTGTCTGGGTGTTGCATAACTATCTTTTATGCAACCCACTTGTGCTACATTATCGCGGGAGAGAAAAATAACCGATAATGATGATAATAAGAGGAAAAATAGGTGATATTGAGGAGGGGAGGGAGGGGGGAATAAGGTGGGGAAGGAGGGGAGGGGGGTGGGTGAGATTTACATGGATGAGTACTGGAGGGAATTATCTCACCTAGAGACAAATTCCTTTGTTTTGATAGGCCCTTTTTTTTTATGGAAGGCTTTTTTTATGGTCCTGCTTCCGTGAGGCCTATCGCGTTCCCTATAGGAAGCCTTCCGTGAGGCCTATCGCGCTTGCCGGGTTAAGGACTATTAATTAACGTAACGTAATAGTGCCGATCCGAAGTAGAGGGTGGTGGACTTCTTAAGTTCATAGTCAAGGGTGGATTACTTCGGCTTCGGCCAACACTATTCTTTTGTGTTGTTGTTTCTTACTTCATTGTTTGATTGTTGACCAGACTAGATAATTCCTGTCTCTTTATTAGTCTGTTGTTGAACACTAGTACCGAGTTCTTGTATACCCCGTTATAGCAGATTGAACTCTGGAGGGTATTGGTGTTTTTTGTTCGGCTAGCAGTACTCAGGGGTTGGGATCGTGTGTTTCCGTTGTGGCAGCGAGCCGTATTCGAGTCCTGATTGAGAGCCCTTGTGTACCCGAGTGCCAGTTCGTAACAAGAGCAATTCATGTAAGGTATTGGCTTGATTTGAAGTTAATTGTTTCGGAATCTCAGGTAAGTTAACGGGTCTGTCAGTTCCAACAGTGGTGGGGTGTGTGGGTGTAACTTGTCCTAACAGTTCTCCTTTTTGATAATTATTAATCGTTTCATCGCCAAAGTTGGCTAGAACTAATTTTCTCTGATCGGTAGTAATAAAGGTGGGAGATATTCTCACTTTATTCTGTGCATCAGGTTCAAAAATCCCGGCAGTCATTCCCGGGGTTAGAGGAATTTCTATCATTCTCCAAGATCTAGGGGGGATAGAAAGTTTCCCTGTGGTAGCTACTATTTGAGGTCGTAGGGTGGTCGTCGTGTCTTTCGGCCCGCACTGTATACAGTAGTTACCCCCAACTGACTCATGAGATCTATTCCCAGATATCCATCGCCTCCGCTATTGGATTTTCCTGATAGAACACAAACATTTGTGGTGAATTTAATTCCTTTCCATTGTACCACCACCGTATTAGTTCTCCCTAGAATCGTCAGTGGTTGACCCCCGGCTCCTGACAACTGAATACTAAATTGATTTAACGGGCCAATCTCTTTCTGACTATTCCTCACAAAATTCTCCAAAAGACTACTTCTGTTTGCCCCTGTATCAATTAATATTGTTACGTATCTTGATCCTCAAGTGGTTAACTTGATGAATCTAGATAGCACAGAGATATATATTAAGGTATCAGTCAGCTGAAGGCAAAACAAAAGTAAAATCTAATACAATTATTTCCTGTTGTTGCTTCCTTTCCTTTTGGATCTTAGGACTTAGTATCCTTTATTGACTCATACTCTTTAATTATGAAAAATACTGAAACTAATTAAAGTCATGTAGTATTTATAAAGAATTATTATTTAACCGAAGCTTAGTAGGCTATGGTTATGAACCGAAGAAGTATATCTAAAGAAGGACTATTAATTCTATAAAAAGTCTTGAAAGATAAATATTAAAGTAAGAATATTTCTGTCTCTTACCCTTTTTGAAATGAATAGATAGTTTTCTTATATGTCCTTTTATTTATATTTAATGTAATTATTCTTGGTTCTTGTCTTACGTTAATAGTATTATATTATTATTATCATCAGGATTTATATCAAAGTCACATAAAAAGTTAGATATATATTTAATAATTAGTTAAATGTATTTCTTAACCACGTAACATTGAGGTTTGATTATGAGTAAAATAAGTTACAGGATCGCTTCATAGATTCGATTCAGGTCTCACTCAAATAATATGAAAAGCAAAAATAATATTTTGAAGCTAAAAGAATTTTCTTCAGCTTAAGAAATCACTAGAAGTAATATTAACACAGCCATGTTAGTCTAAGGCGATATTACTAATATGAGACAATAGCATCACCGTACTAAGCACCGTTAAGCAATGTAAGCTTAATTAAAAGAAAATGAAAGAACTCGTAAGTATTAATATAAAACAATAGTATTACTTTCATCATAACCCAATTACTTAAAGAGTTGCTTTAGTCCACAAGTTAGTCAACTCAAATAGTTAAGTACATAATAATAGCGTTAACGTTAATTCCCAATCAAATAGTTAAGTACATAAATAGTAGCGTTAACGTTAATTCCCAATCAAATAGTTAAGTACACAATAATAGCGTTAACGTCCCAATCACATATCTCACTAACCAACATAACGTAAGTGTTTACACGGAACACACTTAACACACACATATATAATCTGACTGACAGTCACAATCCCATTATAATACTTCACCCCGTCTTCCTCCAGCTGCAAGTTCACCTTCCCCAACTCCAAATGAGACTGATTTGAATGCCCACTACTCGGGTCTTATATACTAAACAATGATGGTGTAGGAACGAATCAGGAGGCGAGTGATGGTGCGCGCTCCTATCATAGCTCCTCGAGTTGCATTACAGGTGCGTGGACCAATGGAGTCTCCTGGCGTCGATCATATGTCATAGCGCCGGGTCATCACAGTAGTTTGCAGGGTCCCCTATGACGCACGCAGGTGTGAAGGCTTGTTTGCTGGTATGCGGTCGAGCTGGTTTCCCACTCGCTGGTCTGCTTCGCCACTTGGGTAGTTTGACACTCCTTCAACTCTTAATTCTAACTCTAAATTAACATACAGTGCTCCGTATGTCATACCTCCCCCCTAGAAAAGAGTTTAAGGAGTATAGTACATAATATTAAACATAATACATAAATAGATTCACCACCAGATTGGCAACAGCAAGATTATAATGAGGATATAATTAGGATATCACCCAAAGTAGGCAACGTCTCCAGGTACCACATCAGAACATAGCCGGAACGTAGCTGGAGCGTTATTCGAATTGCAAGGCATCTCACAGCTGAAGGCTTGACAGCACACTACTAAAGCATGATATTTACCTCGCTACAAGGGAGAGCTAACTGCCAAAATCCTCTCATTAAGTTTATCTTACTGCTGTATGAGGCCAACCCGGTAAATGTAATCTTTGATCCGTGGCAGTGGGTAGGTATCGTTCTTTGTGACAGCATTAACTTGCCTATAGTCCATACATAACCTATGGCTCCCGTCTGGCTTTGGCACAAGTATGACCGGACTACTCCACTGGCTTTGTGATCAGCTGGTTTGAAAAAATGAAGTCAAGCTCGACCTGCAGTATACTCCTGCGTTGTGGTGAGACACGGTAGGGGGATAGTTTAATGGGAGTTGCATCCCCTACGTCGATGTCGTGCACGGCCAAAGAAGTGAGCCCTGGAGTATCACGGAACACACTGGGAGACTGAGATAAAACAGAGATTAGTTGGTTCACTTGATCAGAGGGAAGATGACATAGTTTAGATGGTAATTCCCCCCAAACTACTGAATTATACTGAAAGTTGGATAGGCTACATGACAAGTCAAAGTCTGCATGGATACCTTCAGGCTCTGGAACAGTCTGTTGCGGGTCAGTAAGAGAACTGAAGACTTTGTCCGCACCAGGCTGCCCACAGGTCCTGACATTCACTGCCACAGTGGGAGAATCTGGAGGAGAGGAATCAGGGGACCTATGGTAGGGTTTCAACATATTTATATGGAATACTTGCGTGGGCTTTCTCCTGTCTGGTGTAGTTACTAGATAATCCGTAATGCTCACCCTCCTAATGATCTTATATGGGCCCCTGAACTTGGCAGATAAAGGTTGGCCAAAAAGGGGGAGCAGGACCAAAACCTCATCACCGGGCTGAAACTCCCTCTCACATGCTTTTCTGTCATACCATTTCTTCATGGAGCTTTTAGCCACTGTCAAGTTTTGAGCGGCAAACTCGCATGAGGATCTCAGCCAGGTTTTGAAATCTGAAACATACTTGAGGAGGTTTTGGTTCCCCTCCTGGCCAACTAGGCTATCCTGCAATAGTTGCAAAGGACCTCTTACCTGGTGACCGAAAACTAGCTCATTAGGGGAAAAACCCAGGGATTCAGTTGGAACCTCACGAGTAGGAAATAAAAGAAAAGGTACCCCCTTATCCCACTCAACCCCGGTCTCTGTACAATATTTACGTAACATTCCCTTTAATGTCTGATGATATCGTTCGAGAACCCCTTGACTCTCTGGATGGTAGGTGCTAGACTTAACATGCTCGATACCCAACTCCTTAAGGGACTGCTGAAAATTTTTAGAGGTAAAATTAGTTCCTTGATCACTTTGCACCTCATGGGGGAAACCCATTCTGGTGAAGAATTTGAGCAGTTCCTTGATGACAGTTGGAGCAGAGGTAGTCCTTAAGGGTATAGCCTCTGGGTAGCGAGTTGCCATGTCCATAATAGTTAATAAATAAATGTTACCTTGGGAAGTCTTAGGCAATGGGCCTACAATGTCCACTACCACCCGAGTAAAAGGATTCTCGAAAACGGGCAAGGGCACCAGAGGATGTACAGGCACCTTCTGATTGGGTTTTCCTGTCATCTGGTAAGTGTGACACACTCTACAAAACTCCACTACATCTGCACGCATTCCTGGCCAGTAAAAGTGGGCTCTGATTCTGTCTAGAGTTTTTCTCACACCTAGGTGTCCTGCCAATGGTATACAATGTGCCATTTCCATAATATCTCTACGACAAGGTTTGGGGACTACTACTTGATGGACGTCCCAAGCCCCGTCATCGATTGGTCTGTGTGGCTGTCTCCATCTACGCCACAATACTCCTCCTTTGAGGTAGAAACATTCACCACCCTCCTTCTCACATTCCTCTTCACTCACGGACCTGGCAGCTAACTCCTTGCATTCACTATCATCTCTCTGTAGCTCTACCAGGCCACTAGGATAATTTGGAGGGGTTTCATGGTCATCGTTAGGGTCAAGATGAGCCATAAAGGTGTCAGATAAATCCACCTCAGTTACATCATCAGGCACAGTTGGAGCGTCATTCACACTCTCATCATCCCTTTCATCAACTCTTACATTCGGTACATTTCTGTCTGAGGGAACTGCTACTTGAGACATTGAACGTGTGACAGCACACACAGGGAAAACTGTTGGCATCTCCTTTTCGAGCTCACCGGTTAGTGGCTCGTTAACAGGGGAAAGTGACAAAATGGGGTCTGGTCGGACCTTCTCACCTGCTACATCATTGCCCAAAAGAAGTGTTACCCAAGGCACAGGGATATCTTGGGACCTACACAAAGCTATGGTGGCCTCACCCTGTAGTAACTCACATTCAATTTCGCCTTTTACCAAGTGTGCATAAAATTGGCCTCCAGCACCTCTCATTACAACTGGTTCGCCAGGTGGGCACTCAGTGTAAGGATTCACCATGAGGGTGCTAGTAGAACCTGTGTCTCTCAGAATGTTTACCGCATGCATACAACCATTTAATCTCACGTTGCCAGATGAAATAAAGGGACGGTAACTGTCCTGCACTGATGGTGAAATTATTATTGGCTTAACCCTAGTGGGTTGCACCACACATGCTACTACACCCCTGTCTAGATGATTTACGTTAGCTGCTAGGTACTCCTTCTGTCGGGAGTCCTGTATTAAAGGAACTTTTGGTGCTAGGTACTCCTTCTGTCGGGAGTCCTGCATTACAGGAACTTTTGGTGCTAGGTACTCCTTCTGTCGGGAGTCCTGCATTAAGGGAACATATGGAGTATGAGATACGGCGGCAACTGTCTGCCCCGATCTCTCGGTTTTCTCCTTGGCCCAGCACTGATAAGCTAGGTGGCCTCTCATGCCACAAAAAGTACATACTTTAGGGGATATGGGAACGTTCCCTCTTAGAGCATTACTATTACTTTGGGGCCCACCTCTGTTACCATTGCCCTGAGTCGCATTTTTAGTTGGGAGAACAATTCTATTTTGGCTAGCTGGGGAAGACGTTATAGGCTTGTGACGGGGTCTGTCAGATTTGTGATTGGGATACTTAAAATTAGAACTATAATTATTATCGTAAGGCTTCTTTCCACGAAATTTGTTGTTGAGCACGTATGTGTCAGCCATGTCAGCGGCTTCGGCAAGACAATCTACCTTTTTCCCCTTTAAATGATAGGATACAGAAGAATCAATTTTCCATAGGACATTTTCTAACAGGACCAACTCCTTCAGATCGTTGTAGCTTGTGACTTTCTTACTCTTGACCCAATGATTGAAAGTTTTAGTCATGGTCCTGGCAAATACCTTATGGGTTTCTTCTACTTTCTTCTGGTTTTTACGGACAGATTGCCTGTAAGCCTCAGGCTGCAATTGATAGGTTTTTAAGATAGCTTTTTTGAGATTGTCATAATCCTGCCTAACTTCTGCTACTTCTGACAAATACGTGGCTCGAGCCTGCCCTGTCAAAACGGTTTGCAACATAAAAGGCCATTGATCTCTTGTCCACTTCATACCTCCAGCAACTTCCTCAAACAAAACAAAGAAATCCTGCACATTATCCTCAGTGAAAGGTGGAATGACACTAGTCATAGTCAATCCCAGAGGGGGAACAATTAAGGGAGCATTTGTATTGACATTTAGTTGAGCCGTACGATATTGATATTCACATTGTTCGGTCGTTGCACTGGCATTTATTCTGGCTAGTTCTATACTTGCGTTGGCTTGTTCGGTCGTTGCTTTGGCTTCTTATGCTGGCTTCTTCGGTATTTATTCTGGCTAGTTCTATTTTTAATTTGGCTTGTTCTAGTTCGAATATTTGATTACCGGTCAAACCAGGTGGCAATTGTAAATCAAGTTGGCTAGGTTTACTCGGGATCCCACCAACTGCTCCGTCTCCCTCCTCGCCTTCTACAGGGAACAGGTGGGTTTTTATGGTCTGAGCCACCTCTACTTTGGACATGTTTGAGACAGTTAATTGGAGATGTGAGGCAAGCACTTTCAGTTCGGATTTTGACAGACAGTCAATATCAGGGGCTGTGGGTTCTGATTCTATGAAAACTCGAGCATCTTCGTCATTAATTAGATGAGGCATGATTAATATTTGATTTTTAAGTAGTGAAACAGTAATGAAACTGAGTGAAACTGTATGAAACGAATCCTGGCGAGGTCGCCACTCTTCTGTTACGTATCTTGATCCTCAAGTGGTTAACTTGATGAATCTAGATAGCACAGAGATATATATTAAGGTATCAGACAGCTGAAGGCAGAACAAAAGTAAAATCTAATAAAATTATTTCCTGTTGTTGCTTCCTTTCCTTTTGGATCTTAGGACTTAGTATCCTTTATTGACTGATACTCTTTAATTATGAAAAATACTGAAACTAATTAAAGTCATGTAGTATTTATAAAGAATTATTATTTAACCGAAGCTTAGTAGGCTATGGTTATGAACCGAAGAAGTATATCTAAAGAAGGACTATTAATTCTATAAAAAGTCTTGAAAGATAAATATTAAAGTAAGAATATTTCTGTCTCTTACCCTTTTTTAAATGAATAGATAGTTTTCTTATATGTCCTTTTATTTATATTTAATGTAATTATTCTTGGTTCTTGTCTTACGTTAACAGTATTATATTATTATTATCATCAGGATTGATATCAAAGTCACATAAAAAGTTAGATATATATTTAATAATTAGTTAAATGTATTTCTTAACCACGTAACATTGAGGTTTGATTATGAGTAAATTAATTTACAGGATCGCTTCATAGATTCAATTCAGGTCTCACTCAAATAATATGAAAAACAAAAATAATATTTTGAAGCTTAAAGAATTTTCTTCAGCTTAGGAAATCACTAGAAGTAATATTAACACAGCCATGTTAGTCTAAGGCGATATTACTAATATGAGACAATAGCATCACCGTACTAAGCACCGTTAAGCAATGTAAGCTTAATTAAAAGAAAATGAAAGAACTCGTAAGTATTAATATAAAACAATAGTATTACTTTCATCATAGCCCAATTACTTAAAGAGTTGCTTTAGTCCACAAGTTAGTCAACTAAAATAGTTAAGTACATAATAATAGCATTAACGTTAATTTCCAATCAAATAGTTAAGTACATAAATAGTAGCGTTAACGTTAATTCCCAATCAAATAGTTAAGTACACAATAATAGCGTTAACGTCCCAATCACATATCTCACTAACCAACATAACGTAAGTGTTTACACGGAACACACTTAACACACACATATATAATCTGACTGACAGTCACAATCCCATTATAATACTTCACCCCGTCTTCCTCCAGCTGCAAGTTCACCTTCCCCAACTCCAAATGAGACTGATTTGAATGCCCACTACTCGGGTCTTATATACTAAACAATGATGGTGTAGGAACGAATCAGGAGGCGAGTGATGGTGCGCGCTCCTATCATAGCTCCTCGAGTTGCATAACAGGTGCGTGGACCAATGGAGTCTCCTGGCGTCGATCATACGTCATAGCGTCGGGTCATCACAGTAGTTTGCAGGGTCCCCTATGACGCACGCAGGTGTGAAGGCTTGTTTGCTGGTATGCGGGCGAGCTGGTTTCCCACTCGCTGGTCTGCTTCGCCGCTTGGGTAGTTTGACACTCCTTCAACTCTTAATTCTAACTCTAAATTAACATACAGGGCTCCGTATGTCATAACATGTTTGAGGCTTTCCCATTTATTAATATGGTTTCATAAGGCATTTGTCTCTCTAATATGTTGACCTCATTATACCGCCTTTCTATGTGAGGTTTAACGAAAAAAAATCTCCCCCTTCTGGCATCGTGATTTTTGGCTGGGTTTCTGTCTCCCTATATTCTACTGGAAGCATTCCTCCCTGGTTTGGATCTGTTCCCCTTGGTAGGGGTCGATCGTTTGGAAGTGCGGCCCTGGAGTTAACTCTAGGGGTTGGGGTTTGAGGATGGTTGGAACAGTTATTAGCTAGGTGTCCAGTTTGTCTGCATATAAAGCATCGGATCATTGTTCTCGGATACCCTTTGGTTGGGTTCTCCTCCTCCCCTTTCTTTTTCTCCTCTCTTAACTCTCGGGCTTCCATTATTTGTTTGATTACCTCCATGAGTTCCTTAGTGGTAGTCACTTCATGGATAATGCAGTGCCTTCTAACTTCCACAGGGCATACTTGGATCATAATCTCTCTGATCTCTGTTTCCTGGCTCTCTTGGTCCATATGGGGATACACAAGTTTGACATTTTTCGCGTTTTCCCTCCTCAGGGCTCTCACATTTTGGCTGTCTAGTTTCAGACTCTTAAGTTTGTCTCTGGCCTTCCTGGTGGAGGTTTCTCAGCCAAATTCTTCAATTAGGGCACTCCTAACGTCTGCCCATAACACTAGTCTCTCTAGACGTACTCTTACATCGTTCAGGGCCTTGCCTAAGTGTGCCTTTCCATAGGCGATATTCTTTCCATTTTCTCCTACGTCAAGTAGCGTGAACTGACATTCTAATTGTTCGATCCATAGCTCTATTTCTTCTTTCCCCTCTTCCCATAATCTGAATGGTAATACCGCCGTCATTGTGTCTATTCTGTTTGATAATTATACTCAATCTAAATGATTTGTCGAATCCCACCGCTTGCCACCAAAATGTACTTATTTTCTTATTTCGATTATACTACTAGAGTGGGGGATAAATCGACAGTAATTTAGAAGTTTGTATACTTTATTTAACAAACTTGCTACTACACTAATAACTGTTTCTCTGTTCGGGCCGAGATGAGTTCAAGACACGGATTTAATATTACTTCGACCCACCATAGGTTGTACTTTGGAACCCTAGAACTCCCGTTACTCCCTATTTGGATTCCCGATATTCAGGTATTGACTCAAGTCGGCTTCGATCCATGGGCACGTTACTAGTTTCAAAATTAATACGTTTTTTACCGAGCCCTGCTGTGTCACTCAAGAGGCCAGTGCATAAATGAATCACACCTTTATTCACCTATCTAAAACAAGAGTTATATTCCTAAACTAAACTTCGGAATGATATACTTTTACCGGGCCTACTATGTCTACTCCAGACACCAAGGCGTTACTACATATGACCTTTTATCCCTCTCCGACATATGATGCGATTTTGAGCTGATTAGGGATACCTTAAAGCCTTTGTTACCATCAGGGGTATTTAGAAACCTTTAGTTTACTTACTTCAACCTCTGCAGTTGTCTTTGAGTTAGCTGTGGGCAGAAAACTAATTTTGGAGAGGTAATTATAAGAGTGAGAGAACTCTATTTCTTATTGCTAATCTGGCAACCTCTGCATCATATGAGTCTGAAGGGGTATATTAATATTTCCTCTTAACCATATACAGTACATTTACTCATATGATAAGGGCGTTGTTACAACTTTACCTCAATTGCCTTATCTAAATACTCTTTGATTATATAATATTCTCGTTACTTCATACAATACATTTACTCAAATGACCAGGGCGTTGTTACAAGTAACCTCTAAAGTAGAAACAGCCTCCGCCAATCACCGCGCTCCCCTTTGCTTACTTGCAAAGCCAGCTGATTTTGACAGCTCACGGCTGCAACGTGCCAGTCCCCGCCCACCAGCCAATCAGCGGCCTCCATTGTCTGGACTTTCTACTCCCCCTCAGAAGTCACTCTCTTTCTTTGCTCGAAGAACTCCTTCTGATTATCCTTTGAGTAATACCTCGGTGCCAGCCCTGTACTCCCGTAAGGCACCAAAAGCGGGTTATAATCAACTCCCTGGAACTTACTATGAAGAGAAGAGAGAAGAGATGAAGGAAGCAAAAAGTCAGTGCAAACGTACAGCCGGGCAAAGCAACCAGCCAATCAGAGCGCGCGAGAGCGGGAGGCCAGAGTAAAAAGGCAGCCGCGCGCGGACTCCAGGGGTCACTCACCCCTTAGAGCTCACCGGGTCCACACACTGCAACCTACTTGCTCTCCCTCTCGCCCGGGCACAAAGGAACACACGGAACCCACTTTTCCCGTTACCTTGCCCTCACCTAAACACAGTTCCAGACACACACACACCTGATCCAGCATACCAGAATACATTTGTTTAAGGACCAATATTGGGCCCGCATATTATAAGGAGAGAAAGAGAGATGTGGTGGATTAACCTGGTGGTTTGCTATATAAATTGATGTGTCCTTCTAGGACAAGACTAAAGGAAAAACAATTTAGACTTACCTGAATATATAAAGATGATGATGTGTTTATTAATTAGTTATTTTTGTTAGCACCGGCACCAGCCGAAGAGTTATTATATAGGATCTGATAGGAGAGATTTAAGATTAAAAGGGTAGGGGAAAGAATACTTGTGTAGATAAATGAGGCAACCAAAGTTAAAGAGGGAAACAGTTGTTTAGTTGCCAAATAGATTAAAGATTAAAAGAGTAAAAGTAAAGAGGGGAGGGAAAGAATACTTTTGTTAATAAATGAGGCAACCAGTAAGTTAAAGAGGGAAACAATTGTTTAGTTGCCTAATAGATTAGCTATAGCTAGGGATGGACACTAGTCCCTATGAATCATTTATGAAGTTGTGTAAAAAGGAAACTGTGAAGAAGGACACTAGTCCAATGTGAGTTGCGTTATTATTAAGTCTAAAAGAGTTATTCCGTGTATGCGTCTGAGGCACGGTTCATCTTTTGTTAGTACGATAATTGATTAAGGGGAAGGGTAACCTAGCGTGTTGGTAACAGGGTTACTAGAGGGTAAATTCAGAAGATGTAATTGAGATAGAGATTGTAAACCTAATTGTGAAGTAACGGGGTGACGGAACCCAATAGTATTATTGAGGTAAAGATTGTAAACCTAATTGTGAAGTAACGGGGTGACGGACCCCAATAGTATTATTGAGATAAAGATTGTAAACCTAATTGTGAAGTAACTGGGTGGCGGAACCCAATAGTGTGATTGAGGTAAAGATTGTAAACCTAGATTGTGAAGTAACTGGGTGGCGGAACCCATATTATACGTGAGAGAGACCTTGTAATCTCATTCGGTAATTCGTATGATGTTATGTCATTGTGGAGGTACTTGTGTAGTAACGACGGTTGTGTCAGAGGAATAAATAGATTTTATTGAGGAGATAGATTATATATGTTATAGGCTTGGGGTTGGGAAAAGGCTCAGTAAACGTGGGAAAGCCTAAAGAGTAGAGGAACGAATATAACTTTTGTTTTAGTTAGGCAAAGAGCATATGGTTCATTAGGCCCTGGTCTAAATAAAAGACACAGCAGGGTTTTGACTTAATTATTTAGGATTAATCACTAATAACGGGTCGTAGGATTGAAGCCGACTTGAGTCAATACCTGAATAGCGGGGATTCAGTTAGGGAGTAACGGGAACTCTAGGGGTCCAAAGTACAACCTAGCATGAATCTACGTAATATTCAATCTGAGTCTTGAACTAATCTCGGCCTGAGCCAAAAACCCATTATTAGGGTAGTTAGGAAGTCTGTTAAATAAAATATACGAACTTCTAAATGACTGTCGAATTATCCCCCGTATTAGTAGCATAAAAGATTTAGAATTCAATACTACAATAATAATAATAATAATAATAATAATATAATAATAATAATGACCTTACAATCATTCACATTTAAATAATATTTAATTTGATAGTTATGAGTTAACCCCCTGAGCCCCAGCGACGCAGGGTTTGCGTCCACAATATATGTAACGCTAAACCCCAGCGACGCATGGTTTGCGTCCTGGCCGGTCCGGTCCTAATTACTCCGGTCCTATGGCACCCCGAGGGCTCAGATTTGTATGGCAACTGTGTACGTATCCCACCCATGCCGATGGTTGAAAAGTCTCAAAGTCCAACCGCGTGCGCGTGAGCGCGCAAAAACCTGATTTTTTTGGGAAATTGCCTTCAATTTTTTACTCTTGTAAAATCCGTTTTCGGGGGCTCTGTAGGACCATTTTTGGCACTTTTTGATAAAAAAATTGTTTTCCTTCATTCCTAACCCATTCGCTATTGTTTCTGGAATAAAACAAAAATTCAGAATCAGCCGGTCCTGGGTGGTACATTTATTAATATTTAGCTGATACTCAGCAGTTTAAGTGAACAGCTGCCGCACCTGCGTTCAAATGCAAAACAAATCTGCCTTTTTACTATTTCGCTTTTTCATTATCAATTTGATTTTCATGTCTTCTATATTCACTCTCTGTTGGGAAATTTTCTCTCGTAGCCTTATAATTTATGATTATTTTGAGGATAGATGGAAATATACCCAATATCATAACATAGTATTAGTACTAGTGTTTGGGTGTGTGTGTACGGCATTGGGCTGTATGACCATGATTCGGAGCGGGTGGTAGTGGATGGAGCTTGTTGCAAAAAAGACTATCACTTTTAGCTACTCGGTGGTCTTGTTAGTTTGTTGTTGGACTGCTACGCTACAGAACAGGAATCAAGGCCTGCACTTGAACTATGACAATAGAGATATAGAGAGGATAACACAATTGGCGATATTTTCGGTAATAATATAGTGAAGACCTTGAAATGACCTACACTTTTGACTTACCTGTAGGATATATCTTAGTTGCTGAGAGTAATGTAAGGTCAGCTTGATAGAAACTCAAATAATACCATTTACTTTGACTTGAGAAAGGTCCGTACATTTGTTGAAATTCCACTTGAAAATAGCTATTGGTTTGAATAATTTGCAAAACGAGAGTGGAGAAAGGCTGAAAAATGTATGTGAAGAAGTGAAGATTGAGGTAATACGTTCTTCAAAAAATGGCGTATACACAAGTACACCTGACAGACTTGTGAGGGGAGAGATTGTAGAGAGGGCATTGATGGATTATGTGCTGGTGACAAGGGAAAGATTGTGTAGAAGGCTGGATGTGAATGTGATGAGAGGTGAGGCGGAGGGTATGTCGGATCATTACCTGGTGGAGGGAAAGCTAAGAGTTAAGAGTTACAGGAGAATAAGAGACAAGTGTGAAGTAAGAGAGTTAATAAAAGTTAGTGAGTTAGAGAAGAGTGCAAAAGAGAGGGAGTACAAGGAAAGACTAAATGAAAAGTTGATGGAAGTGAGAGAGATGGAAGGGAGAGAAGTAGAGGTTGAATGGCAACAGTTTAAGGAAGGAGTGAAAGCAAGTGCAGAGGTAGTATGCAGCAAAAGGAAAGTAGGAGGCAGAGGTATAAGGAAGGGAAGCGAGTGGTGGAATGATGTGGTGAGAAAGGCAGTTGAGGAAAAGAGACAGTGTTTTGAGAGGGTTTTGCAGGATGGTAGTGTTGAGGTATGGGAGAGGTACAAGGAGAATAGGAGAGAGGCAAAACGGAACATTAGAGAAGCAAAAAAAGTTGCAAACGAAAGGTGGGATCAAAGGTTGAGTGAGAATCTTGAAGAACGAAAGAAGATGTTCTGGAAGGAGGTAAATTGAGTACGAAAATGAGGACAAAAGAGGGAAGAGTCAGTGAAAGATGCAAATGGAGAATTACTAGTGGAACCAGTTGAAGTGAGGAAAAGATATGCTGAGTATTTTTAATCCTTGCTAAATGCAAGAGATGGAAGAGAAGCCGTGATTGAAGCAGTGGTTGATGGAGATAGGTTACCCAGGCCACCCAGGTGGCAGGGAATGAATGTAAGGATTGAGGAAAATGAGGTGAAAGAAGCAGTGAAACAAATGAAAGCGGGAAAAGCAGAAGGTTTGGATGGTATTGCTGTGGAGTGTATACAGAAGGGTGGAGATGTGATTAGATTGGTTGGTGAGACTTTTCAATGTGTGTTTTGTGATGTCAAGGGTACCAATAGACTGGAAGAGTGCATGTATTGTGCCGTTGTACAAGGGGAAGGGAGATTAGCAGGAGTGTTCAAGTTATAGAGGTATTAGTTTATTATCAGTGGTTGGAAAGCTGCATGGCAGGGTGTTGATAGAGAGGATAATAAAATGTACGAAAGTTGCAATAGGAGAAGAACAGTGCGGTTTTAGGAGGGGAAGAGGGTGCGTGGATCAGATGTTTGCAGTAAGACAGTTATGTGAGAAGTGTTTAGAGAAGCATATGGAGATTTTTTGGGCTTTTATGAATTTGGAAAAAGCATATGATCGTGTGGATCGTGAAACAATGTGGAAGGTGTTAAGGATTTATGAAATTGGAGGAAATATGTTGGACGCAGTTAAGAGTTTTTATGAAGGGAGCAGGGCATTTGTTAAAGCAGGAAATGGTGAGTTGAGTGAATGGTTTGAGGTAAAGGTAGGTTTGCGACAGGGTTGTGTAATGTCACCATGGCTGTTTAATATGTTTATGGATGGTGTGGTGAGGTAGGTGAAAATGAGAACTATGGGAAGAGGATTGGGTTTAGTAGGAAAGAATGGTAGAGATTGGGAGATGAATCAGTTGCTGTTCGCTGATGACACAGCGTTGGTCGCGGATTCTGAGGAGAAATTGCAGCGGGTAGTCAAAGAGTTTGGAGTGGTTTGTGGGAGGAGGAAACTGAAGGTGAACATCAATAAAAGTAAAGTAATGGTGTGTAATAGGGGTGATCATAGGGTGAATCTAGATGTGAGGCTGGATGGGGAAATATTGGAACAAGTAGAGGGTTTTAAATATCTCGGAGGAATGATAAGCAGGAGTGGAGGTATGGAAATGGAGGTAAAACAGAGAGTGTGTGAAGGAAGGAAAGTTTTCGGAGCAATGGAAAGTATGTGGAAGACGAGAAATCTCGGAATGAAAGTAAAAAGTGCAATGTATCAAGGAATTGTTTTGCCAACAGTGATGTATGGGGCTGAGACATGGGTTCTGAAGAAAAGGGAGAGAAGAAAGCTGGATGTGACGGAGATGAGCTGCTTGAGGAATATGTGTGGAGTTACCCGTAGAGACTGATTGAGCAATGAAGAATATACGTAGGCGAGTGGGGCAGCAGGAACATTTGTCAGCCAGAGTGGACAGAAGGGTGCTGAGCTGGTATGGTCGTGTTGAACGAATGGGAGATGAAAGGCTTACACAGAGAATATATGAGTCAGATACAAGGGGAGATAGAAGGGCAGGAAGGTCCCCATTGAGATGGATAGACTGTGTAAGACAAGCTTTGGATGATAGAGGAATGACTATAGATCAGGCAAAGGAAGTGGTAATAAACAGGAATGAATGGAGAATGCTTGTGAGTAGTTGAGTGAACACGTGGTCATTTGGTGGAAGGGGCCGGGCGCAAGTTGGACTAGATAATAGTCCATCAGGCGCATGGCCCGGGCAGACGATTAATATGAAAGCTGCGCCTGGAAGTGTGGTGGGCGGGCTTGTGGCTTTGGCTCCGATACATGGCTGTCTGCCGAGATCGGAGCCTCTCCGGGTGGTCGGGGGCCGGGGGAGTGCTGGAGCGACCTTGGTGACCCTGATTTCTGGGTATTCTCCTGGGTGACCTAGATGTGTGGGAATGTTGTGTTTTGTCTGTGTTTGTTCGCTGTTTTGTCTTGTGTTTTGTGTTTTTCTGTTCTTGCTCTGTCTTGAGTCGGCCACCCCCAAGAAAATACAAACACAAAAAATA
Source organism: Paralithodes platypus (assembly GCA_032716605.1). NCBI lineage: Eukaryota > Metazoa > Arthropoda > Malacostraca > Decapoda > Lithodidae > Paralithodes > Paralithodes platypus. The sequence goes on along the minus strand of CM064564.1, from coordinate 25,355,616 downwards.
ATAATAAAAAAATAGAGGAAAATAAAATAAAACAAATAGGAAAAGTTGGGATTGGGCCTGAGCATATAGATAGATAGATAGCAAAACAAAGATGGCAAGAATACTTTTGCTTGACTGCCATTTGCATAGGATTATTAAATATATATGGGTAATGATGAAAATGCGACAATTAACAATAATATATAATACACAAATTGAGTATTTACACAGTACGCATGTGTACTGGTAGTATTGCATTAGATATTGATAAGGGAAGAGATTTTCAGGAATAAAATGTCAGACTTTGAGTACTGTATGTTGGTCTCAGTAATAGATATGCTAGTAGTGCTAATGTTAATGCAAGGACTTGTTCTGATCTTATTCTTATAGAATACTATCATAGTAATGGGTATTACCTTCATCTCACGTCCACATTAAATAATTACTGTATTTTTGTGTGATATATAAATCATAGCACTTGGGCCTGAATCAAGAGGATTTATTGTAAGCCGATTCCGACCGACCTAAGATGTTTGTGTTGTTACATACAGTAGGTGGATGGTCTCTTAACACACTACACAATTTAACACTCCTACATTAATCAACATTGGTTGTATTGTTATTGTGATTTAATGCCAACTTACATAATCAAATTGCTATTCTATGTTATTCTGCATACTCAGGCCCAATCCCCACTTTTCCTATTTTTGTTTTCGTTTTGGTTTCTCGCATTTCCTTTTTTTTTTGGGGGGGGGGGCCGACTCAAGACAGAGCCAGAATAGGGACAACACAACATAAAACAATGAACACAGAAAAACAAAATACAGATTCACACACATCTAGGTCATCCATGAGAAGACCCAGAAACCAGGGTCACCATGGTCTCTCCAGCACTTCCCTGGCCCCCGACCACCCAGAGAGGTTCCAATCTAGGCAGGCAGAAATGCAGCAGAACGAAACCACAAGCCCGGCCACCACACTTCCAGGCGCACCCTTCATATAAACCGTCTCCCCGGGCCAGGCGCCTGATGGACTATTATCTAGTCCAACTTGCGCCCCACCCCTTCCCCCAAATGACCAAGTGTTCACTCATCTATTCACAAGCATTCTCCTTTTTTTCCTGTTTATTACCACTTCCCGTACCTGATCTACAGTCATTCTTCTATCAACCAAAGTTTGTCTTACACAGTCTCTCCATCTCAATGGGGGTCTTCTTTGCCATTCTATCTCCCCTTGTATCTGACTCACATATTATCTTTGTAAGCCTTTCATCTTCCATTCGTTCGACATGACCATACCAGCTCAGCACCCTTCTGTCCACTCTGGCTGACCAATGTTCCTGCTGCCCCACTCTCCTAAGTATCTCTTCATTCCTCAATCTGTCTCTACGAGTAAGTCAAATTGGTTTGGAAAATATATGTCAAATCTATACCTAAGCCTTCATAAATAGCCACAGTTTTGTCTTATGTCGTCCTCGTAATTTCCAACCTTCAGTCAGTTTGAGTTTACTAAGAAAAACCTTCCCATCCATCTTTAAAATTAAGCAAAGTTCATCTACCTTGAAACGAATATGACGAGGTAAATCACAGCAGTAAAATATAATAATGGGCAGGAAGATGATAAGAGGGGATTGTCACGCAAATACCCAGACAAACCTGGTAATCTGTGGTGATGTATGAGACTATGTGTCGGTGTGTGTATAGTGGATGTTGAAATACCTGCTGTGCATGTGTTGTTGCTTGTTTGTGTATATATACAGTATATTTGTGTACATGTTATTTTGTATGCAGAGGTTACTTTAAGTTCCTTCCTACCTTTGCTCTAAATAAAGACAAGGACTGTTTACAGTGTAAACGCATGCCACTTTTGTCACATGAACACGGACATATCTCAAATAACAATAGACTTAATAACTACCATTCATAAAACCAAAGTACGTCATCAATGTGAATAGTAAAATACCAATGTAATGATTCTGAAACACACATTATTAATCAAAGAATTGTACAAATAAAGATATTGTACTGTAATAAAGCATCCTTTATTTGATTTTAGTCAAGCCAGTTACACACATTTGTGAAATATAAGTAAATCATTATGTGTTGAGTGGTACTTGAAAAGTAGACAGAATGGATAAAAAACACCATCTGAGGAAGAGCACTTTATTGACAAAGTTTCGCAGATAGCTTCATCAGGTCACTCCTGATGAAGCTATCTGCGAAACGTTGTCAATAAAGTGCTCTTCCTCAGATGGTGTTTTTTATAAATCATTATGTATGAAGCAAGTAAGACAGGGTACCCTGGTGACGACATTACCTCTGTATTTGTTTAGTAAGACAGGGTACCCTGGTGACAACATTACCTCTGTATTTGTTTAGTAAGACAGGGTACCCTGGTGACGACATTACCTCTGTATTTGTTTAGTAAGACAGGGTATCCTGGTGACGACATTACCTCTGTATTTGTTTAGTAAGACAGGGTACCCTGGTGACGACATTACCTCTGTATTTGTTTAGTAAGACAGGGTACCCTGGTGACGACATTACCTCTGTATTTGTTTAGTAAGACAGGGTACCCTGGTGACGACATTACCTCTGTATTTGTTTAGTAAGACAGGGTACCCTGGTGACGACATTACCTCTGTATTTGTTTAGTAAGACAGGGTACCCTGGTGACGACATTACCTCTGTATTTGTTTAGTAAGACAGGGTATCCTGGTGACGACATTACCTCTGTATTTGTTTAGTAAGACAGGGTACCCTGGTGACGACATTACCTCTGTATTTGTTTAGTAAGACAGGGTACCCTGGTGACGACATTACCTCTGTATTTTTTTAGTAAGACAGGGTACCCTGGTGACGACATTACCTCTGTATTTGTTTAGTAAGACAGGGTACCCTGGTGACGACATTACCTCTGTATTTGTTTAGTAAGACAGGGTACCCTGTTGACGACATTACCTCTGTATTTGTTTAGTAAGACAGGTTACCCTGGTGACGACATTACCTCTGTATTTTTTTAGTAAGACAGGGTACCCTGGTGACGACATTACCTCTGTATTTTTTTAGTAAGACAGGGTACCCTGGTGACGACATTACCTCTGTATTTTTGTAGTAAGACAGGGTACCCTGGTGACGACATTACCTCTGTATTTGTTTAGTAAGACAGGGTACCCTGGTGACGACATTACCTCTGTATTTGTTTAGTAAGGCAGGGTACCCTGGTGACGACATTACCTCTGTATTTGTTTAGTAAGACAGGGTACCCTGGTGACGACATTACCTCTGTATTTGTTTAGTAAGACAGGGTACCCTGGTGACGACATTACCTCTGTATTTGTTTAGTAAGACAGGTTACCCTGGTGACGACATTACCTCTGTATTTGTTTAGTAAGACAGGGTACCCTGGTGACGACATTACCTCTGTATTTGTTTAGTAAGACAGGGTACCCTGGTGACGACATTACCTCTGTATTTGTTTAGTAAGACAGGGTACCCTGGTGACGACATTACCTCTGTATTTGTTTAGTAAGACAGGGTACCCTGGTGACGACATTACCTCTGTATTTGTTTAGTAAGACAGGGTACCCTGGTGACGACATTACCTCTGTATTTGTTTAGTAAGACAGGGTACCCTGGTGACGACATTACCTCTGTATTTGTTTAGTAAGACAGGGTACCCTGGTGACGACATTACCTCTGTATTTGTTTAGTAAGACAGGGTACCCTGGTGACGACATTACCTCTGTATTTGTTTAGTAAGACAGGGTACCCTGGTGACGACATTACCTCTGTATTTGTTTAGTAAGACAGGGTACCCTGGTGACGACATTACCTCTGTATTTGTTTAGTAAGACAGGGTACCCTGGTGACGACATTACCTCTGTATTTGTTTAGTAAGACAGGTTACCCTGGTGACGACATTACCTCTGTATTTGTTTAGTAAGACAGGGTACCCTGGTGATGACATTACCTCTGTATTTGTTTAGTAAGACAGGGTACCCTGGTAACGACATTACCTCTGTATTTGTTTAGTAAGACAGGTTACCCTGGTGACGACATTACCTCTGTATTTGTTTAGTAAGACAGGGTACCCTGGTGACGACATTACCTCTGTATTTGTTTAGTAAGACAGGGTACCCTGGTGACGACATTACCTCTGTATTTGTTTAGTAAGACAGGGTACCCTGGTGACGACATTACCTCTGTATTTGTTTAGTAAGACAGGGTACCCTGGTGACGACATTACCTCTGTATTTGTTTAGTAAGACAGGGTACCCTGGTGACGACATTACCTCTGTATTTGTTTAGTTAACCAATATATTATATACATTGTTTTATGTATTACAGATCCTAATATGTATTACAGATCCTAATATGTATTACAGCTCCTAATATGTATTACAGATCCTAATTGGTTACTTAATTATAGTCTGGCAGCGGTAAATCACGAAACATACGCTCAACATCATAACTTAGACGTACTCGGTTATTAGCTTTCAAACTCATTAGCACCATCATAATAACTCACTTATATGTGTAGTTTGTTTTGCAGCTGTTAATTAATTTAATTAGATAACGGATTTAACAAACTACAGTCTTAAATCAATCACACTAACTAGAGTATTTCCCTGTACCACATCATGTGGATGAAAATAATATATGTAGGAAACTGTCGCTATATTAGGATGATGATAGGCCATTATATACTGTGTTGTTTTTGCATAATAGCAAATGTATATTTTCAAGTGATATACCATTACCTAACATTATACTAATTACATAACTACTAAAGGCAATACTAGCTCATCAATCAACTTCACAATACAATAAACTGGCAATATATGAAAGCATGCATTACTATTGAAGAATTTTAAATTATTATGAATGACTCATATTAGAGGTATAAAATGTATATATGAATCCCGGAATGTATATATGAATCCCGGAATGTATATATGAATCCCGGAATGTATATATGAATCCCGGAATGTATATATGAATCCCGGAATGTATATATGAATCCCGGAATGTATATATGAATCCCGGAATGTATATATGAATCCCGGAATGTATATATGAATCCCGGAATGTATATATGAATCCCGGAATGTATATATGAATCCCGGAATGTATATATGAATCCCGGAATGTCCCAAGTCAGAATGTTGTCCCCGCTTCCAGAATATGTAAAGTGATTTTTAGTGATTGCAAGTTTGCATGTTCGTGAATTCCTTGATGGTCGCTTGCATGTTTTCCTTTAGGTTTCCAAAAGGAAGGCTGGAGAGTGCATTTACTTGAACACATTTGTTTCCAGAATGGTTGATAACATTGTTTGGGCTCTCACTGATTTGACTATATTTTAGAATATTAACAATACTCAAAGAACCTTCAGTTACATTCAATTGTACATCTCAAATATAATATAAATATGAGAGCAATGAGTGACATTAGTGGTACTACAAATGTGCCATACTTACACATTCTGAAGACGCAGAATATATGGCATTGATTACAATAACTTGCGAATAATAGATATCTACTGTAAGATGGACCAAACACAACACATTTACTATATTTTTCTATGAAACTATATCGTGAACTCCTTAGTACAGAGTCGACTCGAATATGATTATATTCAATATTCAACATTAGTATTGAAAATACCTGTATAAATATAAGATACATAACGAGTATGCCAACTACAGCCTTACCATCATCAATCAGTAGCCAGTCCTTACTCCCTCAAGGGGTAGTGCAGATCAGCAATACACAAGACAGGAAAAAGAGGTTTCAGGATAAGAACAAATATAACAGTTTACCCACACAAAGCAAGCACACAACCAATCAAAACCACCAATCACTCATTGGTCTATTAATAATGGTTATATAAGACAGACGACTACCATCATTATCACCAATAACTGGCTGGTCGTACGTGACAAGAAGGACTTAACTACTGCGACATAAACCGTCCCATCTCCCCCTCGTACGGAAGTAATCAATGACAACTGCTTCATTATGGAGAGTTATAGCATATTATTAAATTATTATAATGTATAACTTGCAAAATAAACAAACCAAAACTTATACGAACACAGTAAAAAGACAAAACAACTAATCAAAATCGCTATGTGGAAACAACGCTTAAGTAAAATAATAATTTATAAATAAAAGAATACAATCCACCACATAGGAGGGTGTACATTACTACATGAGCAAGTTAATCTGTTTCCCAAGCAAAATAATCGCACACATAACAACGCACTATCGTCACGTTCAAGGAATTAGTCAATTTGGGAAGTCGGGGACGTTCTGGTAAATTTAACTAAACTATGCATGAATAAGGAAACTACAATTAATGTAAACATTGTCTATTAAAATAAGGAAACTACAATTAATGTAAACATTGTCTATTAAAATAAGGAAACTACAATTAATGTAAACATTGTCTATTAAAATAAGGAAACTACAATTAATGTAAACATTGTCTATTAAAATCAAATGTGCAACTTGACAAGACATTAACAATAGTACAAAATACAAATGGCTATCACTAACGATAGTGCTACCGGGTAGGTAGCAGTAAGCATAGCATGCTTTAAGTTTCCCCTAACAATTACTACCTTACTAATAACCTACATTTATTGTACAAATAAACTAAGGAAATCGCAAAATCAAGCAATTGATACTATCGACAATGAATAGATACAATATCATATATACAAATATTTGAAAATATGAAGAAGGCACAATAGTTTTAAACAAAAGTGTACTCTTTTAACAAGAACAATTAATTATACAAATTAATAATAACACTAGAAAAAGATAAACATTAATACATATAGACAAACAGTAAGCAGAGGGTGTAATAGAAACTTCAAATTAATAATGCTTGATTAAAATTAGTAATATCAAATTTTAAAATAGTCACAATAATTGACCTTAAATTTTTTTAATGTATGCAACAATTTACTTGCAACAAAACCTCTGTCTATTAAGAGTCTGTATAGTAACCTAGCTCTATCCCAAAAGTCTTCTACTCTGGTATAAATTTTACAAAATCTTATTAGCTGGGAATAAAAACTATTATATATATGTTATTTTACTATCGATATTACTATTAGGGAAAGGAAAGTTTATTACGTTAAAATTAAAATCGTCAACTTTGTGGTAAATTGTATGTGTGTACTGTTCATTAACAATCTGTATATTGATATCAAGAAAATTTTCAACTTTATCATTTACGTTACAATGTGTGAAGGGATGGAATTTGGATAAATTTGTTTAGCAACTTGATTAAAATTTAACATATACCAAACAAGAATATCATTAAAATACCTACTATTATTACATAACAATTTAGCAAGTGCTAATTTTTCTGGGATGTTATTTTTCTTGCTACTATCAACTAAGTTTTTCATAAATTTAAATTCTAAAGCAAGCAACAATAAGTCTGCAATTAAAGGGCAAGCATTGCCACCCATAGGAATTCCTAATATTTGTTTGAAAATGTAGGGCCCGAATCTAACATAAGTATTGAAAAAAGAGGAATTTAAGGGCATCTTTAAGTTTAGTTCTATCAGAATATACTGAACTAGTGGGATCAAAGCTAAGTGACGCATTATTAAAATATGAATTCACATTTATGTAACGATTACGACTACTTTCATATCTGTCAAAATGCAAATCTATAATAAAGCATAGTTCTGAAAATACTAAATCTAAAGGCAAATTGGTATACAAAGTTGAAAAGTCGAAGCTATGTACTGAGGTAACTTTCCGCATGGTATTAAGTTTATCAATAACTTCTACTGAATTATTGTCAACACTCCAATAATAGTTAATGCCAGTTCTTTGATGGTACCACAGTATCGTTTATGAGTACTTTTAATGTATTTTAAGCAATGTACAACCTGTGTTGACAAAGTTTTAGTGGTAGCAAATTTTGCTCCGGCAATAAAGCGATATTTATAAGGTCCTTTATGAAATTTGGGTAACATGTATAATTTAGCAATGCATTTATTCTTATCAGAAAGTTTAATATCAAAGGTTACATTTTTATTAGAATGTTCATTAATTAAGTTATCAACAATAACATTTTCTGAATTTCATAAACAGAATTACTGCAAATATTTGTTATGGAATGCATTACCTTTAATGCCTAGTTCTTTTTTCCTGTTTTCTAGATAAAATGTCTTACATGTGCAGCTATAGTTATTGCTGGCTTTATCTACTGTAGTGATTACAAAATGTTTATGAACATTTATTAAATCAATGTTAAGCTTATTATAATTATAGTTTACAAAATCAGAAAGGTTAAATTCATTTGTCAAGGAGAGCACTATATTTCTAATTAATTTAATCAATAATTTTGACCATGCGTCTAGCTCCCTCGCATCGCAGCGCTTAGTTTTTAACAATTTATATTTTAATCTATTAACTGAAAAAACAATATATTTTAAAATTTTGTCAAATGTTGCTTTATCATTCCCTATTCTATATTTAAAACCTTTTTGACATAGCTCCGCTAATTTGTTGTTTGCAAATTGTTTAACTATTGCTACATCACCTGTTACTATTATGACCTATCGGACTATAAATGAACTTTATTAATGTATTACGTCTGTTAGCTGGCATATCCACGACTCTTTGACATACGCATTTATTATTATTGAAAATGTCATTTTCTGAAAGATTATCTAAAACTTTATTATAATTACAATTAATAGACCCAACAGGTCGTTCATATGAATAAACTATTATTGGTTTGAAATCTTTATATCCATCCGCCAACTTGGACTTAACTTTCTTTGAATTCATTAGATTGTTAACATTAATTTTGTCTAAAATTTTAGAGGAATAATTCAAAGTTGATATAACTTTATCTTTAATTGGATTATCTATGAATGTCTTAGAATTGGCTCTAATACATCCTATAAAAGCAAAGACAGTATTTTTAAATTTATTGGTGAAATTATTTGTATTATTTAGAATATTTTCTATCAAAGGCGCAAAACTTTTCTTTTGTAGGCGTTTCAATTAATCTTTTATTGTTTTAATTTCGAAATGCATAATTATATAATGAATACAAATTATTGACAATCAGGTTAATATCTGACCTGTTTTTCTTTTTATTTCATTAATTTACTCTTCTATTACCATGTCTACATGGTCTTCTGTTTCTAACGGGGAAGTTAAAGTAAGGGTTATTAAAATCGTATTTTAAAAAAGTCTTTATACAATATGTTGCGTACACCTTTAATTTGATTAAGTCCAAATGGATAGATAGTTATTAGTGTTCCAATCCAATTATGTTCTCTATCTAAAAGATCTTTTTCTTCTTTAACAACTTACTGCCGGTCTGGGCAAAGAAGGAAACATTGCACTCGATAATGACGTGGGTTTCTCCTCCGCCTACGGTATGGGTAGACACAGATGCTTCAGGGACAATAGGCTGGGGATATCAGTCAAGCCTAGGCCACCAGGGCCAAGGTCTTTCGTCCCAAGACATGAACTTTCATATAAACCAACAAGAACTCTTAGTCCCACTATTTTTCCTTCAAACTCACGGCTCTTCATTACAAGGGAAGTCAATTGCGTTTCGAATGGACAACTTGAATGCGGTACACTGCATTCAAAAGCAAGGGTCAACAAGGTCTCAACACATTATCAGATGACTGGAACAGATGGACTTCCATCTATCTTTTTCCGCCTCCAGACGCTTCACTCATGTGTCAGGTAGTTCACAAACTACGGGGTTACCGAGGCCTAGTCTCGATGATCGTAACACTATGGCCGGCTCAGTGGTGGTATCTCCAGTTGAAAACATGGTGCGAGAACCCGGTATTACACACGGTCTCGTCCTTCCACTTGGAAACAATTGGCAACCTAAAGACCTCGCTGACTTTTGCCTTATGGACATTCAAAATGCCAAATGGTTAACCCAGTATGGAGAGAGTGTTACAAGTAAATGTCTTAATCAGTATACTATGTCCACCAGGAGACAGTATCAGGCACATCGGAAAACGTTCACAACCTGGATAGTGGAGACAGCGCAAACAGACGCCTCAGTGGCTCTCATTTTTAAATACTTAGATTATTTGTTTCAACATAAGCGCTTCTCAGTAGTTACACTAAAGAATCACTTGTCAGCCATTAGAACCCCCTTTTTCGACCTCACAGGTCTATCCATACTGCAGGCAGAAGAAAAAGGCTACATGAGGGCATGTTTCAAGCTACGCCCACCACCACGCCAGCTCATGCCTACCTGGTCGCTAGACAAAGCTTTGTCGTTGCTTCACTCACGCAAATATAACCATGCGCCAGATTTTGATTCAGTATTAAAGAAGGCTGTGTTCCTTATGGCTTTAGCGACAGGAAACAGAGTATCTGAGCTGGCAGCGATGCGCAACGAAACCAACTGCCTCAGATTCGGGAGACTGAACGAACACGTACAAATCGCTCCGTCTCCCACGTCCATTGCAAAGAATGAAGATTGTGATAATTTTTTTCTCAGAATTTACTGTCCCGGCGCTGAAACGCGGACACATTCATTATCTTTTATGCCCAGTACAGGCTTTACTTAAGTTTATGAGGGTAGCACAACCTCAACAACCAAGCTTCCTATGGGGCAACCGAACAGGTAATCGCATCACGAGAAGAAAATTGGCTTCTTTACTCGTAGATGTAATCAGGGAAAGTAATCCCGGCGAAGTGGGCAGAGCCCATGATATAAGAAAGTGGGCCGTTTCTCTTAGATCCATGCAAAAATATTCAGTTGACAACATAGGTAACACAAAGCTGTGGGCGTCCAACAATACTTTGTTGACGCGATACCTGTCGGTGGCCCTGGATAAACCAAAACTAACCTGTGTGGCGTTGCGGCAACGGGTCTAGTAGTCCATGTGCTATTACTAATTAAGTGTTAATCTTAAAAGGTGAAAAGAAGGGGGGGGGGGTTGCTAGATAGCTCAAAGACCCCTAGAGCCCTCCGCCGGATATTGTGATGAGTTCACGAGCTGTGATACTTAATAGTCGAGCTGGTTCTATAGCTCAACAGATTTTATTTTATTTGTGAAGATATCTATCTTAGTACAACTATATAGTATAAACAATATATACAAACTGATATAGAATGTACAAATATTATTAAGGCCAGTATATAATCCAAAGAGTTATGGGTCTGTATCTGTTTGAAAGAGAATAAGAATATGTCCCCAAACAATATTACGACGGATCGCAGAGTGCAGATCCAGTCACCTATAAGCAGATCTTCTTTGAAGTAACGCACTGCTTTTCTTTTCCATTTTTATAAAACATTGTATGTAAACAGTAAAGACTTAAATTGTTATACGGATTCTTTGTCTCTAGCTGAGGTAATTTATAAGTGTGTTGATATTGTCACAAATGTCCCCCTCCAGTCTTAAGATATCAGGCATATCGTCAATGATGGAGGGGCCACTAATAAATTATAGGTTTGATTCCCGGAGGGAAGAAAGAAAACCTAATATTTAGTAGGGGCCCCGTAATCATTGACGATGTAGGGCCCTCCCGTCCATCCCCTTCCCATTCGCTTGATGTCTTGAGGTGAATCTTAATATGTCAGTGAAGAAAGTATGGCGGCTCAGGGAGCAGCGTCAAGGAACCCCACACAAGAAATCCATGAGATGGAAAGCTATAGTATAACAATTATTAAGTATATATATTTTTTTAATTTTACGATGTTTTTTTTCGTAGCGAGTACCCAATCCTAAGACGATTAGATAAGAGAATAAGCGTTACCCTTATGAAGCGTACTCCGTTCTCCCCGCGGCGGTAGATTCAAACTGGCTACCGCGGGCGCTTGAATGGAGGCTATTATATTAACCCTTTCACGCACATACGACGCAAAGGTTGCCAGATTAGCAATAAGAAATAGAGTTCTCTCACTCTTCTAATTACCTCTCCAAAATTAGTTTTCTGCTCACAGCTAACTCAAAGACAACTGCAGAGGTTGAAGTAACTAAACTAAAGGTTTCTAAATACCCTTGATGGTAACAAAGGCTTTTAAGTATCCCCAATAGGCTCAAAATGCGTCATATGTCGGAGAGGGTTAATAGGCATATCATCAATGATAACGGGGCCCCTACTAAATATTAGGTTTTCTTCCCTCCGGGAATCAAACCTATAATTTTAACACTCCCTGCGGGCATACCAATGGGGTAGCCTGTGCTAGCTAATTTAAACCCTGTTCAATACAACTCAGATATATACAAATGAGTAACGACTCACTAGAAGTGAGCGAATGAAGAATGTGGCGGAGCGCAGGCGACACACGTCTGGTCAGATTGCCCGCGGGGAGTAGAAGGAAGTATGGCGGCTCAGGGAGCAGTGTCAAGGAAGTCCTTACAAGAAATCCACGAGATGGAAAGCTGTAGTATAACAATTATTAAGTAAAGTTTTCCATTTTATTTTTTACGAAAGTGTTTTTGTAGCGGTTACCCAATCATAAGACGATTCCATAAGAGAATAAGCGTTACCCTTATGACGAGTACTCCGTTCTTCCCCGCGGCGGTAGATTCAAAACTGGCTGACCGCGGGGGCTTGAATGGAGGCTATTATACTAATAGGCATATCGTCAATGATGGAGGGGCCACTAATAAATAGGTAGATTACAAACTAAGGGAAGTCATATTATGGTAAACAGAATATGATGAAAACTATGCAATGGTGGCAAAGGGGCTAAATGATCGCATGTTAAATGTCTTCTAAATGTATCTAATGAATAAAGAAGTACAAAGGAAATCAAGCAACAACAGGTATTGCGACGCCTCAAGGATAGCTGCTCTCTAAGTTACTGCTGTTTTAAATGCCCAACAGTTTCTCAGAGAGGATATGATAAAGTGTGAATTCAATTATGTTAATGAAATAACAATACAGTACTAAGGAAATCATTTATTATTTTACATATACAGTCATCCATGGGTTTCGGGCAAGGTGCTTGTTTAAGCGTACTTTAAAATAAGCAATGTTGTTGCAGTCTATAATATCTCTGGGGAAGCCTATTCCACAGATTGAAGATTAAAGAAGAAGTTCATAGATTCATGCGAGTTAAGTGATTTACCAAAGATTTTGTAACCAATTTCCCCTAGCCTAATTTGTCTGGTCGATTGAAAAATACTTACTGCAGTTCGAATTGTCGATGCCTTTGATGGTCTTGGAAACTTTAATTAAGACACTTCTTAGCCCTTCCCGCCCGGGCAGCATTTTAAAATGACACCGCGGCAGATGGCCATGAGCCCGGGTGTAATTTTAAAATCCGTAAGCTTGAAAGCCTATTAAGCTTGGTTTGAAAGCTGTGCGTCCGACGCATGTAAACAAAGCCTGTCTTTGCGAGACTGCACCTCCGAATCCAAGAAGGAGACGTCGGATCAATGTTGTTTTTGTATGCCATGACGAAATTAGTGTCTGCATAGGTCCGATATTGCGAACATCGTATCGAATCTCTCTCCAAGCAAATCGTCATCACAACTGAACCAGTTGACCTAGAAAGCTCTACTCAATGCCAGTTTACAGATACGAAACAGCACTATGTTTAGAGAAGCGTGGGAACTCTCTAGCATTAAAGAAACAAAGATACGGGTAGCCTATTTAAGACGTGTTTTGGCCAGATCACCCGGATCTCAATAATGTCCTTAGGATAGCGAGCCTGGGCGGAAAGGGTTAATCACTGCTGCGTTAGGGAAAAAATAGTAAATTCCTCAAGACGCTCATCATATGGTTTGCTCCTCAAACACAGTATCATTTGCCAGATTTTAGCCCAATGTGACAACCTATCATGACTACTCTTTGCTTGCTTTCTCCGAGCCAATTTTCTATCCAATTCAAAACATCGCCTTGTATACTGTGCGTTTTTAGGTTCATTCATAAGGGTCTGTGCGGAGCTTTATCCAAGGCTTTTTGGACTTCAAGGTATATAATATCTACAGCTTTACTTTCATCATATAGGTTAAGGATGTCATGGAGGAAGTCTAAAAGTTTGGTCAAGCAGGAACGGTTATTTCGAAAATCAAGTTGGGTATCGTTTAGTAGTTTGTTTTCCTCCTGGTGGTTTACGAGTCTCTTATCGTGCATTTTGCATACAACAGAGGTTAAGCTGATTGGGCGATAGTTACTAGGCAATGATTTGCTGCATTTTATAAAAAGCGGTGTAACGTTATTAGGATGGTGTCATTAGGATGGTGCAGGGCTCACCATCTACCTCGTTAGCCAGGAAAATAATAGTAAATGTCTTACTCCAACACTGCCCATTAGCTCGAGGGAAATGTTCAGGAAATATAATGAGAGTTTCAAACCGCATTTTGAAAATATTCAAAATATTTGAATAGTTAAATATTCTCTCTCTCTCTCTCTCTCTCTCTCTCTCTCTCTCTCTCTCTCTCTCTCTCTCTCTCTGGTGCAGCAATATACTTTTCAAGGATGTAGTGTAGGCACATTGGCTACTGGGATTCAATTTTGATTTGTGATTTCGGGTTCAGCTCGTTTATTTAGTATATCTGTCAAGTCGGACGACATGGTTTCTGGCACACTCATATATAATCGTGGACTTCACATATGTCAATTTATGGGAGCATATCTCGGGAAACAACAAATGTATGCATATATTTTTGTTTACATCAACTACAAAACTATATATACTATTTTTTTGAAAAACAATTTCTATTCACAAATCATTCCAGATAGTTATATTTGCAAAATTAAACACATAACGAGTCTACCAATTCTTATGAGTATGCTAGAGACTATCACATCCAAGTGTACACTGAATCCCTTTGTAACTGATTCCTGGATACTTAGTGGAATTATATAAATCTACTCTGTCTCTGCGTTATATGACTCATGTTTATATAATTAACAACATATTTCACCACATATCCTATGTAATAGCTGAGTAATCAAATTAAAGACATGGTAATTTACCATTTGCTGGCAAAACATAGTCTAAAATGAAGGTGTGCACAATAGGAAGATGACGAGAAAACTGGAATGAAAGAAGTGAAAGATAATTTTGTAAAGAAAAGGTGAGAATATTTATGTACAGTTGCCCACATAAGTGCTGTTCCTCTCCGTGATCTTATACATGGACATTTAAAAGACATGATTGAATTATGAGTGTTTAATGTAATGGTTAACTCATGTGATAAGTCAACTGATGATCAAAAGGAACCACACTTGCAATTCATTCAAATGTTACTTTCCTACATAAGCTTACGACGAGGATCAGACATTATGTGGCCAACTGTACATAACTGGATATGGTGCAGAAGTTGAAGGTGAGAAAGTGAGGGGAAGTTGAAGAAATGAGTGGATAGAAAACACACATACATACACACACACTCTTTCTCTCTCTCTCTATCTATCTATCTCCATTTATCTATCTAGCAAATCATGTATAATCATGTATTCAAAGCGGTAACTCATGTGGAACACATGGGGAGCGAGGGAATGACTATGAGAGTGTACAAGAGTGAGGTGAAGGGGCAGAAAGGAAGAGGCAGACTGAGAGTGAGAGGTGGGAGGAGAGGCGCCGACTGACAGATGTGCATGCAGGTGATTCACGCTTGGCCTCCCCTTTCAGGGATCAAGGCATCTGGCAATAGATGATAGATGATATTGACTGACATAAACGTATCACAAATATGTAATCTGCAAAGAGAATGATCACAGTCAGACATATAACCTATACCCTGTTCCAAATACGTAGGCCAAAATTCTTGAACATTAACCTTTATAACTCACAAACAACTAGAGTAATCGAGCTAATACTTCTATCATTTGGGAAGGGTCAGCCAGGGAATAGGTATGGACACTTACAGCTCTATTTGATCTAGCCCTTTTTGAGTTACAGAAGTTAGTGTTCACGATTATTGCCCAACCTATAATGAATGAACTATACAGTATATGACTAATTCAAAGAGGCAAGTCATACATTATTTTAAATGAAGGTAATCTTGGCGTATATAACCGTATCATAAATGTGTACTCTGTAACAAGAAACATCATAGTCAGACATATACGTATACTTCATTCATTATAGGTTGGCCAAAAATATTAACCCCTAGCCTCAATAACTCATAAAAAACTTGACTAATCGAGCTTATAGTTCTACTGTTTGGGAAGGGTCAGCCAGGGAATAGGCGTGGACATTTACAGCACGATTAGCTCTAGCCCGTCTTGAGTTACAGAGGTTAGGGTTCACGATTTCTGGCCAACCTATAATTAATGGACTATGTATGACTAATTCAAGAGGTGACTCATACTTTAAGATGAACGTAATCTTGACTGACATCAACATATTATAAATGTTCAATCTACAACGAGAAGAATCACTCTCTGACGTATTCCTATAATTTATTTTTGTTTAAGCTGGCGAGAAAATAACTAAACCTCATCTTAATCACTCAGGTATTACAAAGTGTTTATAGCCAACAATGGTGTTAATTGTGAAAACATGTTTATAATATAATTTAGATACATGGCATTATCACAATTTGTCATTTACCCGGGAATGGCGAGAACACTCTTAAGAGATAAGGCCTAAAAAATAAAACTTTTAAAAGGCCCTAGTAGCACTTAAAACAATTTTGTTTCCCTCCATACCTCATATCACTTATCCACATGTGTCAATATCCCCTCCTTTCCCCCCCCCCCTTCAATTATCACCTAGTTTTCCTCTTATTACCATCTTTATTGGTGTATTTATCATGCCAATATCTGCAACCCGGTTCCAGGGTGTGGTGTTGTTGCTACCGAGTGTATAGATGCGAGAAAATGAGGGAGGGGAGGTTCAGTGTGGCTGTAGGCTCGAGAGAGAGAGAGGGTGTACATCGCTGCTGGCTCACAATTCATGAATGGAAGGGCAAACTATACTTCGCGATTTTGACCATCCAAATTATATTCCCACTTGTTTTATTGTTGTTACAGGTTACTATCTTCATATTAAATGTAAAATAGGCGCATATGATTAAGTAATAACGATATTTATCGTAAAATGACGATTATAGGCAGGAATGGAGCTTAATATTGCCGCCCAGAACTGTGGTGTTCACTACACCCTGCGCGCACTCGCCGGGTTAAGTATTGATAAATCAACTGCTAGGGGATTGATCTTCCTGCCAGGTTAAATAAATCATGTATATAGTTCCAATGCCTGCAGCACCCAAAATGTCAACATCATTATTGTGTCAGGTGGAATTACATTGACTCTTTGGGTTGACATAACCACCTGGATTATTTAGTACTCGCCTTCGCCTCTGGATGTTGTGTTGACAGTAAATTATGAACAGTTCTGGGAAAAATGTCAAGAGTAATAGTGTTTATTTTGGTCTACCTGTGTTGTGTTTTTATTCTTTATCTTCTCTCTCTCAACTCCCCCACCCCCTCTATCACTCTCTCTCTCTCTCTCTCTCTCTCTCTCTCCGTATGGCTCACATAACAGATACATACGGCCAAGTAAGCTCAATTAAGCTATAGACTGTCATCACAAGTATTGCCATTAAAGGGGACGGGCATATTTATTTGCTCATTTATTTATATTTTTACTATATTTTGTATTTCCTCCCTAGACTTCCATCAAGCTTAAAATAACACCCCCTAGACCCCCTTTCAAAATATATGTGTACATTTTTCGGTGCCTTCTAAAATCTAACATTTATTAATTTCACCACAACACCAAACACCTCAATGAAATTAATTAAAGTATATATGATCCGCCGGGATTCAAACCCGGGTTATCACTCGCCAGGAAAAGTCGACACCTAAATGGCACGAAAGGTCATAACATTGACAAAGAAATGGGGCGAAATCTCTTAACATTGCCAAACTAATGGGCCAAACGTCTTAACATGTCAAAACTAATATGCTAAACATGAGGGAGAAGGGGATCATGAACAAAACAATATTACGAATATACTTACTTGAAAACAATATCTATGTTCAGCCGGTTAGTCGTTTATAATAACACCAATTCAATACATTCCGCCGCCTACTCGCAAAAGTTAATTAATATACGTTCATAAAGTATTCATAGTTCGTAAAGATTCCGCGAAAAATAATTACGCAAATGTTGGTGCATAATCAAACGGATATGTCGGCCGTTAATTACAATTGTGAATATGTTATCAAGTTATGAGAACAATCAGATAATAGCCACCATGTTGTAGCCCTTGTGTTGTCAACCATTGCATACTAATAACAACATAATCAGGATAGGTTGTGATGCGAACACATTTTTAGTAAAGGTATAATTATAGAGATAAGGTCAATGATCCCTCGAAGATTAATGACGCGTTTGGACAATATTTATGTCGGCTATTATTAGACGATTGTATGCAGTTTAGGAAGGGCCTCTAGGAATCTAAGGGGTCAAAACTAACTCAATTATGCCTCTGACTCCCACATATCCTTTTTAAGCTGGGTTAAATACTGTAATTACAGCCAATATAAACTGCTAAAACGCCATATAATGCTCAATGAGTTAAACATTATATACTTAGTCGCTTTACCAGTTTAGTTCATCCATCATCTTTACCTGCCCAAACCATCCAAACCTGCTTGTACAGTTGCCCACGTAGTTATGTTCCTCGTCGTGATCTTATGATGAATACTTCGTATCTCAAAGACCTTGCGGCCCATTCTGGGGAGATACTCGTAGTGAAAGGAAATATATTGTTTAGTACACTACACTCATTACAGAGTGGGCAAACTACTGTCTCCTCTCTTCTTGAAGTGCTCTACTGAAACACTGATTATCACTTGTGATTGTTGGCCTACCCATAATGAACAGATTATAAATGTCATATCATGTTGGAAGGTGGGGGAGGGGATGGTTTGGCATGTGGTATGGAAATATTGGAGGTCCTGTTTCACCTGCCAGGGCTCTATTTGCTTAACTCTCTTATTTATCACAACCATACACAATAGTCTGTTTATTTTCAGCTGAAGGTAAATTGTCATGTCCCTATCTTGACTACCCAGCTATTGTGAAGATATGATAGCAAAACATGGTGATAATTATGAAAACCTGGTAATATATTGATGCAGGGACATAGCAGTTTCATATTTGTCTATTAATTATCGAAAATTAGTGTCTAAGGGACTCAAAATACCCTCAATTGAAATAAACCCAACTATACACAACGAGTACATTTTATTCCTGTCTATGCAGTGTGGCTACAACAACAACATTAATATGCTTGACAACAATTATTTCGGAAAAGTTGACAGCACCTAATTGGCAACGTTTCGCATATAGCTTCATTATTCGCTGGGTGAAGCTAAATGTGAAACTTGCGTCAACAAAGTGCTCCTCCTCATATGGTGCTTATATTAATTTTTTTTGTTTTCTATATTCCAACTACTCCCTCTCGGGCATAGGCTGAGAGCCTGTACATTCCACCGCTCAACACGGTGAAGCCCGTGAGGTCTTGTTCCAGTTTGGGGAGTGAGACATGCGAAGATCCATCATGGCTTGAAGCAGCTCCATCTCTGAAGCGGCTGGTTGCTTCGTTCAAGTGCTTCACCGTCTCACCCCCCAGACTCAGACCCTCACTCGCAGAACGCCACCTATTGAGCAGTGAACTCACTACCACTAGTCCACAAAGTTGTTGTTTCGTGCACTATATTGCATTTATTATAAATAGGCCAATAATCTTTACCACTAGCCTTCATAACTCATTGATGACTAAAGTAAGCTAGCTAATATTTCTACTATTTAGCAAGAGTCACCCAGGGAATAGGTGTTGTAATTTACAGCTTATTTGCTCTAGCCCTTTTTAGTTAGTTACTGGGGTTAGAGGGAACTATGTCTGGTGTACTTATAATTAATGGACTATACCATATTGATCCCTAAAGGTCCCTGTGGTGCTGGAGCCTCAATCTTCAACATACTAAATTGTAATCAAGCGAACCTCCCACAAATTGGTAACACTGCCAAATAAATTAAAAGAAAAACATGTAAAGGATGTGAATGGAAGCAAGAAGGATCTGAATGAACGTTACAAGCCTTTGTTTCCTTGAGAATACTGCATGGATTACAAATATAAGTTACGAAATAAAACTAAATTAGAATGGAGTTTTTGACCACATAGAAAGATAACGTAACTGGCTACCCTCCTCCAACTCTATATCTTAAACACACACACATACACACACACACACATACACACACACACACTATATACAGTAGCTCATACTACTTGTTCTTTCCTACTCCCTTGAGGCCACTTTTTATGTCCTACCTTTTCATTAACGCTCGTTTAATTTCGTGCCCATTCCTGAAGTTATCACACACGCACTGGGACCCCCCCCCCCCCCCCTCTCTCTCTCTCTCTCTCTCTCTCTCTCTCTCTCTCTCTCTCTCTCTCTCTCTCTCTCTCTCGCTCTCGCTCTCTCTCTCTCTCTCTCTCTTTCATAGTTCCAGTTGAACCAGGCAGCTTTAGTCAAGTATTGTAGGTGCGGGTGCCAAGTACAATTTACTAGTGTGTAAACACAAGTCAAATGTTATGTTAATGGTGTGTGGTTAAAATATTTTATAGAATAGTCTAAAGTTTAACATGTAATTGTGTAAAGTAGTGCTGGGAGTAACGTTTAACATTATATTTTATGTATATATATAGTTTATATAATATTTGTCATGTATGCATAGTATTGCATACGGTCAAAATCAGTCAAGTTACGTCACGAATAAATTTTGGCAAGGACTGTAATTGTTAGTAATTAATAATCTTTATTATCTTACAGACTTTTAAATTTCGGTTTCAATTATTTACATGTGCATGGGATTCTTCGGGGGAGACACTCGTTGTTACAGATAACCTGCCTTTTGTCTCCTTACACGTAGAATAACAAAATACTGCAATATAACATAACACAATGAACGGCTGATACATAATTGGTAACGGCAGCACCTGAGTGTATATAGTTAATAGGCTAAACCTTTTTAATACAATTTTCAAAATGCAAGGGATGCATTATATTACCCCTCTGTATTATGCACCAGGCAAGTTCTATATAGGAAATACTCCCAGGTGAGGTTTTTCTAGCTCATTTTCGTTGACTATAACTCGCCGACGTAAGAGTTTTGGAGTAAGGGGTCGGGCGCAAGTTGGACTAGATAATACTCCATCAGGCGCCTGGCCCGGGGAGACGATTAATATGAAGGGTGTGCCTGGAAGTGTGGTGGGAGGGCTTGTGGCTTTGGCTCCGCTGCATGTCTGCCTGCCGAGATCGGAACCTCTCTGGGTGGTCAGGGGCCTGGGGAGTGCTGGAGCGACCTTGGTAACCCTGGTCTCTGGGTCTTCTCCTGGGTGACCTGGATGTGTGAGAGTTTGTGTTTTTTATCTGTGTTTATTTTTTGTTTTATGTTGTTTTTGTGTTTTCCCTGTTCTTGCTCTGTCTTGAGTCGGCTACCCCCAAAATGGGGATTGGGCCTGAGCATATAGATAGATAGATAGATAGATAACTCGCCGACGTGCAAAAAGTGTCTTAGCATACCGTACGAAACTCGTCTCATTGAAAAACAATAGCTAAACTGTTCGGTATAGAAGTGAAGTGTCTGTCGTTAATTCCCAGCTTACTTGAACTTGCTGGCTGGGGGGAGGGAATCCCTCTCTGTGGAAATCAGTCTAGGTCCGGGTGAGGTTGGTCTTATAGATAATGTCACTGAATATGATAACTATGGTTCTATAAATATTGTAGGTCACGGCTGGAGTCATAAGGATAATTCTATAGTGTAATTTCAGCACATGGTACTTTAACATTGAATTTGTGTATATGATGTTAATGGGAAAAGTTAAATGCATGTGTTTTCATTATTACAGTGATTACGATAGTACTGATGATTGTAGCTACTGGTTAAGATTGTATACAGTTTTGATGTTGGTGTATGCTGGCAGCAGTGATGGTTATGGTTGGTTTGGAAGGGTATGATATGCCAGATGGCTCTGATATCACTGGCTACTGCTTTCCTGTTTGATACAATTATTGTATAGTTGTTCAATAATAAACTATATATCATAAGCTGTTGGTCATTAAGTACACCATATGCATGAATGCATTCAATACAGTCATCACCTTTTTGTTTGCAAGATATATCATGGTGTTATAGTCGTCTACTATTCAGAACATATTTCGAAAACTATATCCTGTGTCTGCTAATATTGGAAGGAAACTTTAAGATATTGGAAGAACCTGAACAGCAATTTACCTTGTGTATTGTGAAGTGGAAAGAAAACATGTGTTGCATTTTCTTCCAGTGTAGCTGGAACCATTTGTTTGGTGGACGGCAGTTATAGACGACCAGATGTGTGGAGGGAAGGATATTATATGAGTTTGTTCAGATATACTGACATAATTATTATTGTGGCGTTATAGATCTAACTTTATCTGCCTGAAGACAAACACGTTTGGTAGTTCTGTGTTTGATTTTTATTAACGAGTATGAGAAAAAATACAGTTCGCTATAGTAATTCCAAGAGAAATGTTGCAACTATTTTACTCTCCATATACTTTTAGCTTATAATTGTATCATTCCGTCATACAAAGCATAATTCAACCCCAGGTCAAGCTAATCTCTGACTATATGACTGGTCAGTGTCAACATGGCTTTTGGCACTCTGTTATTCATAGGTATAAGATATACGTAATATAAGCGTTCCTAAGGAACAAGGGGGAATAACATACTGTATATCTATAATTCATAACACAGACATATTGATTGCATATGTATAATTATGCAATCTATATACAATTTTGTTGATGACTTTGTGAAGCTACCTGTTCGACTTCATGTCAACTAGCGGAAACAATTATTATAACAACTGTTATGCATTTCTCCAGGCGCTTACGTTGAGTTCTAGGCTCGCACGTTCCATACTTAATATACAGTATAGTACATTAAACCACACAAATACATGCTTGAAAATACACTGTATTTGAACGAGAAAGTCTGGTATGTTAGAGCAAAAGTTTGAGAGAAGACACTCGCTTAAGACAATGATAAATACAGAGATAAGAAATATATTCACAATGCTTTGAATCCTTGAATGGAGAATTAGTAAAATGTGTTTATTATGACACGACAAGTTTCAACTCTTCTCTGGAGTCCTGTTTAGGTGTGAGGGGTGATTAATTAGTTAAAATAGGACTTCAGAGGCTATCAACCCCTCTGGATTATTAAGCCAGCACACTGTAAGTCAAGAATAGCGTCAGGACTGGAGCTCCTTTTCGAGAACTCCAGTCCCTACCCGAGGGGTGAAGGAGTGAGGAGAGCTTATACACCACTCGGAGGGAGATGGAGGGTAGACATGCAGGGAGGGGAGGTACACAGATGACAAACAACTGTACAATATGTAATAATAAAATAATAGTAATAATAATAATAGTAACAATAAAAATATAAATAATAATAGAAATAATAATAACATGATAATAATAATGGTTGTTATAAGAGAGATAAATCGTGATAGTAGTCATAATATGTGATACTGCAAGGAAATGATAATACATACATTGGTGCGAATATTAATATAAATAGCTGAACACTAGTACACACAATAATAACAAAACTATATTAATATTTTAACCCTTGTCTAGCGGGGCCCGCCTTAAGTCGGTGTCGAGAAACTTGGACTAAGTGGCGGGGCCCAACTTAAGTCCGTTGGTTAATTCGCGCCCAAATTTAAGTGGAAAGCAAAACCTGGTGGTCAGGCGGTGTACTACAAGGTCCCTCCCACCCATCCCCACCACGTGACCATGAATCAGTAACGCACAAGCAGCCGTGATGGAAAGACAAAATTTGCCCGTGTCCGATTTGGCGGCCGCCATCCCTAGTGGGTCGCGCCACCCTAGTCGTGAGGCCCCCGCTCACCGCCGAGGACTTAGCTTTGATAATGAACACTTCAGAACTGTCTAATAGGTTGTTCAATGAAACCATGGAAGGTCTGGGTGATAGTGGTGATAGTGAGGAGGACGAAGACGATGAAGAGATGCCGATCATAGGTTTTCACCCCAGACATAATTTGCGGGCCGCAAATGTTGAGGGTGAGGCTGCAGACGGCGATCAGCAAGTTGAAGACGTTGGTGAACAAATGTATCAAGATGCTGACGAGGAGCTTGGCGAACAAACTGGTGTGGGTTTTGGTAAGTACAATGTACTTTGAAATTGCTTGCGAGTTTGATTGCAAGCATTTTATATGCGTATATTTCAGGCTGTACGGTAGATTCCTTACAATAACAGAAGCAACGAAGCTTGGCGAAGATTGTGGTGTACAATATACATTTTCATATTTGCATGTGACTTTGAAATTGCTTGTGAGTTTGATAGCAAGAATTTGATATGCGTATATTTCAGGCTGTACGGTAGATTCCTTACAATAATACAAGCAACGAAATATTGAAGATTTGTGATTGGCATTATATGATTGTGGGGACATATTATTTTATCATATATGATATATTTGTGAAATTGTTATATTATCACGACACACTCTCTCTCTCTCTTTATCTGACTCACTCGTGTCCAGGGCACTCCCAAACCACCCTTTTGTTATCTCCTGCCCCCGGGCACTACCACCAAGCAGTCTTCTTCCTCTCTCTCTCTCTCTCTCTCTCTCTCTCTCTCTCCCCCTCCCTCTCTCGCTCTCTCTCTCTCTCTCATATATATATATATATATATATATATATATATATAAATATATATACTGTATATATATATATATATATAATATATATATATATATATATATGTATATATATATATATATATAGATATATAATTATATATATAATCTGTTACGACCGGCACTACGATATAAACAAGGGCACTTAATAATGGACTAGATGATAGGCTATATCTATAACAACGGTACGCTAATTCCAAACCCTCGAACTATTACGCCGGTGAACAAAACACTTAAACCCTCCAGAGTTAATCTACTGGATAACGGGGTATCAATTAACTGGTTTTAGTGCACTTCTACAAAGGCTTTCCGGTGACGGCAAAGCCTACTCACAAAAGGAGTACTTTACATTAATAAAATGCTCTTAAGTAATAACAATGCTTGAATAAACTATAACAAGATTTAATAAAGGAGTATACGCTTACGTTAACTTTAGTGTGAGTCTGTACTCAACACTAAACTCTTCAATGCTCTATGAAAACACTGAAAGTCTAGTCCTACAGCAAACAGATATGGAATCTTCTGAAAACGTCTGATGCTCTAAGATGCTTGTTAATATAGAACAGAAATAATGCAGGGGCAGGACACCAAAGCATGTATCTTAAATACACCAATAAGTAGGATACATATATATATATAACAAGGGAGTGCAACAACTCTGTGACAGCACTAATAATAGCCACTCAAAACAGTACTTCCTTAGCCGAAGTAACAGCCATACTGGGTTGTGCACCAAGCATCAACCTAGGCTAAAATGATACGTGAATAATTCCTATAGCATACGCAGTTAAAGTTAAGAAACACAATGCTGTCTTTATTACTAATAAAGTCTAGCAGCGGCAAAAAAGGTACCAGGAGGCTAGGCAGAGCGCAAGCAAGCTCGTAGCCTACTGTCTCCCCTTGAACAGATTTCCCTTATGTTATGTTAAGTGACTAGGAGGCTCTCTTGGTAAGTCCAGATCTCAAGTATCTGGTCTTGCCCTGGCGCTCCACAAAGGTCAACACAAAGAGGTAGCGAGCATACGAGCAAGAGTAGGCAAAAGCACTTCGCTCGTATACTGCTACACTCGCAAAGGAAAAATATGCACAACGGTTACAGGAACCTAGCTCCGTCGAAGTCGTACAGGCTTTGACTCGCCATATACATAACTCATTCAACGACTAAAGATACCTTCCACAGTCTAGGATTAAATAGTAACAAAGAACAACTCAATCATTAGAAGCAGCCAATGATAACATGACTCATGTGACTATGACTAATAATCCCTAAAGCTAGTGCAAAACATATATGTGAGAACTGGTGCTGGTAATACGACTGGCCGACTATGGAAGTCGTATGCAGAACCAGAAGGGATAAGTAATTAAATAAAGAGGAGAAGTAATGGAAAAGAAGTTCAGAGAGAGAAACAGTATTACAGGGGGTTAGATTGGGGACAGATTGCAAGGGACGTCTAGGACCAAGCACACCATGCCAAGCTCTGAAGAAGACACGTGGTGGGAGTCCCCCCAGCACCAACACTAGGACAGCAGCACCCAATCACAGACCACTACGTCATGAAAAGCAAGCGCCAGGCCCGCCAGCCAATCAAGGCCGTGGGAAACCCCGCCCGAGCGAGAGAGGCACACGTACATACACACGCACATAGTACCCCCACGCTGCCTCCTTCGTTCTCTCCTTAACTTCACACTATACATCTTATACTCTATCACTGATATAAAATCCTTCCAAGTGTCACAGACAAGAATAAAGACCACCACTGATCTGGCTGTGACAACATGAATACTAAGAAAGAAAGATCATCGTTCTATGATTATTATAGCCCATTTCACTGCCCTGGCAAGCGCTAGCGAGTACGAGCACATTCTGGCAAGCTGGCCAGCGTAACACCCCGCCCAAGATGTGGGACGTTTTAACCTCAGGTAAACGTCACATCTGACCAGACAGAATGCTCATCAACACCGCCTCACCCAGCTACTCCCCCCAAGTTGTGAAAACAAGGCAAAATCACAACATAAAACACTTCATTATATAACAACAATCTACACAACACTTCCCCAAAAGAATAGTATCACTTAACAATATTACGCTCAACGAGCAAGCTTCAACAAGCCTAGCCTACTAAGACAACAATCAGAATGTCTTAGATTCTTGCTGTAACATACTGCACTTGTATACTATCAAAAGAACGAGTTTTTATGTGAGGTTTTTGTATTATTTTTAATAGTGATTTTGGCGGCTTTGCACTACAGGGGCAAGCCTAAATTTTCTCCACTCAACCCGACACACCTGTGGTGATCTACCCTGGGTCATCCACCCTGGACAAACAGTCAGCTATCACATTGTCACAACCGGTAATATGGCGAATGCCCAGGTTGTACTCCTGCAACATTAAAGGACCACTTTTTTTTTTTTTTTTTTTTTTTTTTTTTTTTTTTTTTTAAGAGACAATGAACGGAGGAAGGAAAAACACAGATAAAACAAGAAGGTCCATGTGCCTAAAGGCATCCTCCATTCATAAAATGTTTGTAACAACTGGATTTAAACTTTTGTAGATTGTAAGTTTGTGGAAAGCAACTCGAAGGAAGTGAATTCCAAAGAGTAGTAGTTCTAGGGATAAATTAATTTTGATAAGCAGAAGTTCTGCATTGTGGAGGAGAAAGTGTTAATTCATGGGCGCTCTCAGCTGCCCTAGTTCTACGGGGAAAGATGTGGAGAGGCGGCACAATTGAAGCAAATTCCTCGGAACAATGGCTGTGAAAATATCTGTAGAATAATGCAAGGGATGCAACGTTTCTTCGTATGGATAATGTAGGAAGGTCCTGTGTGATTACAGGGTTATTGATTAATCTAATAGCTTTATTTTGAATTTTGTCCAACTGCCTCAATGCAACCACTCCACTTCCACTCCACAGAGGTGAACAGTAATCCATCTGAGAACGCACATGACTTTTATATATTACGGCCAACTGCTCGTCAGTGAAGAATTTTCAAACTCTGTACAGGAGTCCCAGTTTTTTAGAGGCATTCTTAGCAATGCTTCTAAGATAATGTGTCCAGCTCAAGTTAGTAGTTAATGTTACACCAAGAATGTCAATACTAGGGGAAGTGAGAATATTTACATCATTAAAAAATATATGGGAGTCAGTGAGATTCTGTCGGTTATAAAATTGAATGTACTTGGTTTTCTGTGCATTAAAGGAAACTAGATTTTTTAGTCCCCATTCATTAACCCTTAATTAGCGGCTCACCACATAAGTCGAGTTAAATAAAGCTGGACTATGTGGCGGCGCTCGACATAGGTCGAGTGGCAATTTCAGCACGTAATGTTGCTGAGAGAGAGAGACAAGTGGTGGCAGGAGACTAGCGAGCGTATGACTGCTCCAGACCACCGCGGCGAACCTACTGACACGAATCTCAGCTCCCTCCTCCCTCTCACTCGCTACATACTGAATTATATGGGGAAAGTACCGAATTACATGCTTTTTGCACTCGCGTTGCACGGTTATTGCAAGAAAACTAGCCATCATAAAAGGATCGTTATGGTGTCATTCGAAAGCTCTGTTTATGCCCTTTCAGGGATAGGTACTTGTTTTACGTTCTGGGTCTTATTTAGGCATGAAAATGATCACGTAAACAGCCCTATTTTGGCTAAAAACACCCCGCTGGGCGGTACATATAAATAAACCGCATAGGCCGCTCGTAAGGTGTTAATTCTAGAAAGGTCCTTGTTCAGAGAAATTGCAGTGTTTATTTTTGAATTTATAATATCGGGTTGGGTGAAAGAATTGGTAAATGTGAAGGAACTGTGGAGTGTTGAGTCATCTGCGTAGGAATGTATTGGATTATGAGTGGTAGATATGAGATCATTGATATGAATGAGGAACAGAGTTGGGGCCAAAACTGATCCCTGGGGAACACCAGCATTTATTGAGTGAAATTGAGAATAAAGGCCATCTACCATTACACATATTTTTCTGTTATGAAGATAAGAAGAAATTAGTGGAACTAATGATGCAAGGCCGTTGTGTGACATCTTCGACAATAAGGATTGATGCCAGGCTCTATCAAATGCCTTTGATATATCCAGTGCTATTGTATGTGTTTCACCATGTTGGTCTGTAGCTTGGTTGATTTGATGCGTAAGAAGGCAAAGAATGTCTGCAGTTGATCGACATCGTCTAAAACCATATTGCCTATCACTGATTAATTTATTATTCTCAAGATGCTTAATTATGTGATTATTTAATATAATTTCAAAGACTTTACCAAGAGTAGAAGTTATAGCTATTGGTCTATAGTTTGATGGATCTGAAGAGGCACCTTTTTTAGCCTCATATTCCGGATGTGGAACTGATTCAAAAACTTCAAAGGGTGGTGGTCAGTATAAATCACCACGACTGGGCCAAAAGCGGGAACATACACCTCAAAGTGCCTGAGCGCCAGCACAATGGCCAGAAGCTCCTTCTCTACCACCGAATAGTTCTTTTGTGCTGAGTTGAACTTCTTGGAAAAGAAACTTACTGAGTGACAACACCTTCTGTGTCTGTTTGCAACAATATGGCACCAGCGCCTACACCGCTAGCATCTGTCGCTAGCTGAAAAGGTCTTGAGAAATCTGGGGCCCTGAGTATGGGGTGAGTGCACAAAAGATGCTTCACGAGTGAGAATGCTTTCTCACACTCAGGTGCCCACCCAAACGTTTTCGTCTTTGCAAGTAAATCAGTCAGAGGAGCCAACACCGAGGAGTATCCGCGGATGAATCTGCGGTAATACCCAATCATGCCCAAGAACCTCATGATTTGTCTTATGGTGGTCGGCCTGGGAAACTGGTTAATAGCCTGTATTTTGGTTTGGGGGGGGGCACACCTGACCCAACCCTACCACAAACCCCAAATACTGCACGGTTGCCCGAACAAAGTCACACTTGCCCAGATTGACCACCAAATGAGCCTCACTCAGCTTCCTGAACAATGCCCCGATGTGCTCGCAATGGCTTTCAAAGTCATTATCGTAGATTATCACATCATCTAGATACACGGTGCAGTTAGGGATCTCCGCCACTAACTCGTTCATCAGGCATTGGAAAGTTGCAGGTGCATTCTTCAGCCCATACGGCATAA
Organism: Paralithodes platypus; assembly: GCA_032716605.1. Classification (NCBI taxonomy): domain Eukaryota; kingdom Metazoa; phylum Arthropoda; class Malacostraca; order Decapoda; family Lithodidae; genus Paralithodes; species Paralithodes platypus. Next base: position 25,325,798 of record CM064564.1, on the reverse strand, counting down.
CGTTGCAACGGTAAGTGTTCCCACCCACCACAAAACCGCTCACCTGCTTCGCCCGCTCAGACAACGGCACCTGCCAGTAACCTTTGACAAGATGCACCTTGGTGAGGTAACATGCACACCCGATCTTGTCAACACTGTCATCTACGCAGGGAAGAGGGTAAGCATTGGTGGGGGTTAAGCCGTTCAACCGCCTGAAGTCAATGCAAAACCAGACCTTCCCCTCTGGTTTGGGCTGCAGAGTGACGGGAGATGTCCACCTAACCGCCCCTTTTTCTATCAGCTCCTTCTCCAACATGTAGCCTAATTCCGCTCGGAGAGCCGGAAGTTTAATGGGAGGTACACGATAGGGCACTGATTTAAAAGGGGGGTGGTCTCCAACGTCTACATCGTGCACCACATGAGTTGTGAGGCCTGGGTGCTCGGCAAAAACAGTGGGGTATAAACAGAACAGGTGCTGGATCGCTGCACGCTGTTGCTCAGGCAGGTTCTCAAGCGCTTCCACAGCCACCTGGTTCGTGTTCCCCGCCCACTGATCCGCCGAGACATGACAATCCCAACTTTCCTCCACCTGGGCCTCACTGCCCCCCTCTCCTTCTCCACCTTGGCCGCTGCAGACCAACACAGGGGCAGTAGGCTGCTTAGGTGGGCGCCTCACGAACTCTTTTAACAGGTTCACATGACAGAGCTGATTTTTCTTTCGCCTATCCAGAGTAGCCACAAGGTAATCCAGGTCCGATAACTTCCTCACGACCTTGTAAGGACAGACAAACGTGGCAGACAGGGGATGGCCAACTAAGGGCAATAAGGCCAAAACCTCCTGTCCTACCACAAACTCTCGGAACTTTGCCTTCTTGTCATACCGATCCTTCATCAAGGCCTGATTACCCACCAAATTTCTCCCTGCCAACTCCAGGCTTTTCAGCATCCTGTCCCTACTCTCGAGGACATAATTAATTAGAGAACATGGCGGCACAGTCCCTTCCCAGATCTCTCTTACCATACTCAGAGGACCTCTAACCTGATGGCCGAAAACTAACTCGTTGGGGCTAAACCCAAGGCTTTCCCCAGGTACCTCTCGTGCCGCAAACAAAACGTACGGTAGCCCCAGGTCCCAATCTTTGACATTCTCCATACAGTAGCACCGCAACATGTTTTTCAAAGTAGAGTGCCATCTTTCCAACACCCCTTGACTCTCTGGGTGATAAGCTGAAGAGACAACTGTATTGATTCCATGCTGCTGCATGGTCTGTTTAAAGAGAGTGGACGTGAAATTTGACCTTTGGTCCGACTGAATTTCTTGTGTGACGCATGTCCAGTGTGAGCATGCTGTACAGAATGCCTAGTCATGCCCCACTCTCGCTAGGATCGTCAGGGCAGGAACTTTGGCTGTAGTCTATGTAGAGTTTCCTAACTTAGTTCATGTGAGCCGTTGTACTATAAGTAATATGAATATGTATTTTGTTTTCATCTGAGTCAACGAGTTCTATTTTATATCATTAGTTATAAGTATTGTGTGTAAAACTTATTTGTAATGATGGGAGAAGCAGCAGCCACAGTTGGGGGTCAGTGGGTGCGCCATGCGGGAGGGGGGCCTAACTCACTAGCACTCCCCCCTCCCCCCTCCCCTCAGTGCTAGGGGAGCCTTTGTCTATCCCAGAGGAGAGAGAGAAATTACGTAATGGTTGTCAGTGGGCGGTCCTTAGTAGTTCACGTTGGGCTCACTAGAGGGCCGGGTATAAAAAGGGAAGTCTAGCCATTTTTTTCATCAGAACTCATTAGGCAGAGCGACTTCTCATTTCCCTTGCTAACTATATATATTCTTCTGACTGATGTGAACTTTCTCTACTACCTTACATTCTTATCTCCTCTTTTCCCTGCCTGTTTAACTTCCATGGTCCCGTTGGTGCAGAGCTAGTCAGCCAACGTATTATCGCTTGAGTTCTCACTAGATACTTGCCTATTAGATAGCCTATTTTGGAAGGCTTAACTTAGAATAGGATTGACTTATGTTTGTTGCACTTGTATATGCATTTCCCTGTGTGTTATTATTATTATTCCTGTTTTCTGCTAGTCTAGGTAATGCTAGACTGGGGTAAGGCTTTTCTGTGTTACGAGTTGTTGTTTGATGCAGTGGTTAAGCGATAAACCTGCATACTCGTTTCGGTTCAGTGAAGCCTAGGTTGTCTTCGCGGCTGACTGTGTTGAGTTAATAATTTACAGTGCGTGAGGGCAAGAGCCTAACCACGCTGTATTTTATTAACAGTTTGTTTTTATTTTGTCAAGGAGCCGGGAGAAAACCAGATACAAGGGATCTGGATTTCTCAAAGTGCACTTGTTAGTGTTAACGTAATATTTTAAACAGTTGTGAGGACTTCGCTAGGCTACGAGCCGTTTTTGCTCAGTCACTGCTACCTTTTGCCCACAGTACCCCAGCTAGACTTTACTCGATTAGTAGATACAGAATAGTATTGAAGCTCTCCTTATGTATGATATTGTTTATGCACTATTGATTTCATGTGTTGCACGCTTGGCTACTTTAGTGATTAGTGGCCCACGAGCACAATCCGAGTAGGCTATTGCCATTGCATTTGCGGAGTACTTCTTTTTAATGTTTGCCATTTAATATTGCATATTCTTTTAATTATTCTTATGCCAATTTAACCCTTAATTAGCGGCGAGCAACATAAGTCGAGTTAAAAAAAGCTGGACTATGTGGCGGCGCTCGACATAGGTCGAGTGGCAATTTCAGCACGTAATGTGGCTGAGAGAGAGAGACAAGTGGTGGCAGGAGACTAGCGAGCGTATGACTGCTCCAGACCACCGCGGCGAACCTACTGACACAAATCTCAGCTCCCTCCTCCCTCTCTCACTCGCTACATACTCAATTATGTACCGAAAGTACCGAATTACCTGCTTTTTGCACTCGCGTTGCACGGTTATTGCAAGAAAACTATCCATCATACAAGGATCGTTATGGTGTCATTCGAAAGCTCTGTTTATGCCCTTTCAGGGATAGGTACTTGTTTTACTTCTGGGTCTTATTTAGGCATGAAAATGATCACGTAAACAGCCCTATTTTGGCTAAAAACACCCCGCTGTGCGGTACATATAATAAACCGCATAGGCCGCTCGTAAGGTGTTAAACCTTTAATAGTATTTAATTGCCAGTGTTTTTGCTTCTTGAATTACTGTTCAAAATCCGATACTTCTTACGAGCATCCGAGAAGCATCTAACTTTTTTCAGAAGATTCCTTGCTCGATGCTTAAGGACTATTAATTAACGTAACGTAATAGTGCCGATCCGAAGTAGAGGGTGGAGGACTTCTTAAGTTCTTAGTCAAGGGTGGATTACTTCGGCTTCGGCCAACACTATTCTTTGGTGTTGTTGTTTCTTACTTCTTTGTTTGATTGTTGACCAGACTAGATAATTCCTGCCTCTCTATTAGTCTGTTGTTGAACACTAGTACCGAGTTCTTGTATACCCCGTTATAGCAGATTGAACTCTGGAGGGTATTGGTGTTTTTTATTCGGCTGGCAGTACTCAGGGGTTGGGATCGTGTGTTTCCGTTGTGGCAGCGAGCCGTATTCGAGTCCTGATTGAGAGCCCTTGTGTACCCGAGTGCCAGGTCGTAACAAATGGCGACCTTCCTTAGGATTCTGTGAACAGTATAAATTTTTGCAGAGTTGTACAACATTTGTTTGTTTGTATTTTAGCGTGCATATTGAAGAATATATTTTTTTGTATGGCAATTAGTAAAGCATTTAAGAGACTCCAGTTAATTTAGTAATTAGTGCTTGCATAGGAAGTTTAACACTTTTGTCTCGAGAATTTTGTTGTGGACTTCAGTATGTCGTGCATTAGCACTGACGATGAGCGAGAGATGCCATTTGAAGGTGTGCCTTTAGTAACCAGTAAGGAGGATGCTAGAGTTTTTGTGAGTAAGCGGTACCACGTGACGGAGGAGAGTCTGACTGGGGTGGATGTTTGTGGCTAGCACCTGATAGCCAAGGTTTTGGGCATTTCCAATGTAGTAGGGATGTCCAAGGGGGAGCTGATTTCCTGGGTGTTGCGTGGGCGACATGGGGTTTCGGAGGAGAGGGCGTTTGGGGGGTTCTTCCCCAGATCCCCTCTCACTCGACTCCCACAGTGCCGTCCACTCAGTTACCGGAGGTTAGCACTCTCCCACAGAGGGATGAGAATTGGCAGATTGGAGTGCCCTCGGGTGGTGCACATGGTGGTTCCCCAGTTTTTGCCCCCCCTCCTTCAGTAGTGGCAGCTCCCTCTTCCTGCCTGTCTCCAGATATGGTATTTAGACTTGAGCTTGCTAAGATTGAGGCTAGGAAGCAGGAGAATGAGACCAGGAGGCAGGAGGATGAGACGAGGAGGCATGAGATTGAGGTTAGGAGGCATGAGGCTGAGCTTAGGTACGACTCGGAGAAATATTGTGCTAAATTAGATTTAGATAAGACTCATGCAGAGTCGACAGGGACTCGGATGGGCTGTGAGGGCCAAGAAAGAGAACAGTCCTTGGCCCAATTAGTCAAATTGGTGCCGGTATTTAGTGAAACTGAAGTCACAGAATTTGTTAATCGTTTTGAGAAGAAGTGTAGGGAGCATAATTGGCCTGAAGAGAAGTGGGCAGCTCTTAGTCTCCTCAAGACTTACGGGTAAGGGTCTGAAGGCTTATGATGCACTGCCTTTAGAGTCTTGCATTGACTACCCAGAATTGAAGAGAGCTGTCCTACGGGCATACGAGTTGCAACCGGAAACATATCGATTGAAGTTTCGGGGTGTTACAAAGACTAGGGAGGCGACCTTTCTTGAACATGCCCGGGACTTAAAAGATGCACTTAAAAACTGGACACGTTCTGAGAAAGCTGAGACGGCAGAACAGTTGACTGAGCTGTTTCTGCTCGAGCAGTTTTATAAGTGTACTGGTGCAGAAATGACTTTAACTATTAAAGAAAAGAACCCAAAAACTCTACAGGAGGCAGCTGAGATGGCTGACCTCCGGCTATCACTAATTCGTGGGTGCGGGTCTGCCCAGCGTAGTGAGGCAGGTAACAAGGGGCGTGATGCCCCACCCCCCCTGAGTTAGTGATATACCTTATGCAAACAAGTACAAGAGCCATGATACCAAGACTGACCACAAGACTAGCACCGTCCCATTTAAGAAGGGGCCGGGCCCTTCCCAGTACCAAGGGAAGCCCAAAGGGGAGTTGGAGCGTTATCAATGTCATAAAAAGGGGCACTTTGCAAGAGTCTGTCCTAGCAAACCACCTACAGCAGCTGTGTCTTTGGCCTGCAACATTGGTGTGTCTCCGAAGTCATCTGAGTTTGCCCGGGGCAGTTCGTCAGAGGCTGAGGCACAGCCAATGCAGAAGCACCTGGTAGGCTCGACCCTGCTCAGGATGTTTTTTGTGACCATAGAGGGCGGGGTTGCGTGATGTGGGCGGGGCGCAAGCATGAAGTAGAGGTCTTGCGTGATACAGGTGCTTCCCAGACTCTGATGAAAAACTTGACTGGCTACCCTATAAACGCGGCTCGGGTGGTAGTGGTGCAGGGTATTAATGCAACTCGGTCATACCCGCTGGTGCGGTTGGAGTTGGAGGTGGATGGTGTGGCACGTGAATTGGATGTCGGGATTGTGGAGAAACTGCCAGTGGAGGGCGTCGACCTTCTTCTCGGCAACGACTTTGCAATGCCCGCTTCTGAGGTTCTACCCTTAGTCGTTGCCGAGAGGCCGGCCGACGTGAGTAGGGAAGAGCAAGAGTGGGTCGAGCGGTGCCAGACACAACCCATGGCGTGTGTTGTCACCCGAGCTCGGGCAGCTAAAGTGTCACAGCCTAGTCCTCCGTCTTCGGACCAGCGGAGGAACGATCAACCGGAGGAGGCTAAAGCTGGAGTTGGTTTTAAGAGTTTTGACTCGGCGGCTCTCCTGGGTGATTCAGTATTAGCACCATTACTTAATTCTGGAGTAGCCCCTGGGCCTGTCATCGAGAGTGACGAGGCTGGGCATGACGAGTCTCCACGACAGCAACGTTATGTACATCGAGAGAGACAGAGGGAGCAGCCCAGTATCGGGGAAGGTCATGCATTGCTCCGGGAGCAGTTAGATCGCGTGTCACCCTCAGATATACGTCGGTTGCAACTAGAGGACCCTGAGCTCCAAACGTGAGCTAATGGAGCTGCAGAGCTCGACGAGGACGGCGATGCATAGCCAGGAGATTTTTGTTATTATTGGCATCCTCAGCGGGATCTTGGATTGCCTTATGTGCTGTTTGCTGCTCGGGAGGTACCTGGTGAGAGCCTGGGATTTAGTCCAAACGAGCTGATTTTTGGACACCGTGTCAGGGGCCCCCTTAACCTGCTGAAAGAAATTTGGGAGGGGACTGTGCAGCCTTGTCCATTATTAAAGTATGTGCTTGAAAGCCGTGAGCGCATGCTTAACACCTTACGAGCGGCCTATGCGGTTTATTATATGTACCGCACAGCGGGGTGTTTTTAGCCAAAATAGGGCTGTTTACGTGATCATTTTCATGCCTAAATAAGACCCAGAACGTAAAACAAGTACCTATCCCTGAAAGGGCATAAACAGAGCTTTCGAATGACACCATAACGATCCTTGTATGATGGATAGTTTTCTTGCAATAACCGTGCAACGCGAGTGCAAAAAGCAGGTAATTCGGTAGTTTCGGTACATAATTGAGTATGTAGCGAGTGAGAGAGGGAGGAGGGAGCTGAGATTTGTGTCAGTAGGTTCGCCGCGGTGGTCTGGAGCAGTCATACGCTCGCTAGTCTCCTGCCACCACTTGTCTCTCTCTCACATTACGTGCTGAATGACCTGTCGAGCGCCGCTAGTCCAGCAAGACTTATGTTGCTCGCCGCTAATTAAGGGTTAAGAGTCTGGAGATGGCAGGTAGAAATTTGACAGAATCACAAGCTTTGATGAAGGACAGGTATGATCGCAAAGTGAGGCTCCGGAAGTTCACTTTTTTTTTTTTTTTTTTTTCTTTTCTATATTCCAACTACTCCCTCTCGGGCATAGGCTGAGAGCCTGTACATTCCACCGCTCAACACGGTGAAGCCCGTGAGGTCTTGTTCCAGTCTGGGGAGTGAGACATGTGAAGCAACCATCATGGCTCGAAGCAGCTCCATCTCTGAAGCGGCCGGTTGCTTCGCTCAAGTGCTTCACCGTCTCACCCTCCAGACTCAGACCCTCACTCTCAGAATGCCACCTATTGAGCAGTGAACTCACTAGGCATTGTCCCCCTGTAACATATTTTGAATATGGGAATATTCATACAGTGTTATTTAATCAGGGAACAATGAGGGTATTTTTTTGGCATTTCGGTGGGCTTTGTGGTAATGCACTGATACTAGGTACAGCACAAATTCAATCCCAATAATATCTTCCCATTGACATATCGGGACTGTAGGACAAGAGGTATTAATTTTGTTGCCTTTGGTTGGTAACCCCCTCTCTGCGAAGTACACTGGACCTTATAAAATTGTAGAAAAAATTTCAGACTTAGATTACCTTGTTGCCACTCCAGACAGGAGGAAAAAGAACCAGTTATGTCATGTGAACCTTATTAAAGAGTATGTGAGGCGCCCCTCTGAGCCTCTCACTGTCCCTGTGTTGGCTTGTTGCGGCCGTGGTGGAGAAGGAGAGGGGGACAGTCAAGCTTCATAGGAGGATAGCTGGGATCAACATGTTTCAGCGGATCAGTGGGCGGGGACCTCGAGCCTAAGGGCTGACGAGGCTATAGCTCATTTGCCTGAGCCGCAGTTTGATGCTATCCGTCAGTTGTTCGGTTCATACCCCACTGTACTTGCTGAACACCCAGGCCTCACTACTCAGGCTATGCATGATGTTGATGTGGGGGACCATCTACCCTTTAAGTCAATCCCGTACCGTGTGCCCCCCATAAAACTACCAGCTCTGAGGGATGAGTTGGAGTATATGCTCGGTAGAGGGTTGATAGAGAAAGGCACAGTTAAGTGGACTTCCCCCGTAAGACTGCAGCCTAAGCCAGATGGCAAGGTACGCTTTTGTATTGATTTCCGTAGGTTAAACGGTTTGACTCCAACTAACCCATATCCTCTTCCTCGGGTTGATGATAGTGTTGACAATATTGGTAATGCTCGTTTTTTGTCTAAAGTAGATTTAGTAAAAGGTTACTGGCAAGTACCTTTGTCCGAGCGTGCTAAAGAGGTATGTGGTTTTGTTGTGGACGGGAGTACCTACTGGTGCAATGTTATGCCTTACGGACTTAAGAATGCACCAGCAACGTTTCAGAACCTGATGAATGAAATTGTAAAGGACATTCCAAATTGCACCGTATATTTGGACGATGTAATCATTTTATGACGACTTTGAGAGCCATTGTGAGCACCTTGAGACCTTGTTCCGGAAACTTAGTGAAGCAGGTCTGATAGTAAATTTGGCAAAGTGTGACTTCGTAAAAGCCACTGTGCAGTACCTTAGGTTTGTAGTGGGAAGGGGACAGGTGTACACTCCTCAGAACAAGGTACAGGCTATCAATAAATTTCCGCACCCAACAACCAAGAAGCAGATTATGAGATTCTTGGGTATGATAGGCTACTACAGACGCTTCATAAAAGGTCACTCAACGGTGTTGGCACCTCTCACAGATTTGTTATCTAAAGACAAAAAGTTTTTGTGGGCACCTGAGTGTGAAAAGGCTTTCACTTTGGTGAAACATTTGCTATGTACTCACCCGATACTCAGGGCCCCAGACTCTAACAGGCCTTTTCAGCTGGCAACAGATGCTAGTGGTGTAGGGGCTGGTGCCGTCTTGCTACAGACATACAATGAAGGTGTGGAACACCCAGTAAGTTCTTTTCTAAGAAGTTCAATGCTGCACAAAAGAACTATTCTACAATAGAAAAGGAATTACTGGCGATTGTGCTGTCGCTCAGGCACTTCGAGGTGTATGTTCCAGCCTATGGCCCAGTCGTGGTTATCTACACTGATCATCACCCTTTGAGATTCCTCAATCAATTTCACAATCGCAATATGAGACTGACCAGGTGGTCTTTGATGTTGCAGGAGTATAACCTGGACATCCGTCATATTGCTGGATGTGACAATGTGATCGCGGATTGTTTATCAAGGGTGGATGATCAGTCGTAGGCTATCACAGGTGTGTGGGTTTGAGTGGAGGAAAATAGGCTGCCCTTATAGTGCAGCCGGGAAAAACATATTAAAATATAAAAAATCATATAAAAAACTCTTTCTTTTGATATAGGTAATCGTATAAGTTTGTCATAGCCTATAGAGTTTGAGTAGTCCACGAACTATCAAACGGCTGAGCTGCTGTAAGCTCGCTCTGGGAGCATGATATTGTGTCTTTTTGCTATTGTTGGGAGGAGTTATAAAATGTGAATTTTTGTTTAATAATAAGATGTGTTTTGGTGATAAACTCAGCTTTGTTTTAGTGCCATGCGGTCGCTGGGTGTGAGGGGCTTGATGGGGTTCCGTGTTTGTCAGATTTTAGCTCAGGGTTGAGCAAGTAAAATCTTGGGGGATGTGTGACGCATGTCCAGTGTGAGCATGCTGTACAGAACGCCTAGTCATGCCCCACTCTCGCTAGGATCGTCAGGGCAGGAACTTTGGCTGTAGTCTATGTAGAGTTTCCTAACTTAGTTCATGTGAGCCGTTGTACTATAAGTAATATGAATATGTATTTTGTTTTCATCTGAGTCAACGAGTTCTATTTTATATCATTAGTTATAAGTATTGTGTGTAAAACTTATTTGTAATGATGGGAGAAGCAGCAGCCACAGTTGGGGGTCAGTGGGTGCGCCATGCGGGAGGTGGGCCTAACTCACTAGCACTCCCCCCTCGCCCCTCCCCTCAGTGCTAGGGGAGCCTTTGTCTATCCCAGAGGAGAGAGAGAAATTACGTAATGGTTGTCAGTGGGCGGTCCTTAGTAGTTCACGTTGGGCTCACTAGAGGGCCGGGTATAAAAAGGGAAGTCTAGCCATTTTTTCATCAGAACTCATTAGGCAGAGCGACTTCTCATTTCCCTTGCTAACTATATATTCTTCTGACTGATGTGAACTTTCTCTACTACCTTACATTCTTATCTCCTCTTTTCCCTGCCTGTTTAACTTCCATGGTCCCGTTGGTGCAGAGCTAGTCAGCCAACGTATTATCGCTTGAGTTCTCACTAGATACTTGCCTATTAGATAGCCTATTTTGGAAGGCTTAACTTAGAATAGGATTGACTTATGTTTGTTGCACTTGTATATGCATTTCCCTGTGTTATTATTACTATTCCTGTTTTCTGCTAGTCTAGGTAATGCTAGACTGGGGTAAGGCTTTTCTGTGTTACGAGTTGTTGTTTGATGCAGTGGTTAAGCGATAAACCTGCATACTCGTTTCGGTTCAGTGAAGCCTAGGTTGTCTTCGCGGCTGACTGTGTTGAGTTAATAATTTACAGTGCGTGAGGGCAAGAGCCTAACCACCCTGTATTTTATTAACAGTTTGTTTTTACTTTGTCAAGGAGCCGGGAGAAAACCAGATACAAGGGATCTGGATTTCTCAAAGTGCACTTGTTAGTGTTAACGTAATACTTTAAACAGTTGTGAGGACTTCGCTAGGCTACGAGCCGTTTTGCTCAGTCACTGCTACCTTTTGCCCACAGTACCCCAGCTAGACTTTACTCGATTAGTAGATACAGAATAGTATTGAAGCTTTCCTTATGTATGATATTGTTTATGCACTATTGATTTCATGTGTTGCACGCTTGGCTACTTTAGTGATTAGTGGCCCACGAGCACAATCCGAGTAGGCTATTGCCATTGCATTTGCGGAGTACTTCTTTTTAATGTTTGCCATTTACTATTGCATATTCTTTTAATTATTCTTATGCCAATTTAAACCTTTAATAGTATTTAATTGCCAGTGTTTTTGCTTCTTGAATTACTGTTCAAAATCCGATACGTACTTCTTACGAGCATCCGAGAAGCATCTAACTTTTTTCAGAAGATTCCTTGCTCGATGCTTAAGGACTATTAATTAACGTAACGTAATAGTGCCGATCCGAAGTAGAGGGTGGAGGACTTCTTAAGTTCTTAGTCAAGGGTGGAATACTTCGGCTTCGGCCAACACTATTCTTTGGTGTTGTTGTTTCTTACTTCTTTGTTTGATTGTTGACCAGACTAGATAATTCCTGTCTCTTTATTAGTCTGTTGTTGAACACTAGTACCGAGTTCTTGTATACCCCGTTATAGCAGATTGAACTCTGGAGGGTATTGGTGTTTTTTGTTCGGCTGGCAGTACTCAGGGGTTGGGATCGTGTGTTTCCGTTGTGGCAGCGAGCCGTATTCGAGTCCTGATTGAGAGCCCTTGTGTACCCGAGTGCCAGGTCGTAACACTTGCGGGTACCCGTATCTCGAGCAATACAACAGCAAGTTTCGCACAACAGTTTTAGACTTGCCATTTCTCATAGGATATGCATCAGGGTAGCGAGTGGAGACATCCATGAGGGTTAGCAAAAACCTGTTACCTGCACTAGTGGGAGGCAGAGGGCCTACCATGTCGATGATAACCTTGCTGAAGGGAGGACCAATAGCAGGCACTGGGTGCAACGGAGCCTTAGGTATGCTCTGGTTCGGCTTTCCCACCCTCTGGCAGGTACCACACATCGCCACCTAGGCCGAAACTTGAGCTTTAATACCTGGCCACCAGAACAACCTAGATAACGAGGCAACGTTTTACTCACACCCAAGTGACCTGCCAACGGAACATCGTGCGCCAACCGCAACAGGCTATCACGACACTTCTCAGGGACCACCAACTGATCAACTACTCTTGCCCCACCATCCCATCTACATCTGGGATCCAAAAAACGGCGGTACAGGATTCCCCCAACATAAAAAAAATATCCCGGCTTTGCATCCCCGCCCTCGTCGAGTTCTATAGCCCCGTTCCCACAACTCTCAAGTCCAGGATCTTCTACTTGCAGCCGACATATATCCGAGGGTGCCAACCTATCTAAATGCTCCTGAAGCAACTTGTGGCCACCCCCGATTCTGGGCTGCTCAAGCCTTGCCTGCTTCGCCTGGGAACGTCTCTGTCGCGGAGTGCTCTCACGCCCTACCATGTCACTAGGGGGGACAGGTTCTGGGGCCACTCCGGATCTCATAATGGGTGCAAGTACCGAGTCACAAAGGAGTGTCGCTGGATCCAAACTCTCAACCCGACCAGCATTGACTTTCTCCTTCCGACCCTTCCTCCGCTGGTCTAGTACTTGGGTATTAGGCTGTGACACCTGAGCGGACTAAGACCTGGTGACAGCACACGCCATCTGCGTCACCTGGCACCTCTCGAGCCACTCTTGCCCCTCCCTACTCGTGTCGGCCGCCCTCTCGGCAACGACTAAGAGTGAAACCTCGAAAGTGAACACCGCAAAGTCGTTACCGAGAAGGAGGTCGACCCCCTCAACTGGCAACTTCTCCACAACCCCCACATCCAACTCTCATGTCACAACGTCCACCTCAAGCTCTACTCTGACCAGCGGGTAAGACCGCGTAGCATTGATGCCTTGAACCACCACAACCCGAGCCGCGTTAATAGGCTTGCCAGTGAAATTCTTGACAAGTGTCAGGGAAGCGCCCGTATCACGCAACAACTCAAGCCTATGCTCCACACCAGCCCACCTCACAGTGCCGTGCCCCCTATGACCACAAAAAACATCTTGGACGGGTGACGAGCCCTCCTGGTGCTTCTGCACCGGTGATGACTTCGCAACCGACTGTTTACCCCAGGCAAACGCGGAAGACCTCAAAGACACGCCAATGTTGCTCACTAGTGACACCACTGCTGTAGGCGGTGTGCTCGGACATGAGTGTGCAATATGCCCCTTCTTATGACACTTGAAACATTCCACTTCACTCTTGGACTTCCCCTGAGGTGGGTAAGGGCCCTGGCCTTTCTTTAACAGGAAGGGTTTTGACTTGGGATCATAATTGGCAACAGTACTCTTAAATGGATAATTATTTGTGTCATTAATTCGGGGGGGTGGAGTGGTACGCCCCTTGTTACCTGCCTCAGCTCTCTGTGCAGACCCTCACCCACGAATCAATGACAACCTGAGGTCAGCCAGCTCAGCCGCCTCCTGCAGAGTTTTTGGTTGCTTTTCTTTCAGGTTAAGAGTCAAGTCACAGCCAGTACATTTTAAAAATTGCTCTAACAACACTAATTGCTTCACTGCATCAAAAGTAGTTGCCTTCTCCGATCTTAACCTATTCTCAAATGCATCTGACAGCTCTCTAGCGTGTTCCTGGAAAGTACTCTCCTTTCTTTTGGGAACAGCCCTAAATTTCAGCCTATAGGTCTCTGGTTGCAACTCATACGCCCTCAGGACAGCCTCTTTCAATGCCTCATAATTCACGCAGGAATCTAGGGGCAAAGCATCATACGCCTTGAGTGCTTTCCCCGTCAAACGTGACAAAACAAGGGCTGCCCACTTCACCTCGGGTCATTGGTGCTCCTGGCACTTTTTCTCGAACAGGAGAAAAAATTTGGTAACTCCTAACTCATCAAACACTGGAACCAACTTTAGTAGATACGACAGGGACTGGTGATGGGGTCGACCCACCTGGGCGACCCGGTTCCTTGTCACCTCTACACACGTTTTCTCTAGGTCAATATCGGCACAATACCTTTCAGACTCATACTTATACTTGAGCTCAGACTCATGCTTTCGCTGCTCGAGCTCAGCCTCATACTTCCGCTGCACGAGTTTGGCGAGCTCGAGCTGACAACAACATCTCGGAAGACAAACCCTGAGGCGGGGGTGCTACTATTGGGGTCCCACCCCTTGAATCACCTAGAGGCATACCCAACCGCCAGCGGCCATCGGCCTGCGGGAACGTACCCGGCTCCGGAGCCCGAGGGGGCGCCATGATAGGAGTCGAGTGGAATGGGGGCTGGGACGAAGGTGCCCCAGCTCCCGCTCCACCCAAAGCCCCATGCACCCCACCGAGCACCCAGGTAACCAGCTAACCTCTCGACAAACCGCTAGTACCGGAAAACCCTAAGACCGTGGCTACACACTGCAGTCCGTAACGGTCCAGCCCCGACACCCGGTCCGCTGACACAGGCTCCTCCAAAAAAATCCGAGCATCCTCCTCATTGTTCACCACCCAAACGCCGTTAGACAACTCCACCTTCTCCACCTCCTCGCCTGTCTCTCGCACTGTGCCCTCACTATGTTCCGACCCGTCCAGTGACATGATGGAGTCAACAAAAAAATTCTCAAGTCAAGACAAAAGTAGCCAAACTCTCGCGTAGCTTTATTCGCAAAAAATATTCGAAGATGTTCTTGAGTGCAATACTAGCCCTTAATTAGCGGCTCACCACATAAGTCGAGTTAAATAAAGCTGGACTATGTGGCGGCGCTCGACATAGGTCGAGTGGCAATTTCAGCACGTAATGTTGCTGAGAGAGAGAGACAAGTGGTGGCAGGAGACTAGCGAGCGTATGACTGCTCCAGACCACCGCGGCGAACCTACTGACACGAATCTCAGCTCCCTCCTCCCTCTCTCACTCGCTACATACTGAATTATATGGGGAAAGTACCGAATTACATGCTTTTTGCACTCGCGTTGCACGGTTATTGCAAGAAAACTAGAAATCATAAAAGGATCGTTATGGTGTCATTCGAAAGCTCTGTTTATGCCCTTTCAGGGATAGGTACTTGTTTTACGTTCTGGGTCTTATTTAGGCATGAAAATGATCACGTAAACAGCCCTATTTTGGCTAAAAACACCCCGCTGGGCGGTACATATAAATAAACCGCATAGGCCGCTCGTAAGGTGTTAAGTCACCAATAAACTCCAACAAGTTCTATAATCCTCAAAACAATGTCCACTGCCAACACTGCGAGAAATAAATTCAACCCCAAATGGCAATAAGATTTCTCCCAAAAAAAATGCAATATTCAGTTCACTATATTCTGGTCTAAGGTCGCCATTTGTTACGACCGGCACTACGAAATAAACAAGGGCACTTAATAATGGACTAGATGATAGGCTATATCTGCAACAATGGTACGCTAATTCCAAACCCTCGAACTATTATGCCGGTGAACAAAACACTTAAACCCTCCAGAGTTAATCTACTGGATAACGGGGTATCAATTAACTGGGTTTTAGTGCACTTCTACAAAGGCTTTACGGTGACGGCAAAGCCTACTCACAAAAGGAGTACTTTACGTTAATAAAATGCTCTTAAGTAATAACAATGCTTGAATAAACTATAACAAGATTTAATAAAGATATATATGCTTACGTTAACTTTAGTGTGAGTCTGTACTCAACACTAAACTCTTCAATGCTCTTTGAAAACACTGAAAGTCTAGTCCTACAGCAAACAGATATGGAATATTCTGAAAACGTCTGATGCTCTAAGATGCTCGTTAATATAGAACAGACATAATGCAGGGGCAGGACACCAACGCGTGTATCTTAACCCAGTGAGACCCAGCGTCGCACGTGATGCGTCGGCAGTGTTTGATCACCAACTCCCAGCGACGCATCACGTGCGTCCGACATATTAAAATCAGTTACGTGGCTCGTAAGGTAGGAAATGGCGGGAGAATAGGAGGGGGAGGTACCGTAGTGTGTGGGAGCCGGGCCGGTAGGTGTGAGCGAGCCAAGACAGCCGCGCGGCTGGTGGTGGTGGGCTTAGTGGGGATACTTTACACCCTTAGTTCACCGTCACTTTGAACCTTCATTACTCCGGTCGTATGGGAGCTAGAGGCTTGAGATTTATGTGAGACACTCCTTAGGATGTATGCCGTACAATGCCATACTCAGTTTTCACCCTAGTGCTCCCGGGCGGGTGGTCATGCGGGGGAGACGAACTTTCGACCCCTCCCCCCTGCCCCCCAAATGACCAAGGTGATTTTTTTTTGTTTTTTTTTTTCATTTCTCACCATTCTCTTCCATTTTGGCTCAACACATTTTTTTGAGGCCCCCCACCCCCAAAAAGAATATCCGAGGTGATTTTTTTTTTTTTTTTTTTTCATTTCTCATCCTTGTCTTCCATTTTAGCAAACAAAAATAAGAAGTGAAAATGGCTTGGGACTGGGGTGAACAAAATATTATAACTAGCCGGGGCTCAACGGGTTAAATACACCAATAAGTAGGATACATATATATAACAAGGGAGTGCAACAACTCTGTGACAGCACTAATAATAGCCACTCAAAACAGTACTTTCTTAACCAAAGTAACAGCCATACTGGGTTGTGCACCAAGCATCAACCTAGGCTAAAATAATACGTGAATAATTCCTATAGCATACGCAGTTAAAGTTAATAAACACAATGCTGTCTTTATTACTAATAAAGTCTAGGAGCGGCAAAAAAGGTACCAGGAGGCTAGGCAGAGCGCAAGCATGCTCGTAGCCTACTGTCTCCCCTTGAACAGATTTCCCTTATGTTACGTTAAGTGACTAGGAGGCTCTCTTGGTAAGTCCAGATCTCAAGTATCTGGTCTTGCCCTGGCGCTCCACAAAGGTTAACACAAAGAGGTAGCGAGCATACGAGCAAGAGTAGGCAAAAGCACTTCGCTCGTATACTGCTACACTCGCAAAGGAAAAATATGCACAACGGTTACAGGCACCTAGCTCCGTCGAAGTCGTACAGGCTTTGACTTGCCATATACATAACTCATTCAACGACTAAAGATACCTTCCACAGTCTAGGATTAAATAGTAACAAAGAACAACTCAATCATTAGAAGCACCCAATGATAACATGCCTCATGTGACTATGACTAATAATCCCTAAAGCTAGTGCAAAACATATATGTGAGAACTGGTGCTGGTAATACGACTGGCCGACAATGGAAGTCGTATGCAGAACCAGAAGGGATAAGTAATTGAATAAAGAGGAGAAGTAATGGAAAAGAAGAAGTTCAGAGAGAGAAACAGTAGTACAGGGGGTTAGATTGGGGACAGATTGCAAGGGATGTCTAGGACCAAGCACACCATGCCAAGCTCTGAAGAAGACACGCGGCGGGAGCCCCCCCAGCACCAACACTAGGACAGCGGAACCCAATCACAGACTACTACGTCATGAAAAGCAATAGTCCTAGGACGCGCCAGGCCCGCCAGCCAATCAAGGCCGTGGGAAACCCCGCCCGAGCGAGGGAGGCACACGTACATACACACGCACATAATAACCCCACACTGCCTCCTTCGTTCTCTCTCTCCTTAACTTCACACTATACATCTTATACTCTATCACTGATGTAAAATCCTTCCAAGTGTCACAGACAAGAATAAAGACCACCACTGATCTGTCTGTGACAACATGAATACTAAGAAAGAAAGAACATCGTTCTACGATTATTATAGCCCATTTCACTGCCCTGGCGAGCGCTAGCGAGTACGAGCACATTCTGGCAAGCTGGCCAGCGTAACAAATCTCTCTTTCTCTCTCTCTTTCAAATAAATCATGTCTTAGTTATAAAGTTGGAGTCTGTACATCCCTCATACGATATACCATTCCCACATTTTTCATAGGCAACACCAGACTGGACAAACACACCAGGTCATTGTCCCCACAGCCAGACCCATCCAGGCAGCGAGCCGCCGTGTCAGAGCCTCCAGTGATGCCACTTGCCAACATCTCGGGGGTAGAGCAGATACCAACTACCCCCGCACATGCAGAACCTGGTCCAGCGACCTCTACACCAGCTGCAGATGCTCCTCCCCCCGTGTTGTCAACACCACCTGAGGTGGCGCGGACGAGGAGGACCAGGCGTCGGCTGACTTTGGATGAAAGCGATGCCGGCCCAAGCTCTCCCGATTCGCCTGAAGACAGGATATCCCCGGCGCCGGAAAGCGACACTGATGGCGGGCAGGCACGGCAGGCGCAGGCACAGCCACAGCAGGGACAGCCACAGCAGGCGCAGGCACAGCCACAGCCATTACCAAGAGGTGGCGGGAGGGGACAGCCACAGCGAGGTGCCAGGGGAAGGGCACGAGGAGGTGCATGAGGAGGTGCCCGAGGAGATGCACGAGGAGATGCCCTAGGAGGTGCACGAGGGGCTGGGAGGGGCAGGAGGGCGGGTGACGAGCCACCTGTCTTTCAGTGGGAGGACTGCCAGCTTGGGGATATGCCTGGTGTTCCACCCCTGTTTGACAAGACAACGAATGGCATCCAGCCTGCCTTTCCCTGCTCAGAAAATGATACCCCTTATGATTACTTCCGGGCATTCTTTGACGACCAATTGCTCGGGGACATTGTCACAGAGACAAACCGGTATGAACGCCAGCACGCCGAAGAAATGAACTCGCCCCACATGCGGAAAT
Organism: Paralithodes platypus; assembly: GCA_032716605.1. Taxonomy (NCBI): domain Eukaryota; kingdom Metazoa; phylum Arthropoda; class Malacostraca; order Decapoda; family Lithodidae; genus Paralithodes; species Paralithodes platypus. The sequence goes on along the minus strand of CM064564.1, from coordinate 25,307,436 downwards.
GGACACCCATTGACATCGCTGATCTCGTGTTTTTGGCCCTCACCATGCTCATGCCCCACATCAAGAAGCACAATAGATTGGATTATTGGGTCATGCATGACCTCATATCAACGCCATGGTTCAATATGTACAGTTTGCCACACAAATCATGAATACAATCGTAATTTGGAAGCTTCGGACAAACCTCCCCACCCCCCTCACTCACTCCTCCTCCTCCTCCCTTCCACCTCACCTTCCCTCCCTCGCTTCCACTGTCCGGCTCAAGTGTTTCACGGTTATGTAGTAGGTCACCGTAGGTGTGTTGTAAAACATTATTACTAATTGCTTTCATTTAAGTATATTGATGCCCTAGCCGTAAAATAGTATATTAATTATGTTCTTAACCCATTCTGTACGGGTGACGTCTGTATTATTTGATTTTTGCTACATTTAGACGACTTTATGAAGCTTAGGAAGGATATGTGGTAGCTAAAAGGATTAAATGATTGGTTGAGATAGTGTGTAGTCTCTTAAGTGGCAGACGTCCTTGCCAAGCTTAATGTAATCTTCAAATATTTGCCAGACTATATTGAATAGGACGTCACTGTTACTAGATGGGTTAACAAAGTTTAGGCTAGTATAAATTTGTAATCGAATTTCATAAAGCAATGCATGGATAGGTTACGTATGAGGCATATTCCAGACAACTCAGAGAGGGAGAGAGAGAGAGATTAGTGATTCAACAAATAAGTCGTCTTTCAATAGATAGATAGATAGATAGAACTTAAGTATTCCCATTTCAGCTATGAATCGGGATATTATATAGTATATGTATAAGTGAACATATATATTTCTTTCCCCAAAAAACGTATTTCCAATTAGGCCTATGTGATATGATTGAGAAATGGATGAGTAATATACACGCGATGTGACCATAAAGGGGAAGTAATCTAAATAACGAATGTTAAAGCATCAATAGAGGGTCAGAACAAATACGGGTAGTAATGCTTACAATAATAAGAGTGGTGATGAAGTGATAAGATAAGCTTTATATCTCATGGCATTAACACTGTAAATGCAGTCCACCGAAATGTATTGGGTCATATATAATCCTGAATAATATTGCCTTATTAGTTATTATAAGAGAGGAATTAGTAAATGAAGTAGGCAACTCTGAAATATATTGAATACTGAATAATTTTCTGGAAAACAGAAACTCTGACAAATAAATATTCACACACAAAACCGAATATAGATAACAAATAATAGTATACAACAATAATAATATACAAAAATGAATGTATACACACATATTTCAGGAAATTCCTCTCTCTCTCTCTCTAATGGCAAACTACATTGAACAACGCCCTTTGAGATGTATTAACCCATTCATTATAGGTGACGTCTTGATAATTTCATTCTAGCTACATTTAGAGGATATTATAAAGCTTAGGAAGGATATATGGTCACTAAGAGGTTTTGTTGATAAAGTCTGTAGCCATTTAATGTGTATACGTCCTTCCTAATCTAAATAAAATCATCTAATGGTTGCCAGGATATAATGACAGGGACGTCCCCGGTACTGTATGGGTTGATTGTATAACATTAACCCTTGTCTAGCGTGGGTTTTTGGGATTATTTGGGCATATTCAGGCCCTCCTGCATGATAAATCAAGTATCTGCATGAAAAAAACATTATTTAGCAAATAACTAGGCGCTAAAAGCTTCAAAATGAGACCAGAACGAGCTACGTAGCACTCGTGGTTCTCATACAGTGATACCAGTAACATGGGAGTTTAACGTATTGCGGCATATTTTTCCCAGCTATGCTCACTACTGGCTACACTGCCGGCCTCTCGAGAACACAGGGAACATGAGTTAATGGGCGGCGGTAAGCCCTGGGAGTTGGCTGTCTGGTCCGCTGCGCTCCCGGCCATTTGCACTCGATTTTAACCCTTTAAAAGCCTTAATAATGCTCCTAACTTGCTGCAAATTGGAACCGGACTAAGTCCGACCCCGATCTTTAAGGGTTAAACAACGTTAGCGATACGACACACATTATGAAATATATATACCTTAAACATATATGATTAATATAAGTGTACTCATAATTTTCTTACAGTTATTGATTAGACATGAACATATGTCTTATTCGTGCAATGAAGAGAGAGGTCCATGTCATTGTTGCGACAATATGAAATACCGGTACTAGCTGTAAGTCTTACACTAGGAACTGACAAAACTTCCATCTCGATTAACGGTTTCTTAGTTACAAACTATCTAATCCAAGAATCGTTATACAGTACCTGTAAAAAATAGCAAATACTTTTTTGCGTGCTCGAACATAATGCTATACTTTGTCATAATGAATTGATGTGTAAATATTTCTTTACATAATATTGATTTATATTTCCGAAACCGAGGTGTTGTGAGACTTGCTGGCGCGATGTCTGATCACACCACATTTCGACACCATGAGAGGAACATTACCAGCCACTCGAATTATGAACCGAGCTCAACAGAAACTAGTTCAGCGTGGCCAGATAATTGGCCTGTGGGGTGCAGGCCATCAACATGCCAAGATAGCAGCCATGATGGGGATAACCAAACCAACAGTTGATCGGTGGGTTGAGAGATGGCAGGAATCTGGCAGTCTCTTAGATCTTCCTAGGTGTGGAGCCCCAAGAAAAACCACTGCAGATGACGACGAAAGAATTGTAAATGAAGCACGGAACAAACCACTCACCAATGCAAAGGCTATCCGGGAATCTTTAAATTTGGACATCTCGGATGATACTGTCCGGCGCCGTATGCATGCATCAGGTTTTCACTACCATCCTCCTGCTCAAAAGCCAAAACTTGAGGAACGACATCGTGAAGCCAGGCTGCAGTTTGCTCTAGAACATGTCCACAATGATCTTGCATACTGGGGAAGAGTCATATTTTCTGACGAAAAAACATTTGCTTCTACTACTCATGGTCGACTTCATTGTTGGAGAGAAGATGGAACAAGATATGAGAGAAGAAATATCCATGAAGTAGCCAGAAGTGGACATGTGACTGCAAATGTTTGGGGTTGGATTCACTTACATGGCATTGGCGAACTAGCGGAGATCCACGGGCGATTCAACTCGGAGCAATACATCGAGATTCTCGAAGATGTGATGCTGCCTACCGTTCGCCAGTATGCCTTACCTTACCCTGAACAGATTATATTTATGCAGGTATATTGTAGTTGTGTGTTACACGGTTTACTTATGTTATAAACTTGTATACTCATATGAGTACACATTTATAATAAGACTCAATATAACCAGAGAAATCAGTCGTGTAATCAGTGAATATATATATATAAAATAATAATAATAATAATAATAGTGTATAATATGACCCATAATTTCATATAACTCAAACGCAATCGAGTTACCATTTTAAGCATTTGGAAAGACTCGGCCAGGAAACAGGTGGACATTTATAGGCCATTTGCTCTAGCCCCTTTGGAATTCACAAGAGATTAAGGATGACGATTATTGCCAAGTTCGCTTTATAGTAACATGAGTACGCTGGGCCATCCTGTGCATCACATGTAACAAGTATTAATTTTGTTTGGGTATATGCGATGCAATTATACAATATAACTCCATCATCTGATTATAATTACAGGACAACTCGCCAATTCACACAGCCCGGATTGTGAAGCGATGTTTGCAGATCAGCGTCACGTGCAGCTATTGGACTGGCCTAGTAAGGGATGTGATCTTAATCCCATTGAGAACGTGTGGGGAACCATCGTAAATACGTGGACACCTGAGCAAGAGCGGACCTCCCAGCAACTACTGCACCACACAAGGCAGGAGTGGGAGCTATTCCGACGAAACCAAAATGTACTGAGTATATAATCATGTAAGAAATATGCGGGACAGATTACAGGGCATCATAGATGCAGATGGAGACTGGACAAAATATTGAGTTAACTAATGATCTATCAGAATCCTAGAATGCGTATTTTTATATATTTGTTTTCGCCAAGAAGTATCTAATCCAAACTATACCAGTAGGTTCATAATGAAGTTTTGCCTTAAACTTGGAATATAATCTTTCATAATATTCATAATATTTATTTAGTTTGTATATATACGCATTATTTGTTGTCAAATTAACATTTCTCGTGTCTATTAAGGATTATATGGGTTTAAATGCATAAACCATTACTTTGTATGAAAGTATAAGTAAATTACAATACAGAGAATACCGGTAATTGTTTATTTCTCCTTTTCATCATATTATGTTGTATATTTTACCATTACTCTCTTATTAAGTATTTTATTCCAACTGATTTTTGAATACTTAATGGTTACATCACATGTATATTGCTCATCCATTTCTCAATGATATCACACAATTGGAAATGCGGGAGAGAACTATATAATTGTTCACTTGCTATACATATACTATATAATATCCCGAATCATAACTGAAATGGGAATACTTAAGGTCTATCTATCTATCTATTGGAAGATGACCTAGTTGTTGAATCACTAATCTCTCTCTCTCTCCCTCTCTGAGTTGTCTGAAATATGCCTCATGCGTAACCTATCCATACATTGCTTTATGAAATACGATTACAAATTTAAACTTTGTTAACCCATTTAGTAACAGTGGCGTCTGTTTCAATATTTTCAGGCAAATATGAGATTACATTAACCCCTTCACCAACATGACGTAAGTTGTATCATATTCTGGTTACCATTAGACGATTTTCTTTAGTTTATAGTCTACTTGTATGACTAATATGGGTAAACCCGATCTCAATAAACTCTCTGAATACCATAGGTCCTTCTGAAACTGCATTAAATCGTCTAAATGTAGCCATAATGAAAGGCAAAAACACGTCATGGTGCTGAAGGGGTTAAGCTTGGGAAGGACGTCTGCCACTTAAGAGACTACACACTATTTCAACCAATCATTTAATCCTTTTAGCTACAACATTTTTTTTTTTTTTTTTTTTTTTCTATGTGATTGAGGGAGGCAAAAGGCATTACTGCCTATAGCGAGTGCCTCCCCCATAGTTGAAAGAGTGACAGGGCCAAAATCAAGGGACGTTCGAGCCAAAATGCCTGGACACACGGAGTTTGAAGCAATTTAAGTCATAGGAAGAGGGAAAGACTGATTCTGGGAGAGAGTTCCAGAGCTCAGCTGTTGAGTAGAAGAAAGTTTGAGAGTAACGTTTCACTCTTGGGTTGGAGAGTTGCACAGAGTAGGGGTGGGATTGAGTTGCAAGACGGGTACCACGTGCCCTACGTAAAGGAGGTGGTATGCACTGGGATAGCTCTGAGGAACACTGATTATTATAGTAGCGATAGAATAGCGAGAGAGATGCAACATTGCGGCGGAGAGAGAGAGATTGCAGAGAGTTGGTGAGTGGACGGGAGTTAATGATACGAAAGGCCTTCCTTTCAACTTGGTCTAGGAGAGCGGTGTGAGAGGAACCTCCCCACACATGTGAACAATACTCAATACAAGGGCGCACTATGCCCCTGTACAGAGCAAGAAGCTGTGCTGGGGAAAAAGAACCCCCTAAGGCGGTTGAGCACACCCAGCTTCTGGGAGGCTGCCTTAGCAAGACTGGTAATATGGTCCTTCCAAATGAGAGCAGAAGAAAAAGAGACACCAAGAATATTGAGAGAAGATGAAGGGTTGATTTTTGTATTGTTGAAGAATAAGGGATAGTCCGCTGGGAGATCCTGACGGGTAGATAGATGGAGAAATTGGGTTTTGGAGGCATTAAAGTTAACAAGGTTTTCTCTGCCCCAATTGGAAATAGTATTTAGATCAGAATTTAAGAGTTGTATGGCTTCACTACGTTTATCGTTGAGGAATTGCTGGCTGGGGCGTTCTGAAAAACTAATGGAGTAGTGTAAGGTTGAGTCATCTGCGTATGAATGGATGGGAATTAAGGTACAGTTAAGGAGATCATTTATAAAAATTAGAAAGAGAATAGGAGATAGGACAGAGCCCTGAGGAACACCGGAGTTTATAGGGTGAGGAAGTGAACTATGGCCGTCCACAACCGCGGCTATGGAACGGCCGGAAAGGAAATTAGAGACAAAGGCACAGATGGAGGGATAGGAACCGAAGGAGGGTAGTTTAGAAATTAAAGATTTATGCCAGACTCTATCGAAGGCTTTCGATATGTCTAGTGCAATAGAAAAAGTCTCACCGAAGACATATCCTTCCTAAGCTTCATAAAGTCGTCTAAATGTAGCAAAAATCAAATAATACAGACGTCACCCGTACAGAATGGGTTAAGAACATAATTAATATACTATTTTACGGCTAGGGCATCAATATACTTAAATGAAAGCAATTAGTAATAATGTTTTACAACACACCTACGGTGACCTACTACATAACCGTGAAACACTTGAGCCGGACAGTGGAAGCGAGGGAGGGAAGGTGAGGTGGAAGGGAGGAGGAGGAGGAGTGAGTGAGGGGGGTGGGGAGGTTTCTCCGAAGCTTCCAAATTACGATTTTATTCATAACTTGTGCGGCAAACTGTACATGCCAAGGGACCAGTATAGGCAAATTCTGAAGTGCTTGCATTTTGTAGATAATACTGCGCCACACGGAGCTGACAAGATCTGGATAATACGGCCATTCCTGACCTCCCTCCTGAACAGGTATTGCCGGTTTTTCAAACCTTTCCAGAATGTAGTGATCGATGAGTCCTAGATCCTCTTCCGTGGACGTCTCTCTTTCCGCCAGTACATTCCGTCGAAGCGTCACCGCTTCGGGGTCAAATTCTTTGTACTGTGTGACTACGAGACAGGATACGTGCTGGGCCTTATCATATACACCACTACTGATGTGGACATTCCGAACGACCCTCTGGGTCTTTCAGGGTCGGTTGTGAAGACACTGATGGAGCCATATCTGGATGCCAACCATACCCAGTTCATGGACAACTTCTACACCTCTCCTCTCCTTGCCAGGTATCTCCTTACAAGGAGAACGGAAAGCTGTGGAACTGTTAGGTCAAACAGGAAACACTGGCCCCGGTGTGATAGGACACAGAAAGGAGACATCATCCGGAAAAAGAGCAGCAGTGAGAACATACTGGCTATTTGTTGGCACGACACAAAGCCAGTCAATGTCCTCTCCACCTACCACAAGTCCGCATTGCGAGATAGCAGGAAGAGGAGATACCAGCAGGACCCTGTCACAGGCAACAGGACTCTAGTTGTTATCTCCAAAGCTGACGCTGACCTGGAGTATAATGTGAACATGCGGTTGGTGAACAACAGTGATATGCAAATCACTGCTGTTGACTGCCTTAGGAAGACCTGTAAATGGTACAAGAAGGTCGAACTCCATCTTCTTGATGTCACTATCCTGAACGCATACAACCTGTGGATGACGCAGACAGGAAAGAGGAGTTCTCTAAGGCTGTTCGCCAAGGAAGTCATCGATGCCATCCTCAGGAAGCACAGAACCACACGTGCAGCACCAGTTCCGAGGGCGATCATCAATTTGCCGAACCGCCTTGAGTGCCGGGACTACCTCCTGTCCCACAGGCTTATGCATGTACCCCTCACAGACGCACAAGTTGAAGCTGGTCGGAAGGCCGGAAAGATGCAGTGCCACGTCTGCAGTCACACGACAAGGAGGCCCCGACATATGAGGGAAGTCGCGTCCATCTGTATTCAGTGTGATGTGGGACTCTGTCCTATTCCTTGCTACCACAAATACCACACACTGGAACACTTCTAGACCTCCTCCCTTCTTGCCAATCATTCATAACTTCATTCAATCATTCATTAATCTATTTCAAAGTACCTCAGGAATTCATGTCATTCAATCATTCATATGGTGGAATAAGCACACTACCCAAACACAAGTGCATTCATCATCATCAGCAACATCACCCATTACATCCATAAGTTTCGAATCTCATCCTTCCATCTGGTTCTTGGTCCACATCCATGTCATTCATTCATACATACATTCATACACTCGCTATAGGCAGTTCTGCCTTTTGCCTACCTCAATCACATTCATACACTCGCTATAGGCAGTTCTGCCTTTGCCTACCTCAATCACATAAAAAAAAAAAAAAAATGGATTAGGCCTGGGAACACCACCAAAAAAAAAAAAAAAAAAATAGTCGATAACACAACCCCTTGGGTGATTTGCAAACGTGTTGAAAAAACATTATGTATCACCTTACAAACAAACAAATATTTCCTGCAAATAAGGCGAGCAAGCGAGAGAGAGAGAGAATACAGAAACTGAAGTGAAGAAAGAGAGGGAAAAAGATATAATACAGAAATATACAAGCAAATAAAGAGAATAGAGGGATAAGAGAAAATAAAGAGAATTACATATACGGGTGAGGAAGAGAGGAAGAGCGAGAGAGAGCGCGCGCGAGAGGGAGAGCGAGAGAGAGAGAGAGAGAGAGACAGACAGGAGGAGTGAGAGAGAGAGAGAAAGAGAGAGAGAGAGAGAGAGAATACAGAAATAAGGAGAAATAAGAGAAAATAATACAGATAAACGAAGGAATAGTCGACGCACAGGAGGCCGAAGTCAGGGCCAGGCGAACACATCCGAACGCGCGCGGGAAACTGGCCAGAAAGTACACGCTCTTCCTCACTTCCTCCCTCCCTCCACACTCGCGCCAACATCCTGACTAGACTTCTATGGGGAGACGAAGAGTTGCTCGTTCCAAAAATGACAGTTTCGTTCGCATCTGAGCTATAGTTATGGCACTAGGGCGAGTGAAAATGAGCGAATATTTGAAATATACTCTACCACCCGCTCTTAGGGTGTTAAAATATTGTCAGAAATAACAACAAAAGTAAAGAAATCAAATTTATTATGATAGGAGGGAGGAGAGGCAGTTAGAGAAGGGATTCATTTGGGGGGAGTGACGGACTGGACTCTCAAGGGGGGGCGGGGGGGGGGGGGGGGGGGAGGTCACAACGAAGTCACAAAAGTCAGTGTGTGTGTGTGTGTGTGTCTGTACATACATGTTTCGGTTGACCTGTAATGCATCGATTAGGACGTAAATATACTGTATATAACACACCAACACATAACTACGCACTACAATAGGGGAAACACACTATATCTCTGAACGAAAACGTTTAGTGGTAGTCTGTGATAGCTAGATATACAGCAATAGCGTCTGTATGAAAGGTTAAGTAATTTCACTACCAAGAACGGGAAGAGTAGCCTAATGTACGTGTGTATGAGGCAGCTGATCAGTAATTAATGAGGATATATATATATATATACTGTATATATTATATATATATATATATATATATATATATATATATATATATATATATATATATATTAATACACTTGAATATGTGGATTTTATAGACAGATTAATAATAGTGTTTTATCAGTTATTGTTTAGGTAATATGATTGTGTAGGAAATATGATTGTTTAGGTAATATGATTGTTTAGGTAATACGATTGTTTAGGTAATACGATTGTTTAGGTAATATGATTGTTTAGGTAAAATGATTGTTTAGGTAATATGATTGGTTAGGGAATACGATTGTTTAGGTAAAATGATTGTTTAGGTAATATGATTGTTTAGGTAATACGATTGTTTAGGTAATATGATTGTTTAGGTAATAATGATTGTTTAGGTAATAATGATTGTTTAGGGAATAACGATTGTTTAGGTAATAATGATTGTTTAGGTAATAATGATTGTTTAGGTAATAATGATTGTTTAGGTAATAATGATTGTTTAGGTAATAATGATTGTTTAGGTAATAATGATTGTTTAGGTAATAATGATTGTTTAGGTAATAATGATTGTTTAGGGAATATGATTGTTTAGGTAATATGATTGTTTAGGGAATAATGATTGTTTAGGGAATATGATTGTTTAGGTAATATTGTTAGGTAATAATGATTGTTTAGGTAATAATGATTGTTTAGGTAATAATGATTGTTTAGGTAATAATGATTGTTTAGGTAATAATGATTGTTTAGGTAATAATGATTGTTTAGGTAATAATGATTGTTTAGGTAATATGATTGTTTAGGTAATAATGATTGTTTAGGTAATAATGATTGTTTAGGTAATAATGATTGTTTAGGTAATAATGATTGTTTAGGTAAGAATGATTGTTTTAGGTAATATTGTTTAGGTAATAATTGTTTAGGTAATAATGATTGTTTAGGTATATGATTGTTTAGGTAATAATGATTGTTTAGTAATAATGATTGTTTAGGTAATAATGATTGTTAGGTAATAATGATTGTTTAGGTAATAAGGATTGTTTAGGTAATAATGATTGTTTAGGTAATAAGATAGGTAATAAGGATTGTTTAGTAATAATTGTTTAGGTAATTGTTTAATAATGATTGTTTAGGTAATAATGATTGTTTAGGTAATAATGATTGTTTAGGTAATAATGATTGTTTAGGTAATAATGATTGTTTAGGTAATATGATTGTTTAGGTAATATGATTGTTTAGGTAATAATGATTGTTTAGGTATAATGATTGGTTTAGGTAATAATGATGTTTAGGTAATAATGATTGTTTAGGTAATATGATTGTTTAGGTAATAATGATTGTTTAGGTAATATGATTGTTTAGGTAATATGATTGTTTAGGTAATAATGATTGTTTAGGTCATACGATTGTTTAGGTAATAATGATTGTTTAGGTAATAATGATTGTTTAGGTAATATGATTGTTTAGGTAATATGATTGTTTAGGTAATAATGATTGTTTAGGTAATATGATTGTTTAGGTAATATGATTGTTTAGGTCATACGATTGTTTAGGTAATATGATTGTTTAGGTATATGATTGTTTTAGGTAATATGATTGTTTAGGTAATATGATTGTTTAGGTAATATGATTGTTTAGGTAATATGATTGTTTAGGTAATAATGATTGTTTAGGTAATACTTTTAGGTAATAATGATGTTTAATATATTGTTTAGGTAAATGATTTTTTAGGTAATGATGTTAGGTATATGATGTTTAAATATGATTGTTTAGGTAATATGATTGTTTAGGTAAATGATTTAGGTAATGATGTTTAGGTATAATGATTGTTTAGGTAATAATGATGTTTAGGGAAATGATTGTTTAGGTAATGATTGTTTAGGTAATAATGATGGTTATGTAATAATGATTGTTCAATATGATTATATGCTTGTTTTGGTAATATGCTTGTTTTGGTATTATGATTGTGTAATTATATGTGAGAACATAGCTTAATTAAGCTGTGTGTGGTAGGGCAACTGTATTAGTTATTCACAATATAATATTCTTACATATTATTTAAGCCTGAACTTAACTAATGATGCATGAAGTGTCTAGTATAACATTATTTATATCACAAATGCAACCGAGTTCACACTGCATATGTATTCATACACCGAATATTTTATGAACATGAATATTCCTTTACCTACATATACAAGAGAGGAATGTCCACGCTGAAGACATTCCATGAATATCTTAGGTTTATTTATAATCTACACAAAAGATCAATCCCTTTCGTCGTTATCAGGACGAACACATTATCGAGAGCCTATCCGGGGTTTACTATAGGAAGGGGTATGTCGAGAGAGAGAGAGAGAGAGAGAGAGAGAGAGAGAGAGAGAGAGAGAGAGAGAGAGAGAGTAGAAAGTAGACCAACATTACCGCATAACGTGTTCATGTAATATTGTTCGGTCTGTAATTGTATTAATTAATGTTCTCCTAGAGTTTCAAATCCTCCTGGCCAGTTTTTCGGTTTGTCAATACAAATCGTGTACCAGTAGCTTTGTAAAATAGTGTAGCAGTAGCTTTGTAAACATTGGTAGCTGTTGTGTTTGTGTGTGACCAGTTGGAGGAAAAGCAGGATCCGCACTGTTTCATGAAAAGGAAATGAAAGAGCTTTTTCATTTCCTGTTAATGAAACAGTGGTTGAGTGGTTTTAGAGCGACAACGTTCTAGTTCCTCGTTTAGGGTAAATTTTGCACGACATTTCTCTACATCCAATGACAAATAGGAAAACATTGATTCAATGTTGACTTTTACGAAAGTATATCTTCGGAAGCACTTTGATGTCAACATACATACACATTAAGTAAATTAAACTACAAACATACTATACTATCTCTCTCTCTCTCTCTCTCTCTCTCTCTCTCTCTCTCTCTCTCTCTCTCTCTCTCTCTCTCTCACACACACACACACACACACACACAATCAAAACAAAAACTATAAAACACACCACACACACACACATAATTTAGTACAGTAGCACACCAAAACATATTTCTGCATACACAAATACTCCCTCGTCCCGCACATTAGCACGGACATGAGACTTGCGATACCGGTATTAATGGTAAGCTAAAATTCCACCAGGGCCTATAGCATTTGACTAAAACTGCCAGTCTCATCTGTAACATTGAGAAATGTGTGTGTGTGTGTGTGTGTGTGTGTGTGTGTTGTGTGTGTGTGTGGTAAACCTATGTTAGAACCAATGTACACGTTTTTTTCTGTTCAATAATGTAAGAGCCAGTGATTATAACTGAATAATACAATGTTGGCCTCTCGCTCTCTCTCTCTCTCTCTCTCTCTCTCTCTCTCTTTCGGCTATCACTGCGTATTCAAATTTAATTTTGTTTTGTTTTAATTTTTGGTTAGGCTATCACCGCTGATAACCTATTTGTGTGTATTTCAACATTTTTGTTTTCGGTTAGGCCTATTTAAGTAAGTGAAGCGACCTGAAGGGAGTGAAGTGTTTTTAAAGTGAGTTTAGTGTTTTTAAAGTGAGTTAAGTGTTTTTAAGTGAGTGAAGTGAACTGAAGAAAGTGATCGTCACCATGCCTCGTGCCTGTACGAACTGCGCCGGTAGGTTTGGTGCTTCCATGTTTGCTCCTGCCGATCCACAAGTCTGCCGACTCTGCCAGCAACGAGGGGATTTGACAGCAAAATTGGATGAAGCCCTCAACAAGATCAACGCCCTCACCAGGAAGCTGGAATCACTCCAAGAGTTTGTAACACTCAACGTTGGAGTATCACTAACTCAATTTGTTTCAACTCCAGCATCCACCACCGCCCCAACGTCATCTGCCAACAACCCAACACCTGCAGTAGACACTGCAGCAGATGCTTCTGATGAACCTGAGCCGACATCAAACCAGGACAGCCGCCCTGTTCACCTTAGTCTCTCCCCCACTCCTCGTGCAAGAAGCCTGCTAGCACGAACAGTACCAACCCCTCGCCCCCGTTCTAACCACTCCTCTCCCCGACCTGTACGTAGAGTCCTGCCACCACAGGTTTCCGGATTTACACCAGTGAGGAATGGTGCACGGCCAACGCAGAAAAGGTCTCATCTACCAGTCACAATGTCCAACAGATTTGAGATATTGGTAGAGATGGAAGACGAACCAGAAGAGACCAGGCTCGTGGGGGATTCCATCCTACGAGGACAGGTCGAAGAGTTCTGCGACAGAGTCCCAAATCAACGAAAAAGATTTTGCATCCCAGGAGCTGGACTGGACGACATTGTGGAAGCCTTCGAAGATACCACAAAGGATGCAAATGAAAATACCCTTTTTGTCATCCATGCTTGTTCAAATGACGTCATGCGCACCAGATCCGAAGAGTTGATGGAGAAATATCGCAAGATGATCCAGCACTACAAAAACAAGTCAAGGAATATCATCATCTCAGGCATTCTCCCCAAGATCGACGCACCTGACAAATTCTACGACAAGGCTTTCAGCACAAATAGCCGACTAAAACATTTGTGTCTGAGGGAAGAAGTTGAATTCATCAACCTCTGGGACAACTTCTACAACCAGCCTACTCTGTTCCGCAAGGATGGCACTCATCTAAACCCTGTGGGTTCAGCACGCATGGGTCGTCTCCTACACGAAGCAGTCCGCAGCCATGGATCAAAAAACGCCATCCGAGAAGAAGCAGCAGTGACATAAATCATCCAACGCCAAGAAAAAAACAGAGGCAACCGAGGACCACCAGCGATAAGGACCAAAGACAGCGAGGACCGAGGACAGCCATGAACATAAATGTAGATCCGACAAGAACCAAAAATATTATTAAAGAGCGTTCCGTGAGTTCTAAAATAACAAATTTAAAGGTTTTCTATGCAAACGCTCGTAGCATACGCAATAAATTTTCAGATTTAGAGGAGCTAGTGTTTACAGAAAATTATGATGTGATTGGCATAACAGAATCTTGGCTCAATACAGAAGATAGAGACTTTTTAGCAGAGTATTCACTTCCCGGTTATGTAATGTTTGAGAAAAGCCGAATAAATCGAAATGGAGGTGGCGTTTTACTTTATATCAAAGAAAGTCTTAACCCTACCCTCTTGTCAAAACCTCAAATTGTGAACGTCGACGCATCTTTTGTGCTAATAAAGAATAATAAAGGTACCAAAATAATACTTGCATTAATATACAGACCTCCAGCTTAATCAGTGCAAACTGACCGAGAAATTTACGAACAAATTGCAGATGTAAGTAACTCACAAGATAACCGTAATTTTTGGTGACTTTAATTTACCTGTGACCAAGTGGGGCGATACTCTTACTTCACACTCCGGACATGACTTGTATACGAACTTGCAAGAGAGTTCGCTTTATCAATTTGTTGGAACGCCGACCCGTGGTAATAACGTTCTTGACATTGTACTTGCAACAAAAGAAGAATTAATAGAGAATTTGAATGTTGGTGATGAATTCAGTAACAGCGACCATCGTACGATAACTTTCACTTTAAAGTTTACTAGTAACGAACCAAATAGTAGCATCGGAAAAGTCCCTAATTTCAAGAAAGCAAACTTCCATAAACTTAGAGCTATGTTTAAAGAAACTGACTGGAGCTTTTTAATTCACAATAACGACATAAATACATCTTGGAAGTTATTCGAAGCCACTTACCTAAAAGCAGTGCAAGACTGCATACCATCAAAAACTCGGCGTCCAGGCCATAATAATAAGCCCAAATGGTGGAATAAAGATATTTCAAACTGCCTGCTTGCTAAAAAATTTGCTAATGATAGATTAAAATCCTCACAAAATGACGAAGAACGGCTGAAATTTGTAGAGCTACGACGCAAAGCCAAAAAGTTAATTAAGCAAAGTAAAAAGACCTTAGAGTTACATATTGCGAATCAAAGTAAAACAAACCCGAAAGAATTCTATAGTTATATCAGAAAGAAAAAAGTTGTTACTTCAACTGTTGGACCGTTAGTCGATGAAAATGGAGAATACACCAAAGACGAAGAACAAATGAGTAATGCCCTCAATACCTTCTTTGCATCAGTTTTTACAACAGAAGACCTCAGTGATATCCCTACACCATCGCCGATTCAGATTGATAATTTAGATGTTCTAAGCAATATCACCGTTACAGAGAGAGAAGTATTGAATTGTTTAGATAAACTCAAGGTAAATAAAACGCCTGGACCTGATACAATCTCGCCTAGAGTTCTAAAGGAAGCTAAGGATGAGCTCTCTAAACCACTGACATTACTATTCAATAAATCCTTGCAGTCTGGAACTATGCCCGATCAGTGGAAGCTAGCCAACGTAACACCGATATTCAAAAAAGGCAGCAAATCCCTACCCAGTAACTATCGTCCAATTAGCTTAACCTCAGTTGTATGTAAAATGCTAGAAACGGTCATACGAGACAGACTCGTAAATCACTTAGAGGAAAATAACATACTTAAAGATACTCAACACGGTTTCGTAAAAAACGTTCCTGTTTAACAAACCTCTTAGACTTCTTCCACGATATCCTCAACCTCTACGATGAGAGTAAAGCTGTAGATATTATATACCTTGATTTTCAAAAGGCCTTTGACAAAGTTCCCCACAAACGTTTACTGCTAAAACTAAAAGCGCATGGAATACAAGACGGTGTGTTGAAATGGATAGAAAATTGGCTCAGCGACAGAAAGCAAAGAGTAGTCATAAACGGTAAGGCATCAAAATGGACCAATGTAAGTAGCGGGGTACCCCAGGGATCGGTACTAGGACCAATTCTCTTTCTAATTTACATCAACGACATAGATGAGGGTCTCACCTGTACAATCTCAAAATTTGCTGACGATACAAAAATTGCAAATAGCGTACTCTCAAAAGAACAAGTTGACGATATGCAACACAATCTAGATAAATTGTCATGTTGGGCCCAAATTTGGCAAATGAGTTTCAATGCGGATAAATGTAAAGTACTACATATCGGATACCTAAATGAGAAAGCAAACTATTCGATGAATGGCACTCAGCTTAAGAATGTAAACAGAGAAACCGATCTGGGAGTAACAATATCGAGTAACCTAAAACCGAGTCAACAATGTTCAGAAGTTGTTAAGAAGGCAAACAAAATAATTGGCTTTATAGGCAGGTCATTTGAGCATAAATCCAAAGAAGTTATCCTAACCCTTTACAATTCATTAGTCCGCCCTCTTCTGGAATACTGCGTTCAATCCTGGTGCCCTTATTACCAAAAAGATATAAACAAGCTAGAACGAGTTCAACGTAGAGTTACCAAAATGATACCTAGCCTAAAGAACAAACCATACGAAGAGCGTCTTAGAGAATTAAATCTATTTCCTTTAACCCAGCGCAGATTAAGAGGTGACTTAATTCAAGTGTTCAAAATCATCAAAGGCATCGACAATATGAACTGTAGTAAGTACTTCACTATCGACCAATCTAATTACACGCGGGGAAACGGTTGCAAAATTATTGGTAAATCTTTTAACTCACACGAATCTAAGAATTTCTTCTTCAATCGAGTTGTCAACTTGTGGAATGGGCTTCCCCGAAACGTTATAGACTGCATCACCGTTGATTCATTTAAACTCCGCCTAGACAAATATCTCGCATCAAACCCGCGACTGACTGCGTTTGTAAATGAATAACTTTATTTTTATCCCCCCCTCAGTTACTAACCCATCTGTCCCCTACTAACTTCCTAATCCTGCCACGGACATTAGTTCCAGGGCAGTATTTCCCTTTCCAATGTTCCCTTACCCACTCTAAACCACTGTTTGGACACTTGATCCTCAGTGTTTTGGAGGACAAGCAACCTAGAAGGGTCACTAGATCTGTTGTTGCTTGATTTCCTTTGTACTCCTTTGTACTCCTTTGTACTCTCTCTCTCTCTCTCTCTCTCAGAATATTCCTCCACGTGGAATAATGTCTCTGGTCTGACACTTATTAATAATAAATTAAAGGTTACTGAGACGGTGATTATCGTTTATATGTACGGTGGTACCATCTGGTTATGAGAGAGAGAGAGAGAGAGAGAGAGAGAGAGAGAGAGAGAGAGAGTAATTATCGTTTATATGTAAGGTGGTACCATATGGTTATGAGAGAGAGAGAGATAGTAATTATCGTTTATAAGTAAGGTGGTACCATCTGGTTATGAGAGAGAGAGAGAGAGAGAGAGAGAGAGAGAGAGAGTATTATCGTTTTATGTAAGTGGTACCATATGGTTATGAGAGAGAGAGATAGTAATTATCGTTTATAAGTAAGGTGGTACCATATGGTTATGAGAGAGAGAGAGAGAGAGAGAGTAATTATCGTTTATATGTAAGGTGGTACCATATGGTTATGAGAGAGAGAGAGAGAGAGAGAGAGTAATTATCGTTTATATGTAAGGTGGTACCATATGGTTATGAGAGAGAGAGAATAATCATCGTTTATATGTAAGGTGGGACCATATGGTTATGAGAGAGAGAGAGAGAGAGAGAGAGAGTAATTATCGTTTATATGTAAGGTGGTACCATATGGTTAGAGAGAGAGAGTAATTATCGTTTATATGTAAGGTGGTACCATATGGTTATGAGAGAGAGAGAGAGTAATTATCGTTTATATGTAAGGTGGTACCATATGGTTATGAGAGAGAGAGAGAGTAATCATCGTTTATATGTAAGGTGGTACCATATGGTTATGAGAGAGAGAGAGAGAGAGAGAGAGAGAGAGAGAGAGAGTAATTATCGTTTATATGTAAGGTGGTACCATATGGTTATGAGAGAGAGAGAGAGAGAGTAATTATCGTTTATATGTAAGGTGGTACCATATGGTTATGAGCGAGAGAGAGTAATTATCGTTTATATGTAAGGTGGTACCATATGGTTATGAGAGAGAGAGAGAGAGAGAGAGAGAGTTATTATCGTTTATAAGTAAGGTGGTACCATATGGTTATGAGAGAGAGAGAGAGAGTAATTATCGTTTATATGTAAGGTGGTACCATATGGTTATGAGAGAGAGAGAGAGAGAGTAATTATCGTTTATATGTAAGGTGGTACCATATGGTTATGAGAGAGAGAGAGAGAGTAATTATCGTTTATATGTAAGGTGGGACCATATGGTTATGAGAGAGAGAGAGAGATAGAGTAATTATCGTTTATATGTAATGTGGTACCATATGGTTATGAGAGAGAGAGAGAGTAATTATCGTTTATATGTAAGGTGGTACCATATGGTTATGAGAGAGAGAGAGATAAAGAGTAATTATCGTTTATAAGTAAGGTGGTACCATATGGTTATGAGAGAGAGAGAGATAGTAATTATCGTTTATATGTAAGGTGGTACCATATGGCTATGAGAGAGAGAGAGAGAGAGAGAGAGAGAGAGAGTAATTATCGTTTATATGTAAGGTGGGACCATATGATTATGAAAGAGAGAGAGAGAGAGAGAGCGAGAGAGAGAGAGTAATTATCGTTTATATGTAAGGTGGTACCATATGGTTATGAGAGAGAGAGAGAGAGAGTAATTATCGTTTATATGTAAGGTGGTACCATATGGTTATGAGAGAGAGAGAGAGAGAGAGAGAGTAATTATCGTTCATATGTAAGGTGGGACCATATGGTTATGAGAGAGAGAGAGAGAGAGTAATTATAGTTTATATGTAAGGTTGTTGTTGTTGTTGTTCCCTAAGCTGCCTGGCCGAACAGCCCCGAGTCCCTGAGAAAGGCCATGGCCACGATCGGGCTTTCCCACAGAGCTCTCATTGTGTGTAGATTGTGTTGTTGGCGTAAGTGGTTGTGTGAAATGCAGTCTTCTATGATGTGTTTAATGGTATGGGGTGCTGTGTTACATCCCGGGCAGGCGTCGACAACGGAGTCATACAGTCTCTTCTGATAGCTCAGGAGAGCTGGATGGTGTCCGCATCTCAGCCTGGCCAGGTGGACTCTGTCCTCGCGAGGAAGGGATGATTCGGAAGGATGGATTTCGGGAGGTCGTGCATGCAGCTGCGTGTTGTCTGTGAGTGAGTGGATGGATCGGTGAGAGATATGAGTAGGGATGTGCTTCTGGAAGTTGGTTCGGGGTGGGCAGGGAGGGAGAGAGGACAATAATTGTGTGTGATACCGTGTGCTGGGTGTTGTTTTGATATTTCTTGGTGTCTGTGGGTGTGTTGCCATGTAGTTTAGTGGATGGTCTTGGTTCGTGGAGGCTGCTGCCAGGAATTGAGTGCCTCTCATGTCCAGATGGTCTTTGACTTTGAGGATTTTGGTTTCTTGATGTAGGTGATCTGTGGGTGCAGTAGCTGTGCAGCCTGTAATGATCTTCAGGGCTTTGTTTTGAATAGTCTGTAAGGTCTTATGATGTGTTTCAGCTAGGTTAGAAGCCTAGGCTGGGCTTGCATATTCCATCACTGATCTTATGTATTGTTTATATACTGTGGTGGTAGTTTCTTTGTTGTGTCCAAATTTTGTGTGAGCAAGTGATCTAAGGGCGTTAAGTCTGGGTGTCAGTTTCTTTTTAATGTTTGTGGTGTGCTGTTTGAATGTCATATGAGTATCATATGTTACTCCTAGGATTTTGTGTGTGTGTGTATGTGTTAGGGGTGTGTTGTTTATGGTGAGTTGAGGGATGTATTCGTGTTCTCCTGTCCAACTTGTGAGCAGGGTTGCGGTGGATTTGGCTGGGGCTAGATTAAGTCTGTTTGTAGTGCGCAGCCATGTAGTGTGTTGAGATAGGGTTGAAGTAGATCTGTTGCTCTTTTGGGGTCATGGTGTGTGCATGTGAGTGTTATGTCATCTGCTTAGGAGGCTAAGTTTATTTGGGGCGTATTGGGTGTAGTTATATCGTGCATGTACAGATTGAAGAGTGCGGGCGATAGGACGGATCCTTGTGGGACTCCGTTTGGAAAGTTTCTGATTTTAGATGACTGACCGGCAAAAGATACGTGTTCACATCTGCCTGCTAGGAATTTGGCCAGCCACCTTTTTGTGTTGTTGTGCATGTTTGTGTTGTAGATTTTGTTTGTTAGGTTGTGGTGGGGGATGGCATCGAAGGCTTTACTAATGTCGAGTGTGGCTAATAGTGATCTGTGTGGTGGTCTAGCTGAGTTGATGCAGTCGAAAGCTCTTTGTGTAAGGTCTGTGAGAAGAGTGTTTGTGGAGTGCAGTGGCCTAAAGCCATGTTGTGTTTGAGCTAGGGGTAGGTCAGGTGTAATTAGTTGTAATACTAGGCGTTATATGACTTTGGAGGGGGAGCAAAGGAGTGTGATGGGGCGGTGCGAGGAGGGTAGCGTGGGGTCTTTGTTGGGTTTGGGGAATGTGATGATGATGCCATGCTTCCAAATGCCTGGTATTGTGTTGTGTGAATAGCTGTAGTTTGATATGTTAGTGAGTGCTTGTATGCCTTGTGGTCCCAGGTGTTTGAGGTGTATGTTGCTTATGTTGTCTAGGCCACAGGTGGGTGAGTGCTTGAGATTGTTGATGATATGCTTTGTCTGGTGATTGGTGAAGGGTGTATAGTCAGGGTCTGTGGGGAATTGTCTCTTACGTAGGATGACACTTCGGTTGTCTTTGTGAGGTTTTAGGTGGCTGACATGTGAGAAGTGATTGATGAGAGTGTTTGCTTGCTGTTTACATGAAGGAGTAGAGTCTGTTGTTGTGATTGCAGCATGTGATTGTGTTGTGTTGCTGTTGGAAAGTGTGATGCTGTTCAGTGTTTTGTAGAGTTTTTTGGGGTTTGTTTTGTGATCAAGTGTTTGTAGGAAGTTATTCCAATTTAGTTTTTGTTGTTCTTGTATTTGTTGTTAGTTTGGGTGTTGAGTGCTTGGATTTGTTGTGTGATGTCTTGTGTGTGGGGTGCTGGGGAGTGTTTCAGTATGTCGCGTTGTCTGATGAGGTTTTGAATTTTCTGGTGTGAAGTTGGGGTTGTGTCTTTTTCTGTTACCTCTTGGAATGTGTTTCTTGTCAGCGTTTTGGATAGTTTTATTGAGTATGTGTACAGCATTGTTGATGTTAGTGATGGGTGTACTGTTTAGAGTTGTGAAGTGTTGTTCTGTCTCATTTGTGAATGCTTCCCAGTTAGCTCTTTTATAATTGGTGTATGTGTGTTGTGGCTAGCTGGGGTGAGTCTGGTTTTGGTGGTGATAATGATCGGGAGGTGGTCAGAGCCTAAGGTTCTGACCACCCTCCAGGATGATGTGGGGGCGAGTTCTGGGGAACAAAAGGTGATGTCTGGAGATGATGGGTTATAGAGGGCTTGGTGAGGAATATGGTTATGTTGATGGATGTCGTTAAGGATGATGAGGTTATCGGTTTGGTTTTGTAGTACCAGCCCTCTGTCTGTGTCGGGGTTGTCGACAAACCAGGCCGACGTCTTGGCGTTGAAGTCACCACCCAGGATGATGTGTGGGGTGTGTGGGGTGTTTGTGATGTGTTGTAAGTGTGATCTGTATTCATTTGGTACTGTAGGGGATGTTTGGGGAGGGATGTATGTGTTTATGATGGTTATGTTGGAGTTGTTGCCAGTGCGGATTTTAATTGACTGTATTTCTGTTGTGTTATCAGTTGGGGGGAGGAGGGATTTGGTTTGTACACTGGTTACTATGTATGATATTTCTTTGTGTACCAGGGGGATGAGTCCACCGCCCCCGCCGACAGCCCGGTATGTAAGGTGGTACCATATGGTTATGAGAGAGAGAGAGAGTAATTATCGTTTATATGTAAGGTGGTACCATATGATTATGAGAGAGAGAGAGAGAGAGAGAGAGAGAGAGAGAGAGAGTAATTATCGTTTATATGTAAGGTGGTACCATATGGTTAGGAGAGAGAGAGAGAGAGAGTAATTATCGTTTATATGTAAGGTGGGACCATATGGTTATGAGAGAGAGAGAGAGAGAGTAATTATCGTTTATATGTAAGGTGGGACCATATGGTTATGAGAGAGAGAGAGAGAGAGAGAGAGAGTAATTATCGTTTATATGTAAGGTGGTACCATATGGTTATGAGAGAGAGAGAGAGAGTGTAATTATCGTTTATATGTAAGGTGGTACCATATGGTTATGAGAGAGAGAGAGAGAGAGAGTAATTATCGTTTATATGTAAGATGGTACCATATGGTTATGAGAGAGAGAGAGAGAGAGTAATTATCGTTTATATGTAAGGTGGTACCAAATGGTTATGAGAGAGAGAGAGAGTAATTATCGTTTATATGTAAGGTGGGACCATATGGTTATGAGAGAGAGAGAGAGAGAGAGTAATTATTGTTTATATGTAAGGTGGTACCATATGGTTATGAGAGAGAGAGAGAGAATAATTATAGTTTATATGTAAGGTGGTACCATATGGTTATGAGAGAGAGAGAGAGAGTAATTATAGTTTATATGTAAGGTGGTACCATATGGTTATGAGAGAGAGAGAGAGTAATTATCGTTTATATGTAAGGTGGGACCATATGGTTATGAGAGAGAGAGAGAGAGAGAGAGTAATTATTGTTTATATGTAAGGTGGTACCATATGGTTATGAGAGAGAGAGAGGGAGTAATTATAGATTATATGTAAGGTGGTACCATATGGTTATGAGAGAGAGAGAGAGAGAGAGTAATTATTGTTTATATGTAAGGTGGTACCATATGGTTATGAGAGAGAGAGAGAGTAATTATAGTTTATATGTAAGGTGGTACCATATGGTTATGAGAGAGAGAGAGAGTAATTATCGTTTATATGTAAGGTGGTACCATATGGTTATGAGAGAGAGAGAGAGACAGAGTAATTATCGTTTATATGTAAGGTAGTACCATATGGTTATGAGAGAGAGAGAGAGAGTAATTATCGTTTATTATGTAAGGTGGGACCATATGGTTATGAGAGAGAGAGAGAAAGAGAGAGAGATCGTTTATATGTAAGGTGGGACCATAAGGTTATGAGTACAAAGGAGTACAAAGGAGTACAAAGGAAATCAAGCAACAACAGATCTAGTGACCCTTCTAGGTTGCTTGTCCTCCAAAACACTGAGGATCAAGTGTCCAAACAGTGGTTTAGAGTGGGTAAGGGAACATTGGAAAGGGAATTACTGCCCTGGAACTAATGTCCGTGGCAGGATTAGGAAGTTAGTAGAGGACAGATGGGTTAGTAACTGAGGGGGGGATAAAATAAAGTTATTCATTTACAAACGCAGACAGTCGCGGGTTTGATGAGAGATATTTGTCTAGGCGGAGTTTAAATGAATCAATGGTGATGCAGTCTATAACGTCTCGGGGAAGCCCATTCCACAAGTTGACAACTCGATTGAAGAAGAAATTCTTAGATTCGTGCGAGTTAAAAGATTTACCAATAATTTTGCAACCGTTTCCCCGCGTGTAATTAGATTGGTCGATAGTGAAGTACTTACTACAGTTCATATTGTCGATGCCTTTGATGATTTTGAACACTTGAATTAAGTCACCTCTTAATCTGCACTGGGTTAAAGGAAATAGATTTAATTCTCTAAGACGCTCTTCGTATGGTTTGTTCTTTAGGCTAGGTATCATTTTGGTAACTCTACGTTGAACTCGTTCTAGCTTGTTTATATCTTTTTGGTAATAAGGGCACCAGGATTGAACGCAGTATTCCAGAAGAGGGCGGACTAAGGAATTGTAAAGGGTTAGGATAACTTCTTTGGATTTATGCTCAAATGACCTGCCAATAAAGCCAATTATTTTGTTTGCCTTCTTATCAACTTCTGAACATTGTTGACTCGGTTTTAGGTTACTCGATATTGTTACTCCCAGATCGGTTTCTCTGTTTACATTCTTAAGCTGAGTGCCTTTCATCGAATAGTTTGCTTTCTCATTTAGGTATCCGACATGTAGTACTTTACATTTATCCGCATTGAAACTCATTTGCCAAATTTGGGCCCAACATGACAATTTATCTAGATTGTGTTTCATATCGTCAACTTGTTCTTTTGAGAGTATGCTATTTGCAATTTTTGTATCGTCAGCAAATTTTGAGATTGTACAGGTGAGACCCTCATCTATGTCGTTGATGTAAATTAGAAAGATAATTGGTCCTAGTACCGATCCCTGGGGTACCCCGCTACTTACATTGGTCCATTTAGATGCCTTACCGTTTATGACTACCCTTTGCTTTCTGTCGCTGAGCCAATTTTCTATCCATTTCAACACACCGTCTTGTATTCCATGCGCTTTTAGTTTTAGCAGTAAACGTTTGTGGGGAACTTTGTCAAAGGCCTTTTGAAAATCAAGGTATATAATATCTACAGCTTTACTCTCATCGTAGAGGTTGAGGATATCGTGGAAGAAGTCTAAGAGGTTTGTTAAACAGGAGCGTTTTTTACGAAAGCCGTGTTGAGTATCTTTAAGTATGTTATTTTCCTCTAAGTGATTTACGAGTCTGTCTCGTATGACCGTTTCTAGAATTTTACATACAACTGAGGTTAAGCTAATTGGACGATAGTTACTGGGTAGGGATTTGCTGCCTTTTTTTAATATTGGTGTTACGTTGGCTAGCTTCCACTGATCAGGCATAGTTCCAGACTGCAAGGATTTATTGAATAGTAATGTCAGTGGTTTGGATAGCTCATCCTTAGCTTCCTTTAGAACTCTAGGCGAGATTGTATCAGGTCCTGGCGTTTTATTTACCTTGAGTTTATCTAAACAATTCAATACTTCTCTCTCTGTAACAGTGATATTGCTTAGAACATCTGAATTATCAATCTGAATCGGCGATGGTGTAGGGATATCACTGAGATCTTCTGTTGTAAAAACTGATGCAAAGAAGGTATTGAGGGCATTACTCATTTGTACTTCATCTTTGGTGTATTCTCCATTTTCATCGACTAACGGTCCAGCAGTTGAAGTAACTACTTTTTTCTTTCTGATATAACAATAGAATTCTTTCGGGTTTGTTTTACTTTGATTCGTAATATGTAACTCTAAGGTCTTTTTACTTTGCTTAATTAACTTTTTGGCTTTGCGTCATAGCTCTACAAATTTCACCCGTTCTTCGTCATTTTGTGAGGATTTTAATCTATCATTAGCAAATTTTTTAGCAAGCAGGCAGTTTGAAATATCTTTATTCCACCATTTGGGCTTATTATTATGGCCTGGACGCCGTATTTTCGATGGTATGCAGTCTTGCACTGCTTTTAGGTAAGTGGTTTCGAATAACTTCCAAGATGTATTTATGTCGTTATTGTTAATTAAAAAGCACCAGTCAGTTTCTTTAAACATAGCTCTAAGTTTATCGAAGTTTGCTTTCTTGAAATTAGGGACTTTTTCGATGCTACTATTTGGTTCGTTACTAGTAAACTTTAAAGTGAAAGTTATCGTACGATGGTCGCTGTTACTGAATTCATCACCAACATTCAAATTCTCTATCAAGTCTTATTTTGTTGCAAGTACAATGTCAAGAACGTTATTACCACGGGTCGGCGTTCGAACAAATTGATAAAGCGAACTCTCTTGCAAGTTCGTATACAAGTCATGTCCGGAGTGTGAAGTAAGAGTATCGCCCCACTTGGTCACAGGTAAATTAAAGTCGCCAAAAATTACGGTATCTTGTGAGTTACTTACATCTGCAATTTGTTCGTAAATTTCTCGGTCAGTTTGCACTGATTGAGCTGGAGGTCTGTATATTAACGCAAGTATTATTTTTGTACCTTTATTATTCTTTATTAACACAAAAAATGTGTCGACGTTCACAATTTGAGGTTTTGACACAAAAGAAAGTCTTAACCCGACCCGGGTTAAAACTTTCTTTGATATAAAATAAAACACCACCTCCATTTTTATTTATTCGGCTGTTCTCAAACATTACATAACGGGAAGTGAATACTCTGCTAAAAAGTCTCTATCTTCTGTATTGAGCCAAGATTCTGTTATGCCAATCACATCATAATTTTCTGTAAACACTAGTTCCTCTAAATCTGAAAATTTATTGCGTATGCTACGAGCGTTTGCATAGAAAACCTTTAAAGATGCGGTTTTAGAACTCACAGAACGTTCTTTCATCGAATTTTTGGTTCTGGTCGGATCTACATATACATTCATGGCTGTCTTCGGTCCTCGGTCGTTATCCCTGGCGGTTTTGAATTTGGGTCGTGTTGGTGGAGCTTTATCCAAATTCGCGGTTCTTGACGGATTAGTATTTAATTCCTTTGTAGGTTGCCGTCCTCGCTGTCTTCGGTCCTCCTTCCTGGTTGCCCTGTGCTGAGTCGATTTCTTCTCCAAAAATCCTTCTCCGCATCGTTGAGAAGACGCCCAAAACGTGCTGCTCCCACCTGGTTCAGATGAACTCCATCGTCCGAAAACAAATAGTCATCGTAGTAGAAATTGTCCCAGGTGTCGACGAATCCCACGTTCTCCTTCCTGCAGAGGTTTGCTAGACAACGATTTGTGCTGGTGGCTATGTTGTAAAATCGGCTCTCTACACCGAGCCGGGGGACGATTCCTGAGACGATGATCCTTGATGACTTCTCCTTAAACGACTTGATCAGCTGCTGGTACTTTAAAAGCAAATCTTCCGACCGGGTTCGCTGTACATCGTTGGATCCAACGTGGATGACGTACATTGTATTAGCAGGGGCCAGCTTTGATACTTCGTCAACTGCTGCAACTACGTCATCCACACCACCACCAGGGATACAAAAACGCTTCCTGGTCTTAGGTGCCCTGGCGCAAAACTCTGTGAGCTGACCACGTATGATCGAGTCTCCCACGAGCCGGACTTCTTCTATTTCCTCTTCGTCATCTGAGTCTGTGAGTATCTGGAAATGGTTTTGACACTCGGTAATCGGTATGTGTTTCCTGGTCTTGGGGAAAACGTTGTTCCTCATGACACGGAAGTTGTCTTGAGGGGGAAGAGAGTCACTATTTGTATCTTGAGTATCGAAAATATCAGCTGAAGTGGCTACTGTAGGCGTTGAATTGTTGGCAGCTGACATTGGGGCGTTGGTGGCTGCTGGAGTTGCGGTGACAATTGAAGTTTGTGGTACTCCAACATTGAGTGTTACAAACTCTTGGAGTGATTCCAGCTTCATGGTGAGGACGTTGATCTTGTTGTAGGCTTCATCTAATTTCACTGTAAAATTCTCTCTTTGCTGGCAGAGCCGGCAGACTTGAAGATCGACAGTAGCAAACATGAACTCACCAAACCTACCGGCGCAGTTCGCACAAGCGCGAGGCATGGTGACAGTCACTTTCTTCAGATCACTTCACTCACTTAAAAAACACTTCACTCACTGTAAAACACTTCACTCACTTTAAAAACACTTCAATCACTTGAACCGAAAACAAATATGCTGAAATATGCAGAAATAGGTTATCAGGGGTGATAGCCTAACCGAAAACAAAAAAATTGAGATACGCAGAATTAGGTTTCCAGGGGCGATAGCCTAACCAAAAGTTTTGTTTTAAATTGAAATACGCAATAATAGGCTACCAGCGTTGAATAGCCTAACCGAAAATAATAAAATTGAAATTCGCAGAAATAGGCTACCAGGTGTGATAACCTAACCTTAAACAAATATATGTATAACAGAATATGTAACTAAATATACAATAATTCACCAAATAGAGATTATATAAAGAGATTATATATAGAGATTAAATAAAGTGTGACTGCACACAAGGGGTTAATATATTGTGTCAACAGATGGCCCTGGTGTCGCTGTAGCCTAGTGAAGCAGTAGCCTACTCTTTTTAGATAAAAAAGTGTATCAGTCAAAGGTTATTACAAGATCGTGCAAGCAACAACTAAAATTATAGATATATACTGTATAGCTACAGTAGGATACTAAATACAATATCTACAAGAGTTAATAATAACACAGATTGGCTGGCTATAGGCTAGGCTAGGTTTGGGTTAGGTTAAAAGCTTGGCAGGTTGGGTTAGGCTAGGTTAGTTTGTACAATTAATACCACCCTTAGCTTAAAGAAAAATCAGTCTGAGGAGAAAAAGTCAAGAATATATCTTGGGGGAAAAGATAAATGAATGCACTTAAATTTGGTACAACATTTGCTGGAATTTAATATGTATAATCCCCCAAAAAAGTTTGTTTACAAAATAGCGTCGGCGTTAGTCCCTGTAGGCAGGTTAGTTAGTAAACAATATTGTTTATTAGCAAATTAATATGCAAAGCTTTACTTACATACAAGGCAGTTAAATAGATACTTACTACAGTAGGTAATGGGTAAAATTAGGGGCTACGATTTTATATAAAATAGTAATAAGAGAGCGTTCGTTTACAAAGCAAAACAAAACAATAGCTGGCGCTAGTGGCGCCCTGTCCGAGCAGGAGTCTTGTGATAAACACAAAGTTTATCAGTCAATACACAGCGAAATATCGTGCAGTGTTGCTTACTAAGCTACAGGATGGTTAAACGTGCTCTTACCCACCTTTCATGCACAAGAATGAAGAGGATGAGTAGTTAATACTCAAATTATAATCGATATCGTGAGAGCGTTGACAGAGCGTCTGCAGCGTCTGGCGGTAGCACGGGTGAGAGAGGAGAGAGAGAGAGAGTGGTACCATGTGGTTATGAGAGAGAGAGAGAGAGAGAGACAGAGTAATTATCGTTTACATGTAAGGTGGTACAATATGGTTATGAGAGAGAGAGAGAGAGAGAGAGAGTAATTATCGTTTATATGTAAGGTGGTACCATATGGTTATGAGAGAGAGAGAGAGGGTAATTATCGTTTATATGTAAGGTGGGACCATAGGGTTATGAGGGAGAGAGAGATAGTAATTATCGTTTATAAGTAAGGTGGTACCATATGGTTATGAGAGAGAGAGAGAGTAATTATCGTTTATAAGTAAGGTGGTACCATATGGTTATGAGAGAGAGAGAGAGAGAGTAAGGTGGTATGAGAGAGAGAGAGAGAGAGAGAGAGTAATTATCGTTTATATGTAAGGTGGTACCATATGGTTATGAGAGAGAGAGAGTACAAAGGAGTACAAAGGAAATCAAGCAACAACAGGTCCAGTGACCCTTCTAGGTTGCTTGTCCTCCAAAACACCGAGGATCAAGTGTCCAAACAGTGGTTTAGAGTGGGTAAGGGAACATTGGAAAGGGAACTACTGCCCTGCCACTAACGTGGCAGGACTAGGAAGTTAGTAGGGGACATATGGGTTAGTAACTGAGGGGAGGATAAAGTTATTCATTTACAAACGCAGTCAGTCGCGGGTTTGATGTGAGATATTTGTCTAGGCGGAATTTAAATGAATCAACGGTGCTGCAGTCTATAACGTCTCGGGGAAGCCCATTCCACAAGTTGACAACTCGATTGAAGAAGAAATTCTTAGATTCGTGCGAGTTAAAAGATTTACCAATAATTTTGCAACCGTTTCCCCGCGTGTAATTAGATTGGTCGATAGTGAAGTACTTACTACAGTCCATATTGTCGATGCCTTTGATGATTTTGAACACTTGAATTAAGTCGCCTCTTAATCTGCGCTGGGTTAAAGGAAATAGATTTAATTCTCTAAGACGCTCTTCGTATGGTTTGTTCTTTAGGCTAGGTATCATTTTGGTAACTCTACGTTGAACTCGTTCTAGCTTGTTTATATCTTTTTGGTAATAAGGGCACCAGGATTGAACGCAGTATTCCAGAAGAGGGCGGACTAAGGAATTGTAAAGGGTTAGGATAACTTCTTTGGATTTATGCTCAAATGACCTGCCTATAAAGCCAATTATTTTGTTTGCCTTCTTAACAACTTCTGAACATTGTTGACTCGGTTTTAGGTTACTCGATATTGTTACTCCCAGATCAGTTTCTCTGTTTACATTCTTAAGCTGAGTGCCATTCATCGAATAGTTTGCTTTCTCATTTAGGTATCCGACATGTAGTACTTTACATTTATCCGCATTGAAACTCATTTGCCAAATTTGGGCCCAACATGACAATTTATCTAGATTGTGTTGCATATCGTCAACTTGTTCTTTTGAGAGTACGCTATTTGCAATTTTTGTATCGTCAGCAAATTTTGAGATTGTGCAGGTGAGACCCTCATCTATGTCGTTGATGTAAATTAGAAAGAGAATTGGTCCTAGTACCGATCCCTGGGGTACCCCGCTACTTACATTGGTCCATTTAGATGCCTTACCGTTTATGACTACCCTTTGCTTTCTGTTGCTGAGCCAATTTTCTATCCCTTTCAACACACCGTCTTGTATTCCATGCGCTTTTAGTTTTAGCAGTAAACGTTTGTGGGGAACTTTGTCAAAGGCCTTTTGAAAATCAAGGTATATAATATCTACAGCTTTACTCTCATCGTAGAGGTTGAGGATATTGTGGAAGAAGTCTAAGAGGTTTGTTAAACAGGAACGTTTTTTACGAAAACCGTGTTGAGTATCTTTAAGTATGTTATTTTCCTCTAAGTGATTTACGAGTCTGTCTCGTATGACCGTTTCTAGCATTTTACATACAACTGAGGTTAAGCTAATTGGACGATAGTTACTGGGTAGGGATTTGCTGCCTTTTTTTAATATCGGTGTTACGTTGGCTAGCTTCCACTGATCAGGCATAGTTCCAGACTGCAAGGATTTATTGAATAGTAATGTCAGTGGTTTGGAGAGCTCATTCTTAGCTTCCTTTAGAACTCTAGGCGAGATTGTATCAGGTCCTGGCGTTTTATTTACCTTGAGTTTATCTAAACAATTCAATACTTCTCTCTCTGTAACGGTGATATTGCTTAGAACATCTGAATTATCAATCTGAATCGGCGATGGTGTAGGGATATCACTGAGGTCTTCTGTTGTAAAAACTGATGCAAAGAAGGTATTGAGGGCATTACTCATTTGTACTTCGTCTTTGGTGTATTCTCCTTTTTCATCGACGAACGGGATAGAACAGAGAGAGAGAGAGGGAGTAATTATCGTTTATAAGTAAGGTGGTACCATATGGTTATGAGAGAGAGAGAGAGTAATTATCGTTTATATGTAAGGTGGTACCATATGGTTATGAGAGAGAGAGATAGTAATTATCGTTTATATCTAAGGTGGTACCATATGGTTATGAGAGAGAGAGAGAGAGAGTAATTATCGTTTATATGTAAGGTGGTACCATATTGTTATGAGAGAGAGAGAGAGTAATTATCGTTTATATGTAAGGTGGTAGGTACCATATGGTTATGAGAGAGAGAGAGAGTAATTATCGTTTATATGTAAGGTGGTACCATATGGTTATGAGAGAGAGAGAGAGAGAGAGTAATTGTCGTTTATAAGTAAGGTGGTACCATATGGTTATGAGAGAGAGAGAGAGTAATTATCGTTTATATGTAAGGTGGTACCATATGGTTATGAGAGAGAGAGAGAGTAATTATCGTTTATATGTAAGGTGGTACCATATGGTTATGAGAGAGAGAGAGAGAGAGAGTAATTATCGTTTATATGTAAGGTGGTTCCATATGGTTATGAGAGAGAGAGAGAGAGTAATTATCGTTTATATGTAAGTGGTAGGTACCATATGGTTATGAGAGAGAGAAAGAGAGAGAGAGTAATTATCGTTTATATGAAAGGTGGTACCATATGATTATGAGAGAGAGAGAGAGAGAGTTGTTGTTGTTGTTCCCCAAGCTGCCTGGCCGAACAGCCCCAAGGGTCCGAGCAAGGCCAAGGCCATAACCGAGCGCCCCCACAGAACCCTCCCTGCCGACCACAATAAAGCCTGGGTTACCGAAGCCAATCCATGGCGGGGAGCTGAGGAGGGTGCGGAAACGCCCGGGAAACCAAAGCCCCATCCAGGACCCTGTGCCCCTCAGCAATTATGAAGAGAAAGTTGAGGGGCAAAGGAAAAATGTGACGCTTTGGCTTCCAATCTTGGTAGATTGGGAGGTCAATCCACGGAAAAGACGCCGTCACTTGAGATCTAGAATATATATAAGTAAAAGGAACAGTCAGAGTAAGCTATGGGTATGGCAGAGATCACTCAGTTCTCACTCTGATAGACCAGCCCATCACCACATGACTAGAACCCAATCCTCTCAGCATCAGCTAGGAAAGGCCTTAGAAAGCCGCCTTTGGCGGTGGGATAACTCCTGTATTACAACCCCTTTCGGGGTTGGGCAATCGCCTAGAGAGAGAGAGTAATTATCGTTTATGAGAGAGAGAGAGAGAGAGAGAGAGAGAGAGTAATTATCGTTGATATGTAAGGTGGTACCATATGGTTATGAGAGAGAGAGAGAGAGAGTAATTATAGTTTATATGTAAGGTGGGACCATATAGTTATGAGAGAGAGAGAGAGAGAGAGAGTAATTATCGTTTATATGTAAGGTGGTACCATATGGTTATGAGAGAGAGAGAGAGAGAGAGAGAGTAATTATAGTTTATATGTAAGGTGGGACCATATGGTTATGAGAGAGAGAGAGAGAGAGAGAGAGTAATTATCGTTTATATGTAAGGTGGAACCATATGGTAATGAGAGAGAGAGAGAGAGAGAGAGAGAGTAATTATCGTTTATATGCAAGGTGGTACCATATGGTTATGAGAGAGAGAGAGAGTAATTATCGTTTATAAGTAAGGTGGTACCATATGATTATGAGAGAGAGAGAGAGAGAGAGAGAGACAGAGTGTAATTATCGTTTATATGTAAGTTGCTACCATATGGTTATGAGAGAGAGAGAGAGAGAGAGAGAGTAATTATCATTTATATGTAAGGTGGTACCATATGGTTATGAGAGAGAGAGAGAGAGAGAGATTACCGTTTATATGTATGGTGGTACCATATGGTTATGAGAGAGAGAGAGAGAGAGTAATTATCGTTTATATGTAAGCTGGTACCATATGGTTATGAGAGAGAGAGAGTAATTATCGTTTATATGTAAGGTGGTACCATATGGTTATGAGAGAGAGAGAGAGAGAGTAATTACCGTTTATATGTATGGTGGTACCATATGGTTATGAGAGAGAGAGAGAGAGAGAGTAATTATCGTTTATATGTAAGGTGGTACCATATGGTTAGAGAGAGAGAGAGAGAGAGAGTAATTATCGTTTATAGGATGGTTGGTACCATATGTTATGAGAAGAGAGGAGAGAGTAATTATCGTTTATATGTAAGGTGGTACCATATGGTTATGAGAGAGAGAGAGAGAGAGAGTAATTATCGTTTATATGTAAGGTGGTACCGTATGGTTATGAGAGAGAGAGAGAGAGAGTAATTATCGTTTATATGTAAGGTGGTACCATATGGTTATGAGAGAGAGAGAGAGAGAGAGTAATTATCGTTTATATGTAAGGTGGTACCATATGGTTATGAGAGAGAGAGAGAGAGAGAGTAATTATCGTTTATATGTAAGGTGGTACCATATGGTTATGAGAGAGAAAGAGAGAGAGAGAGAGTAATTATTGTTCATATGTAAGGTGGGACCATATGGTTATGAGAGAGAGAGAGAGAGAGAGTAATTATCGTTTATATGTAAGGTGGTACCATATGGTTATGAGAGAGAGAGAGAGAGAGAGAGAGAGAGAGAGTAATTATCGTTTATATGTAAGGTGGTACCATATGGTTATGAGAGAGAGAGAGAGAGAGTAATTATCGTTTATATGTAAGGTGGTACCATATGGTTATGAGAGAGAGAGAGAGAGAGAGAGAGAGTAATTATCGTTTATATGTAAGGTGGTACCATATGGTTATGAGAGAGAGAGAGAGAGAGAGAGTAATTATCGTTTATATGTAAGGTGGTACCATATGGTTATGAGAGAGAGAGAGAGAGAGAGAGTAATTATCGTTTATATGTAAGGTGGTACCATATGGTTATGAGAGAGAGAGAGAGAGAGAGTAATTATCGTTTATATGTAAGGTGGTACCATATGGTTATGAGAGAGAGAGAGAGAGAGAGTAATTATTGTTCATATGTAAGGTGGGACCATATGGTTATGAGAGAGAGAGAGAGAGAGAGAGAGAGTAATTATCGTTTATATGTAAGGTGGTACCATATGGTTATGAGAGAGAAAGAGAGAGAGAGAGAGTAATTATTGTTCATATGTAAGGTGGGACCATATGGTTATGAGAGAGAGAGAGAGAGAGAGAGTAATTATCGTTTATATGTAAGGTGGGACCATATGGTTATGAGAGAGAGAGAGAGAGAGAGAGAGAGTAATTATCGTTTATATGTAAGGTGGTACCATATGGTTAGAGAGAGAGAGAGAGAGAGAGAGTAATTATCGTTTATATGTAAGGTGGTACCATATGGTTATGAGAGAGAGAGAGAGAGTAATTATCGTTTATATGTAAGCTGGTACCATATGGTTATGAGAGAGAGAGAGAGAGTAATTATCGTTTATATGTAAGGTGGTACCATATGGTTATGAGAGAGAGAGAGAGAGAGTAATTATCGTTTATATGTAAGGTGGTACCATATGGTTATGAGAGAGAGAGAGAGAGAGTAATTAAGGTTACTGAGACGGTGATTATCGTTTATATGTAAGGTGGGACCATGTGGTTATGAGAGAGAGAGAGAGAGAGAGAGAGAGAGTAATTAAGGAGTACAAAGGAGTACAAAGGAAATCAAGCAACAACAGATCTAGTGACCCTTCTAGGCTGCTTGTCCTCCAAAACACTGAGGATCAAGTGTCCAAACAGTGGTTTAGAGTGGGTAAAGGAACATTGGAAAGGGAACTACTGCCCTGGAACTAATGTCCGTGGCAGGATTAGGAAGTTAGTACTGGACAGATGGGTTAGTAACTGAGGGGGGGATAAATTAAAGTTATTAATTTACAAACGCAGTCAGTCGCGGGTTTGATGCGAGATATTTGTCTAACAGGGGTTTAAATGAATCAACGGTGCTGCAGTCTATAACGTCTCGGGGAAGCCCCTTCCACAAGTTGACAACTCGATTGAAGAAGAAATTCTTAGATTTGTGTGAGTTAAAAGATTTACCAATAATTTTGCAACCGTTTCCCCGCGTGTAATTAGATTGGTCGATAGTGAAGTACTTACTACAGTTCATATTATCAATGCCTTTGATGATTTTGAACACTTGAATTAAGTCACCTCTTAATCTGCGCTGGGTTAAAGGAAATAGATTTAATTCTCTAAGACGCTCTTTGTATGGTTTGTTCTTTAGGCTAGGTATCATTTTGGTAACTCTACGTTGAACTCGGTCTAGCTTGTTTATATCTTTTTGGTAATAAGGGCACCAGGATTGAACGCAGTATTCCAGAAGAGGGCGGACAAAGGAATTGTAAAGGGTTAGGATAACTTGTTTGGATTTATGCTCAAATGACCTGCCTATAAAGCCAATTATTTTGTTTGCCTTCTTAACAACTTCTGAACATTGTTGACTCGGTTTTAGGTTACTCGATATTGTTACTCCCAGATCAGTTTCTCTGTTTACATTCTTAAGCTGAGTGCCATTCATCGAATAGTTTGCTTTCTCATTTAGGTATCCGATATGTAGTACTTTACATTTATCCGCATTGAAACTCATTTGCCAAATTTGGGCCCAACATGACAATTTATCTAGATTGTGTTGCATATCATCAACTTGTTCTTTTGAGAGTACGCTATTTGCAATTTTTGTATCGTCTATCGTTGTGAGATTGTACAGGTGAGACCCTCATCTATGTCGTTGATGTAAATTAGATAGAGAATTGGTCCTAGTACCGATCCCTGGGGTACCCCGCTACTTACATTGGTCCATTTAGATGCCTTACCGTTTATGACTACTCTTTGCTTTCACTCGCTGAGCCAATTTTCTATCCATTTCAACACACCGTCTTGTATTCCATGCGTTTTTAGTTTTAGCAGTAAACGTTTGTGGGGAACTTTGTCAAAGGCCTTTTGAAAATCAAGGTATATAATATCTACAGCTTTACTTTCATCGTAGAGGTTGAGGATATCGTGGAAGAAGTCCAAGAGGTTTGTTAAACAGGAACGTTTTTTACGAAAGCCGTGTTGACTATCTTTAAGTAAGTTATTTGCCTCTAAGTGATTTACGAGTCTGTCTCTTATGACCGTTTCTAGCATTTTACATACAATTGAGGTTAAGTTAATTGGACGATAGTTACTGGGTAGGGATTTGCTACCTTTTTTTGAATATCGGTGTTACGTTGGCTAGCTTCCACTGATCAGGCATAGTCCCAGACTGCAAGGATTCATTGAATAACAATGTCAGTGGTTTAGAGAGCTCATCCTTAGCTTCCTTTAGAACTCTAGGCGAGATTGTATCAGGTCCAGGCGTTTTATTTACCTTGAGTTTGTCTAAACAATTCAATACTTCTCTCTCTGTAACGGTGATATTGCTTAGAACATCTGAATTATCAATCTGAATCGGCGATGGTGTAGGGATATCACTGAGGTCTTCGGTTGTAAAAACTGATGCAAGGAAGGAATTGAGGGCATTACTCATTTGTACTTCGTCTTTGGTGTATTCTCCATTTTCATCGACTAACAGTCCAACAGTTGAAGTAACTACTTTTTTCTTTCTGATATAACTATAGAATTCTTTCAGGTTTGTTTTACTTTGATTCGCAACATGTAACTCCAGGGTCTTTTTACTTTGCTTAATTAACTTTTTGGCTTTGCGTCGTAGCTCTACAAATTTCACCCGTTCTTCGTCATTTTGTGAGGATTTTAATCTATCATTAGCAAATTTTTTAGCAAGCAGACAGTCTGAAATATCTTTATTCCACCATTTGGGCTTATCATTATGGCCTGGATGCCGTATTTTCGATGGTATGCAGTCTTGCACTGCCTTAAGGTAAGTGGTTGTGAAACACTCCCAAGATGTATTTATGTCGTTATTGTTAGTCAGAAAGCTCCAGTCAGTTTCTTTAAGCTTTGATTTAAGTTTATGAACATTTGTTTTCTTGAAATTAGGGACTTTTTCAATGCTGCTATTTGATTTGTTACTAGTAAACTTTAAAGTGAAAGTTATCGTACGATGGTCGCTGTTACTGAATTCATCACCAACATTCAAATTCTCTATTAATTCTTTAGTTGCGAGTACAAGGTCAAGCACATTATTACCACGGGTCGGAAATTGTACAAATTGAAAAAGTGAACTCTATTGCAAGTTAGCATAGAGGTTGTGTCCAGAGTGTGAAGTAAGAATATCAACCCATTTTGTCACGGGTAAGTTGAAATCGCCAAGAATTACGGTATCTTGTATGTTAGTTATTTCTGCAATTTGTTCATAAATTTCACTGTCAGTTTGCACTGATTGAGCTGGGGGTCTGTATAATAAAGCTAGTGTTATTTTAGTTCCTCGTTTATTATTTAATAGTACGTAAGATATGTCTATATTCGCAATTTGAGGTTTTGACATTAAGACGGGATTAAGACTTTCCTTTATAAAAAACAGAACTCCTCCTCCATTTCTATTGATCCGACTTTTCTCAAACATTGTATAACCAGGAAGCGTATATTCGGCTAAAAAGTCTCTGTCTTCCGTATTTAACCAAGATTCTGTAATGCTGATTATATCATAATGTTCTGTAAACACGATTTCCTCTAGATCTGAACATTATTGCGTATGCTACGAGCATTTACATAAAACACCTTAAGAGTATTAGAGTTGGATGTTACTGATTGTGCATTGTCTGAATTTTCAGTTCGTATTTGACTTACACTACCCCCGGATACACCGGGTTGACCCCGTTTTTTGAACGGAAATCCTTGACTGCATCGTTCAGCAGACGACCAAGACGTGCAGCTCCTACTTCATTGAGATGTAAACCATCTCCTGAAAACAAATATTTATCATAGTAAAAATGATCCCACGTGTCGACAAAGCCGATGGCCTCCTCCCTGCAGAGTTTGGCTAGTCGGCGATTTGTACAATTCCTGAAATTAAGATTCTATTAGATTTTTCCTTGAAGGACCTGATCAGCCGCCGGTACTTGCAAAGTTGTTCCTCTGACCGCGTCCGTTGGACATCATTAGATCCAACGTGGATGACGTACGTAGTGCTTGCGAGGGCGAGCCTGGAAACCTCTTCCACAGCCGCAACAATGTCGTCCACGCCACCACCTGGGATACAGAATCGCTTTCTGGTCCTGGGTGCCCTGGCGCAGAACTCGGTTATTTGGCCACGGACCATGGAGTCGCCCACAAGCCGAACTTCTTCCGTTTCCTCTTCCTCGTCAATAGCAAGAATTTTGAAGCGGTTTTGGCATGTTGTCGGGATGACCTTCCTGGTACTAGTACTGGGATGCACATTGTTTCTCACTAACTGAAAGTTGTCCTGGGGGGGAGTGAGAGTAGAGTCATTAATATTTTCTGGAACATCTAATGTATCTGCTGGTGTGGGTACCAGTACCGGTACTGTATGCACTGGAATGGCAGTTGACAGTAGTGGTTTCTTGGGCCGAGGGCACTCCTACGTTGAGTGTGGCAAATTCTTGAAGGGATTCAAGCTTCGTAGTCAGGGCATCGATCTTGCGGTGAGCTGCATTCAATTCATCCGCAATCTTCTCTCGGAGCTGGCAAAATCTACAAATTTGGACATCAGTATCAACAAACATGGTAGGGCCAAATTTACCGGAACAACTCGTGCAGGTTCGTTGCGGCGCCATGACGATATAATCACAATATGCCTGAAAATCACACAAATTTATGTTAGCAAAATGGTACAATTAAAGCCTGAAAATCACAAAACATTTATGTTAGCAATGTGATACAATTAATTCCTGAAAATCACACAAAATTTTGTTAGCAATATGATAAAATTAATATGCCTGTAAATCACAAAAACATATGTCAGCAATAGAACACAATTTATGCCTGAAAAAAAAAATTATGTTAGCAGTATGACACAGTTAAAGCCTGAAAATCACAAATGGACTACATATTTGTTACAAAATTTACTGGAAAAAAACAAAAAGTGGGAGAGGGTTAATGTAGCCTATTGAGAAAACTGGAAAACAGTATACAGTACAGTAATTAAGTATGGGAAGGAAAGGGGGACCAATATGTCAATATTGTCAAAGCTGATCGAATTTAGGGAAGGGATGTTGTTTTAGCTGATTTAAACAACATTCCCTGACTATATTGTAGATTATGCCGCACATTACACAATATATTTCCGGTGCTCTTGTTTGCATATTGGAAACAATATTATAATACAAATAACTGTTTTGATAACTTTTTCACATCTCATCAGTTATCTGTAGTCAACGTATTATCTTGTGCAGGACCATGTGAATATTGGCAGCGTTACAATGGACTCAACATTAAATAGTTAAGCTATATTTTTTAACACTTTCTCTGTGGGCATATTTCCGCCATATTAGGGCTCATTCAAGCACTCATGATCTATTAGGCAAGTGTCTGAATAAAATGAAATGTATTCAGTCAAAAACTAGAATAACATAGCTTCAAAATGACACGAAAACAAGCTTCATAGCTCGCGGTGTTCACCCGCAGCGCTACCATAGACATTCGCTAAAATGAGCAATTCTCGCTAATGTCTCGCTCCATTTGCCTTTGGCAGCACTGCATATGTTGCGAGACTCTGACTCACAGCCTTCAGTACCACGGCCGCCTGGCTGGGAGACGGACATGTGGCTTGTCGCGCTCCTGCTCTGTAGCACTCGATTTTACAGGCTTTTAGAGACTTTAAAAGTCTGTAAATAGCTGTAAATTGCCATGACATTCGGGAACGTCTCCCGCAGGGAAAGGGTTATAACCCACGGGGAAACTGGAAGAATATAATATTACAAATATTGCAACAGGTAACATACAGTATGTAATCACAGAGAATGTGCTGACAATGACAAACATGCGAGACACAATGCAGACACACAAACAAACAGAAACCCATCGCTGGGCTGAGGCAGGAAGATAAACAAAATAATGTGAGAAGGTAGAGAAGGATTGTATGACTCGGCGGTCGAGTGGAGAGCAAGCTCACGTGTGAATATGCTTGACCTGAGTTCAATCCCAGCCAAGGCGGACATTTAGTGGGTGTGGTAGTACGTCCTAGCGTGTTTTACATGCTCGAACCCAGTCGAGGGACACCTCGACGACGTATACAGACTAATAAACACACACAGCAAAGCCATTCCATCAGCTTCCTCTACCTACAACACCCCTTCTCTGCTATCTACACTTTGCAAGCTGTATGGTTCTAGTGTACTGTCTGATGGCATAATGGGATTCCAAATGTAAGATACAACAATATACTGTAGATGTGACCTGGGTCATGAACCAGTTTGAGTTAACCACAGTCACGGAAATACTCTATACTGGACTGTCAGGGCAAATGGAATGACACACACAACATTCAACTTTCAAAAGTTTGTGTGGGAGTTGTTTGTCACTGGAACACGGACGTCTAATAGAGAGTTTTACCTTAATTACGTAATAGTATACTGTGTAATGTAGGACACAAAGCATAAGCAAAACATATTTTGTATTACGTGATGTTCGCCTCTTTATTAAAAATCCATGTTTAAGACATTTATGTTAATTAATATAAGAACACATGATTATATGCAGTGTGTATACAATATTCGAATAAATATTGCGGAGGCGTGTGTTAGTTGCATTTAGTATTACATATAGAAATATTAGGTATACATACCTAATATTTCAGGTTTAACATAAAATACACAAACCAATATAAGTTTCACTGTTGAAATATAGCAGGAATGCAAAGAATTGTAAATGTTCCGACCGATTGTTAATTAAAATCAATATACAGTATACGAGTTTACACAATAACAACAATGAAAGGGCCAACCGTAATCACTTAACTATATTTATGCACAACGATAGCCAAGTGGTAATGGAAGGTGTGTGTGTGTGTGTTGGTGTGCAAGATAAATAGCAGAATCAGAAAGGGAAGAGCAGCAGGGTAGAGGGAGAATAGGGAGAAATGTGAAATATAACAACAAAGTATATATATTGTTTAAAGCTAAAGGAGAATTGTGTCCATATATGTTTTCAAAGGCTTAACCGGTATACAATCCCAGCGACGGCTATAGCCGTCAGTAGATATATTAACGTCCCCAGTCCCAGCTATGGTTATAGCTGTTCAGTAATGTTTTTGTCTTGTAACTGCCTGTACAAGGCTTATTTTTTTTTTTTTTTTTTTTTTTAAGTCTTGTAAAAAAAAAAAAAAAAACGTGATAGATCCACATCTTGCCTCATCTCTTGAGGTGAACAGGTGGTCTCTCCTGTCATTTTGGGCCACATTGCCTTTGGGACTGCTGGGGACTTTTATTACTGTAATCCTACGGTACAGTAAAGCGGTTAACCAAGTTTATTAATAGTGTTAGAAACATTATGTTATTTATTTATGTCTCTTATTTTTGGTTATGTATTTTTTGTATTTAATTTATTTATTTGTTCTATTATATTATTTATTTGTTATTTTTAAGTAATTTTGTATTGATGTATTTATTATTGTATTACCCATATGTCTATAACTTTAAGCCATAGAATTGATATCTACTTTTGAATCCCTGCATGTGTACTCATGTTGATTATACCAATCCATCTGTAATAATCTATTCCACAAGTTCAGATGATGCTTGTTCCACTCTAACTTGTGGTACACAGCGGATTTCGCTGTTGTTGCCATCTTTGGCTGTAAGTGTGGAATATATTGGTTTTTGTATCTTAAATAGGGTGCACAGTCCTGTTTTGTTTTTTCCACATCTCTATGATGGAATTTTGAGTATTCAAGTATGCGTCTGGCCGCGGTCTTGGAATTTTTGTCGAGAAGGCTAACGTGTTTCATGGCTTGCCAACCACCCCAAGAGAGTGGAAGAGTATTACATTGAAGACCTAATTTATGCCCTTCCCGCTCTGGCCAAAAGCCAGAAACTCTTCTTAATGCCAGCTAATTTCTTAGAGGACACGCTCGAGCTAACATTTTTTCGATGTGCGTTTGAACGTTAGCTACTGTCAAAAGTCACGCCTAGTATAATTTCTTCTTGTTGAGGTTAGTAATTTACCAGTGGAGTTACTTGTCTACATTAATGTTTGATCTTGATGATACCATGAACTGGGTTTTTTGAGCAGCAAACTTGACTTGCCACATGTTCCCATCATCGCCATTATGGTCTTGAGCCTGGCGTGGAGTAACTTTATTGATGCCTCCTCCTCGGTGCTTGGTCGTAGCTTATTGATACTGTCCCCATCATCGGCGAAAGGCTCATGGCTTCGGGGATAAGGTGGAGCAAAATCGTTGTTGAAAAATGTTTCGCATAAGCATCGGTCCAAGGAACACTGCCGTATGGTACACGCTGCATTCACATTGAAAGGAGAAGGCGCCTTTCCTTTCTCTCTCTCTCTCTGTTTGTACTGTACATACTATGGGCCGTATTATGGATGGGGCTTAACCCGATTTGGTGCAGATTGGGTATATTTGCATCTTACCTCTTTTACTTTCATTATCTTGGAGACTTTAAGATGTTTCACACCTAATTAGTTTAGCGATTATCAGACGCTTCATCACCAAGTAACGTGTCAATTATTCCTGGGCGAGCGATACCGAGCCTGCCAACTTGGGAGAAACGGGAAATTGTTTCTAATGGATGAACTATGCACAAAATTAACTTAGGGGTTTGTGACCCTTTTTTTTTTGTTTTTTTTTTTTTTTTTTTTTTGCGGGGGGTGGGGGGGGGGTGGGGGGGGGGGGGGGGGGGGGTGACTGGGAAAGACGTTTTTCTATGCCTAGGGGGTACACTAAAAATACATTGGTTCCATTTCCTTTTGGTAATTTGGTGAGGCCTTTTCTATTGTGCTAGATGGTTAATTCGAAAATGTAGGCTAGTCCTGACACTAATCTCAAAATATACAAACTAACCTCCCTGTTTACCCTCTTTTTCCCCCCCAACCCCCTTCCACTTTCTTTGCTCCCCCCCTTTCCCCCCCCCCTTTTTTTTCACCGCTTTTTCTTTCCCCATCCCCCCCCCCCCCCCCCCCCCTCTTCCCTCCCCCCCCCCTTCGGTTTCTATCACTCCTATCTGTGGCCTTTGTCTCTAATTTCACTTTCTGGCTATTCCATAGTTTGCGATTGTGGATGGACCATCGCTCACTTTCTCAACCTAGCAACTCTGGTGTTCCTGAAAGTTCTATCTTGTCATACATGTGTTTTTCTAATCTTCATTAATGAGTTTCTCAAATGTACCTCCCGTTCAATCCATTAATTTGCTGATAACTTTAACCCTTACATGTTTTCAACTTGTTCTAGAGAACGACCCAGCCTTCAATCACTCAAACATTCAGGTGATGCGGCCATAAGCTTCCCTATCTTCTAATATATCACCGCTTCTTCGGATTTGGGATGGAACAAATATTTTACTTTCATGATGGCATCTTCTATCAGTATTTTTGGTGTATCTTTTTCTTCTGGACTTTCTTGGAAAGATCATATTACCTACTCTTGCTAAAAAAACGCTTTCCCAGAAGTTAGGTTGTGTTCCACCCGTCCTCTGTGGGTTCTTCAACCCGCCGCACAGCTTTCTTGCTAGTCAATAGGGGCACAGTGTGCCCATATATAAAGTTTTGTTCGCAATTG
This sequence comes from Paralithodes platypus, assembly GCA_032716605.1. NCBI lineage: Eukaryota > Metazoa > Arthropoda > Malacostraca > Decapoda > Lithodidae > Paralithodes > Paralithodes platypus. Next base: position 25,263,723 of record CM064564.1, on the reverse strand, counting down.
TGTGGGGAGGTTGTCAACCCATGCTGCTGGCCTTTCTCGCAAGGGTAGAGTCAAAAGCATTTTGTCTCATTAACTTACCTCCGTCTTAATAAGGTCCTACAATCTCTCTCTACACGTTGCAGTGTTGTCATCTCTCCGACTCTTCTAACTGCCTATTATTAATAATCAGTATTCTTTAGAGCTTTCTCAGTGTATACCTTCTCCCTTACAACAGAGTCGGGGGCACAAGCGTTTCAACACACTCCCCATCCCTATTCTGTCCAACTCGCCTAAACCAAGATTCCAACTGATTGTCCCCAATCGTTCTTCTTACTCAACAAGCTTTGGAGCTCTCCCATCTCTCCATCTGTCTGTCCATCGCTTCTATATGACTTAAAACTACTTCAAGTTCCCGTGTGGTCCAGTCATTTTGACTCAAACATTCCATGAATTTTGGCTGTGTCACTCTTGCAACTTTAGGGGAGCACTCCTTGTTACAGGCAACTTTAAACCTTTTGTCTCATTCACCATCATATTAACAATAAAAAAAAAAAAGTCCACAAGCTATATCTAAATTAGTAAACATGTCTTTCTATTTACTTCGTTAAACCCAGGGGACTAAGGCCAGATCTCTTAAGATCCAAGCCTAAAAAAACATTTTTGAAACACCCCTAAAAAAAAACAGTGGCACACTCACAAACATAGCCATGTATGAATACTTGCTACCACTCCTACACATGTTATCACCCCCCCCCCACTCCCCATCCTCCCCCTCCTCCAATTATCCGGTACCTTTCCCTATTTATTCCCGATATTTATAGAGTATTTTCGTGAAAGGACGGTATGGGGGAGAGGGGGAGATGATGGAGGAGTGTAATCTTCCCGAACCTCTACAGACAGTATGAGAGCTCCCCTTGAGGTCTCAGTACCCATTGCTAGACACTAGAGGAGGGAGGGTGTTTTTCTCTCAAGCCGTTCAAGGTCAGATTATGGTGCCGTGGGGCTAAAATATACAATTTTCACCGCAGCTGATACCACTTGTTTTATTGCTTCCAATGTGTCATTCGTTTCATATAAAAAGTAAAATGGGTGGAGGTATGGCGGAGTGGTTTTTTCCACTGGACTGGTAATACCAATGGACCCGGGTTCGAATACCAAATATGTCAATGGGAAAGATGATATTATTTGGATGGAATTTGTGCTGTACCTAGTATCAGTGCATTTACCAACAGCACACCCCGAAATGCCAAAAAAATACCCTCATTGTTTCCCTGATTAAAATAGCATTGTATGATATTATCCCATATTCAAAAAAAATATGCTACAGGGAGGCAATGCCTAGTGAGTTAATTGCTCAATAGGCGGCGTTCTGAGAGTGAGGGTCCGAGTGTGGGGAATGAGACTGTGAAGCGCAAAGGCGAGGCGGCTTCAGAGATGGGATTGCTTCGAGCCGGGGTGCTTCACATGTCTCACTACCTAGACTGGAACAAGACCTCACGGGCCTCACCGTGTTCAGCGGTAGAGTGTAAAGGCTATCAGCCTATGCCCGAGAGGGAGTAGTTGGAATATAGAAAAAAGAAAAAAAAAAAAAATGGATAAGTATTAATTATATATGGTAAATTGATGATTTTGTAAGTAATGTATCAAATATCCTTCGCATAGCGGGCACTTTCGAATACCATAGCTGCGCAGCGTATGAGTTAAATATTACTTTTACATCCCGAACGTTATTTTAATCAAGTCAGGTCGCCTCTCAGAGTAACTTTCCTTTTCGTGGTAATTTTGGATTTACTTTTCATTACTTCGCTTCTTTCATCCAGCCTCTGTTCTCCTAAGCCGCTGGCACATGAGTGATGTTTCCGTATTTTGGGGCAATTGTAGTTTGGCAGCTTCGAAATATTAGTTTC
>CM064564.1:25121411-25261737 GCA_032716605.1 Paralithodes platypus | reverse complement strand
GTGGTATCTTGCTTTATTATATTGTCAGCTACATATAGACAATTTAATGAAGCTTGAGTAGGATATATGGTAGCTACAGACGATATTGAGATACAACGTAGCCTTTATAGGTCTAAAAAAGAGACACAAGTAATAGGGAATGTGTGACATCCGCAAAGGTCGGGGGGGTTAAAATAGTTTGACCAGAATATATAAAAGCTGCCACCGTACTGAAGTGGTTGAAGATTGGCTATACGTTAATTAAATGGTTAAATGGGGTTGTAAAGAGTGGTGTTATTTAACATGCAGTGGTTATATTTATTACGAGTACATGTGTTGCGGTGTTAGCATTACGACGTTTAACCCATTGAATGTCGTAAGACAGACAGTTCATTCTGCTATCCTTAGACGATATGATAACATTTTGGAATGATCCGTGGGAAGTTTATAAGACTATCTCAATTAACCATCTGAATTCCATTATACCATATACCCTTTTCCCTTATCTAAATAATATCTGCTAATAATAGCTCAAAACAGATAAACTGCGTCACCGGATTTTCTAAAGGTCAAGATTTTGGCGTGTGTTGTTAACATGCAAAGAAGAGTATCATTGTGCAATAAGCCACAGCTAGTAATGCTATTCTGTATATAGGACACCCATACCCACACCCCCTCCACACACACATATTATCTCTCTCATCTCCTCGTCTCTCTCTTTTGCTTTTGGTTCAGCTGTAAATTGTTCCTCTGTTTATTATCACTCTATGGCTGCAATTATCAATAAACCTTATATTATTATATTTATTATGATCACACACACACATTCCACATTTACATTTACACCGGTGACGTTAGTTCCGGGTTGTAAAATTTGCATAATAATACAAACTCCTGAAGGGGACGACGACTGTGCATCGGTTGCAATATTTTTGTGGCGTGGGGATGACTGGGACCCGTCAGAGTATCGTTAGTAATACTATATAATTATGACTGTAGTAAAGGGGAAGTTGATGGTAGTCATAGGGTTGATGGTGATTGGTGTTGTTGGTGATTGGTTTTGGGGCGGTTGAGGGTAATTGGTGTTGGTGGTGATTGGTGTTAATGGTGATTGGTGTTGAGTGGTGTTGTTGGTGATTGGTTTTGGTGGCTATTTGTGTTGATGGTGATTGGTGTTGGTGGTGATTGGTGTTGGTGGTGATTGGTGTTGATGGTGATTGGTATTGATGTTGATTGTGTTGGTGGTGATTGGTGATTGTGTTGGTGGTGATGGTGATTGGTGTTGATTGGTGTTGATGGTGATTGGGGTTCTGGTGATACGTGTTGGTAGTGATTGGTGGTGGTGTTGATGTGTTGGTGGGGCTTGGTGTTGGAGATGAGTTGGTGGTGGTGATGGTGTTGATGATGTTTGGTGTTGATGGTGATTGGTGTTAGTGGTGATTGGTGTTGATGGTGAAAGGTGTTGATGGTGCTTGGTGTTGATTGGTAGTTGGTGTTGGTGGTGATTGGCGTTAATCGTGCTTGGTGTTGATGGTGATTGGTGTTGGTGTTGGTGGTAATTGGTTGTTGGTGCTGGTGGTGATTGGCGGTGGTGGTGATTGGTGTTGGTGGTGACTTGTATTAGTGGTGATTGGTGGTGTTGGTGGTGTCACGCATCTCACTAATTAGGTAGTAAGGAATCGTAGCGGCATTCTAATGTTTGTTTGTTGTCTTCCATAGCTGAGCACAAATATTCATTGGGAGGTCAATTACGCGGGTCTCCAATGCTTTATTTCATTCAGGGTTTCGTTGGTTCCTTTAGTTTCCTTTCTGACTACAATACTATTAATTCAGTATCTCATTTGGCTGTTCCATATGTATTTATTTTAAGGTTCACTTTTTCATTCTGTTCATACCAAGTCAATCTTAGTTTAAGTTGGTAATTTATTAAGCAGTTCACTCCAGTCCTACGACAGGACAACATCAACTGTGCTTACTCTCACCACGTGTAACCAGTAGTAACTATAGTGTTTATTTCTGTTTGATCTCTCGTCCCAATCACCAGTAATAGTCACAGTGAAACCTCGATTATATATCATTCTCGCTTTTTCAGTAACACTAACTACTAATATTGTTTTGCTGTAAATAGGTTATTTAAGAACATATAAGAACATAAGAAAATGGGAGTCTGCAGAAAGCCGATTGGCCTAAGCAAGGCAGATCCCTGTCCCACACAACCCCAATTACAAAGCCCAATGATAGGCTCAACACTCTAATATCTTCAGTTTTGTTTATTAAATTATAGAAATTGATTTAATATTTATCTTGCTACCTTCTTAATCATTTAATTTTTATTTTTTGTAAGTGTCGGATTCAGTATTTCACTCTTATCCATAAATCTGACCATCTAGAATATTCATGATTAATATTATTCAACTTGGAACCTGGTGCTGATACCGACAAACATAACAATGGTGATTGGTGGTGAGTGGTGAGCGAAAGATCTGCATGGTGGTTTGGTGTAATCCGCTGACGAGAAAGTTATATTGAAGAGAGCGAGAGAGAGCAAGGATAAATGGTATTTTGTATCTCCTTAACTTGTCTAATTGGTTAAGAGGCCACTTCATTAGATCGAAATTAGTTAGCATGGCTTTCAAGCGTTCCCCAAAGAGAGAGAGAGAGAGAGAGAGAGAGAGAACGAGAGAGAGAACGAGAGAGAACGAACAGAAATAACTACAGGGAGTTTCGTTTCTCGAGACTCCCTATATTTATAAATATTAATATTGTTTTTTTTCCTTATTCAACTATTATTTGAATTGATGTTAACCAAGCATCTAGTATTAATTGTTTACTCAATATTAGAATGGCTAAGTGGGATAATGTGTGTTATAAATAATATGGTAAGTTTGGACGTGCTTTGTATATAGCTAGACCATGCACACACTGACCATGTGTAATTGGTGCAAACGTTGATGTGGATATATTTCTCCTAATTAAAGCTTGTGCAGGCTTCATATATCTTGAGAGAGAGAAACTTTATAATATAAATTATTATAGTATTAGTTTTCATTGTTGGTATTTTCATTCTAATTTAGAGAATGCTCCGCCAGTTCCTTGCAATGTTATTTGGTTATTCTAACACGATTAACAAACAATACTTTGGTGTACTGGTAGTAATAATAATTAGTTGATTGACTACAGTAACTACTATGTGTACATATATTACAACCCCAAAAACCTCAACGATAACTACTACTTCTACTTTTTTTTTTTTTTTTTTTTTTTTTTAAAAAGAGACGATGAACAACGGAGGAAGGAAACACACAGATAAAACTAAAAGGTCCATGTGCCTAAAGGCATCCGCCATTCATAAAATGTTTGTAACAACTGGATTTAAACTTTTGTAGATTGTAAGTTTGTGGAAAGCAACTCGAGGGAAGTGAATTCCAAAGAGTAGTAGTTCTAGGGATAAATGCATTTTGATAAGCAGAAGTTCTGCATTGTGGAGGAGAAAGTGTAAATTCATGGGCGCTCTCAGCTGCCCTAGTTCTACGGGGAAAGATGTGGAGAGGCGGCACAATTGAAGCAAGTTCCTCGGAACAATTGCTGTGAAAATATTTGTAGAATAATGCAAGGGATGCAACATTTCTTCGTATGGATAATGTAGGAAGGTCCTGTGTGATTGCAGGGTTATTGATTAATCTAATTGCTTTATTTTGAATTTTGTCCAACTGCCTCAATGCAACCACTCCACTTCCACTCCACAGAGGTGAACAGTAATCCATCTGAGAACGCACATGACTTTTATATATTACGGCCAACTGCTCGTCAGTGAAGAATTCTCGAACTCTGTACAAGAGTCTCATTTTTTTAGAGACCTTCTTAGCAATGCTTCTAACATAATGTGTCCAGGTCAAGTTGGTAGTTAATGTTACACCGAGAATGTCAATACTAGGGGAAGTGGGAATATTTAAGTCATTAAAAAATGTATGGGAGTCGGTGAGATTCTGTCGGTTAGAAAATTGAATGTACTTGGTTTTCTGTGCATTAAAGGAAACTAGATTGTTTTGTCCCCATTCATTAATTCTAGAAAGGTCCTGGTTCAGAGAAATTGCAGTGTTTATTTTTGAATTTATAAGATCGGGTTGGGTGAAAGCATTGGTAAATGTGAAGGAACTGTGGAGTGTTGAGTCATCTGCGTAGGAATGTATTGGATTATGAGTGGTAGATATGAGATCATTGATATGAATGAGGAACAGAGTTGGGGCCAAAACTGATCCCTGGGGAACACCAGCATTTATTGAGTGAAATTGAGAATACCATTACACATATTTTTCTGTTATGAAGATAAGAAGACATTAGTGGAACTAATGATGCAAGGCCGTAGTGTGACTTCTTCGACAATAAGGATTGATGCCAGACTCTATCAAATGCCTTTGATATATCCAGTGCTATTGTATGTGTTTCACCATGTTGGTCTGTAGCTTGGTTGATTTGATGTGTAAGAAGGCAAAGAATGTCTGCAGTTGATCGACATCGTCTAAAACCATATTGCCTATCACTGATTAATGTATTTCTCAAGATGCTTAATTATGTGATTATTTAATATAATTTCAAAGGACTTTACCAAGAGTGGAAGTTTAGCTATTGGTCTGTAGTTTTGATGGATCTGAAGAGGCACCTTTTTTAGGAACTGCTAATGTGTCTGCCTTTGCCTCTCTCTCTCTCTCTCTCTCTGTGTCTGTCTCTGTCTGTCTGTCTGTCTCTCACCATAAATCCCAAAAGGGTCTTACCCAAAGTGTCATTCAACAGAGATATTTGGCTTGTTTCCTTTACTTGAACCATTATTTTGGTGTTTCCATTGGTGATTATTTTCCTTTTCCATTCACCGTGGACGATTGTATTACAGTAAGACAAGTCTTGTGGTAAACAAGGGTCTGTCTTCATATTTTTCAGTATTAAACAACAATTATTTGGGATGTTAAACCCAACCAATAATGTACTGATGTAATGAAAAAAGCATATACAATATGTGGTTCATTGGTATCATTTGAATACAAATCCGAATACGTCATTGTAACATTATGCAACTCATTGGTTCGCTCTCATTTGGAATAGCGTACAATTTTGGGATCCACATATTCAAAAAGACATGTGGAAAGTATTACAGAAGAGTTCAACAATTATCTTTAGACTTAGAAATAAATTATACAAAGAAACATGCTGAAAGTAGAGGACAGAGTCAAACAACTTAAACTAAGTCATGTATGTAATATCTATAATAATGTAGAACCATCATATCTCACTGAAAATGTTCACAGGACTTCGAATGTACATACAGTCAGGACGAGACGCAGTGAGCATAATTTCTCTCTGAACCGCAATACGAGGGATAGCCGCCCACTCCTTCTTTTACACAGCTATACAGACATGGAATGCACTGCCTAACAATATTCAAGGTATCCATTCAAGCTCAAAGTTAAAACAAGCAGCGAAGAGACACCATTTTGAACAGGATAAGGGTCTAGAAATAATGATTTTGTATACTATTAATTAATATATCAGTACCGTACAGTACTGGTACGGTGCTTCAGATGTTTGCTGTATTGTTGAGTACTGTACCGTACCAATTTGGAGATCCGGTACTGGTATTCAAATTGTAAAAATATTTAGTATTACCACTTAGTATTAGTATTTTATATTTTTAAGTTTTTAGCATTATATTGAGAGGATAGAGATATAATGTGGTGAACTTTACTGTATACTGTAGCATGCTTTACTCCCTCACAGACTGTTAGTCTTGCCCCACAAACTTGGACCCAACTGGAAATAAGTGTATTAACCCCTAACTGTCGGCGAGCAACATAAGTCGAGTTAAATAAAGCTGGACTATGTGGCGGCCGCTCGACATAGGTCGAGTGGCAATTTCAGCACGTAATGTTGCTGAGAGAGAGAGACAAGTGGTGGCAGGAGAGTAGCGAGCGTATGACTGCTCCAGACCACCGCGGCGAACCTACTGACACAAATCCCACCTCCCTCCTCCCTCTTATCGCTATATACGAATTGTATCGGGAAAGGCCTAATTACATGCTTTTTGCACTCGCGTTACACGGTTATTGCAAGAAAACTAGCCATCATAAAAGGATCGTTATGGTGTCATTCGAAAGCTCTGTTTATGCCCTTTCAGGGATAGATACTTGTTTTACGTTCTGGGTCTTATTTAGGCATGAAAATGATCACGTAAACAGCCCTATTTTGGCTAAAAACACCCCGCTGGGCGGTACATATAAATAACCGCATAGGCCGCTCTTAAGGTGTTAAAAAACGGTAATAGGCTATCCTTGTTGGAGTGTTCTGCCAATCTCGGGTGCTTTTTGCAATCGTGTATATGCTCTGCCTCTGGTTATGTATGTAACTTACTAAAAACAATCAATCATCAATCATCAATCAGTCTAAAAGAGTTGAATCTTTTTAGTTTGGCAAAGCGAAGGCTGAGGGGGACTTAATTCAGTATAAACAATATTTAAAGTCTTGACAATATGAATGTCGACAAATACTTCACAATTGACCTATCAAATTACACTAAGGACATGGTTGTAAGCTCGTTGGAAATGTTTTCATTCACATTAGATACATTTCTTTTGCAATAGAGTGGTACATTATGGAATGGCTACCTAGAAATGTTATTGAATGTTGTACTGCTCATCGTTCATAAACGGACTAATAAATATTTCGCTATTTATCCCCACTTAACTGCTCTTACGATAAATATCCTCCCAACTTATGTTTTGTTTCATTGAAAGTTGGTTAGATACAGAAGCCTCGTAAGGATCAATGTTGTTGCTTGTCTTCCTTGTGACGTTGACCACTCCGTTAGAACCGCATGGCTTGTCCTACAGTGACTCACTAGGATCGCCAGGGCAGTGGATGGGGCTACAGTTTATATTAGAGTGTGCTTTATTTCATATGAAAGCTCGTGTCATGGGCTCCAGAAAGGCTCTTGTTTTCGCCATGTCAGGCTTTATATATTTAATTGTAAAGTATATATTTTATCATACACCTTACGAGCGGCCTATGCGGTTTATTTATGTACCGCACAGCGGGTGTTTTTAGCCAAAATAGGGCTGTTTACGTGATCATTTTCATGCCTAAATAAGACCCAGAACGTAAAAGTACCTATCCCTGAAAGGGCATAAACAGAGCTTTCGAATGACACCATAACGATCCTTGTATGATGGATAGTTTTCTTGCAATAACCGTGCAACGCGAGTGCAAAAAGCAGGTAATTCGGTACTTTCAGTACATAATGAGTATGTAGCGAGTGAGAGAGGGAGGAGCTGAGATTTGTGTCAGTAGGTTCGCCGCGGTGGTCTGGAGCAGTCATACGCTCGCTAGTCTCCTGCCATTGTCTCCTCTCTCTCAGCCACAGTACGGCTGAAATTGCCACTCGAGTTATGTCGAGCGTCGCCACATAGCTCTGCTTTATTTAACGCGACTTATTGCTCGCTGCTAAATAAGGGTTAACTAGTAATGATAGGATCTGGGAGAGAGAGAGGGAGTAGAACAGAGTGAGAGGGGTCGCGCAGTGTTTTTTGTCCCGCTCGATGACGTCACGGCTGGCTGCCTCGCGGGGGTTGGTGGAGAGAGGCCCTTACCATGCTGTAAGCTTTGCTAGTGTTAGAGGACTTGTAACCGCTGTTTTCCCACGCGGCTCGAGCTAGTGCGAGTATATATACAGTTCCTCGCCACTCTCTCCCAGATCTGGTTTCTAGAACGCACCCATCTTTTTCCCTTGCTACCTGTCACCTGCTCTGTACCTGAGAATCTTTTCCTCTGCCTATCTCTCTCATTTTCCATATCTTTCACCACCTTTTATTACATTATATCCCCTCTGGTTAACTCTGAAAAATCAGCTTTATGCTGGCCAGTTGTATTGTGCGTTAAGGTCTGATATAACCCATGTATGTTAGTTGTTAAGATAAGTGGATCACGAAGCATTGGTTGGCATTTATATTGTTTAAGTACTGCATCCTTTAATTATTAGTGTTCTGCTGGATTATATAATGCTAGACTAGGAGTCTGATATTATAAGGTATTGTTTCCTATGAGTGCTGGCTTTAGTTAAAAAACTGCACGACATACCTGAGAACTGGAGTTGATTGAGTAAATTCTAGTCTGTGTGACATTGAGAGTAGAGCATGCACGAATGAGGGCTTTTTGCCTATACCATTCTGCACTGTTCTAAGCTCGTTGCTTGTCTTTGAGGTACGCAGGAGAACGCTTAATACTTCGGTATTAAGGTTTCTCAAGAGAGCTACCCTTCCCTATAACGTAATATTTGACGCACAGACTTGAGATTTGCACTAGGCTATGCGGCATGCCATGCGCACCAGTATCTCGTATCATTGACTCTAGCTAGACTTTATCAGTCACAGTAGACATTAAGTATATTAAACTAATTACTCTTTTTATGCATACCCATTTATTATTACACAAGCATTTCGCAGCCTAGTTTGATGTATTGAGACACAAACGACTTAGGCTCTTTTTGTTGATAGGAATACTGCATTGTCGTGGCGATTATTATTATTGTTGTTGTGTTTAGGATATTCTTGGCTCCGACGGCATTATATATTCTGCCTTTTTGTGTGCATAGCCTGCACGAGCATTGTTCCGCTGCCTGCCTTTTTGGGTTCCATTTCCGATACGAGCATCTTTATAGCATCTAACATTTAACCCTTAAAAAGCGGCTCACCACATAAGTCGAGTTGAAAAAACTGGCAAAAAACGGGTGAAAAAAGGGTGGAAATCGAGTGAAAATGGGTGGGATAGTAATGATCCATACGTCCGACATCTGTGGCCTCCCGGCCCACACTAACTCCAGTTCCCCCACCGCGCGGGAGGATGACAGTGTAACCAATAGTTCGCTAAAAGTGAGCAAGGTAGCAAAATCAGCTAAACTTCCATCTTCGAGGTAACACTGTCAGTGCTCCACGAGTGCTACGTAGCTGTATGTGGCGTCATTGTGTAGCGATTTCCACCTAGTTTTGGCGCAATACAGTTCCTTTCATACTGATGGTTGATATAGCAGTCAGAATGGCCTGAAAAGGCCAAAAACGGCCACAGAGGACCCGCTAGACTAGGGTTAAAGAAGATTCCTTGTTAGTGTTGAAGGACTTTAGTGCACTTTCTTTCATGCAGGAGTGCCTGACATTTATTGATTAAAGTAACGTAAGCTGTAACTTCTCTTACCACCTTACTTTGCATACCATAACCAAGCACCTTCGGTTATAGGTAGTAATAGGCTGTTTTCACATAACATTAAGCCTAGAGTACACGCACATTTATTGAGAGTTTGATAGCCTATTATTGCATATAGAACTCTGTAGAGTATTTGTGTTCTTTGTTCACTGGGAATATACATCAGAGGTTGGAGCTAGCGCTTTCCGTTGTAGCATTTATGCCATTACTAGTCCAATGAATAAGAGCCCTGATTAATTTGAACCCCAGTCGTAACAAATGGCGACCTTACCTAGGATTTGGTGAACCTACATTTATTAGCAGGGAACATTTGTTGTTTTGGAGAATATTTTGCGGGGATCAGCAAGAATATTTTTTTTTCGCAACATAGTATAGCCCTTGAGTATTTCCGAGAATTTTGTGTGTATATTGAGGTATAAGAGTTTGGGGTACTTCTTTTCTGAATATTGTGGTGAGAAATTTTTTGTGAGCATCATGTCTTATACCGGGTCAGAGGAGAATGGAGACACAGTACGTAATGTCGAAACTGAGGAACAGCAGCATGATGAAAGGGTTAATCGGGTGAACTGTGAGGAGGATGCTAGGATATTTTTGCAATGGCCTGTTACTGCCGAGCGGTTGGTGGGTGTGGATCGGTACGGTCTTCAATGCCTGGCCACAGCTATCGGTCATGCGGTTACTAGCAGCATGACCAAGGATAACTTGATAACGTGTGTACTGGGCAGGGTGACTGGTGAGCGAGATGGGTGGAGTGCTCAGAGCCCTTCGGCCATGCTTCCCCTACACTCGACTCCCAGCCATCCCAGTAGTTTGCCGACCCCGGGTACGCTTCCGCAGTTGGGTGGTGACTGGCAGGATGGGTTGCCCCTGGGGGGACCACCGGTGGTTTCAAATATTGTGGCACCTTCGCCTCCTCAAGGGTTGACTCCAGAATTATTGCTTCAGCTCGAATTAGCTAAGCTTCAGCAGCAACAAAGGGCATGTGAGCTTCAGCAGCAATTAGAATTAGCCAAGATAGATGAGAGAAAATCTAATCAGTCAGGTCTCAGCACATAGAGCTAGCAAAAATCCAAGCGGATTTAGAGTCGACTAGGTACTGTGCCGACATGGACGTAGAGAAGTCGTGAGTAGAGGCAACGGGACAGCGACTTGGGGCTGGTAACCGTGTTCATGAGCAGTCTCTCTCGCACTTATTGAAACTGGTTCCGGTGTTTGATGAGAGTGGTGTAACAGAATTTTTCACACGCTTTGAGAAGAAGTGCCAGGAACATCAGTGGCCAGAGAATAAATGGGCAGCACTTGTATCCTCTAGATTAATAGGCAAGGGTCTTAACACCTTACGAGCGGCCTATGCGGTTTATTTATATGTACCGCCCAGCGGGGTGTTTTTAGCCAAAATAGGGCTGTTTATGTGATCATTTTCATGCCTAAATAAGACCCAGAACGTAAAACAAGTACCTATCCCTGAAAGGGCATAAACAGAGCTTTCGAATGACACCATAACGATCCTTTTTATGATGCTAGTTTCTTGCAATAACCGTGCAACGCGCGAGTGCAAAAAGCATGTAATTAGCCACTTTCCCGATACAATTCCTTATATAGCGAGTGAGAGAGGGAGGAGGGAGCTGGGATTCGTGTCAGTATGTTCGCCGCGGTGGTCTGGAGCAGTCATACGCTCGCTACTCTCCTGCCACCACTTGTCTCTCTCTCTCAGCAACATTACGTGCTGAAATTGCCACTCGACCTATGTCGAGCGCCGCCACATAGTCCAGCTTTATTAAATACGACTTATGTGGTGAGCCGCTAATAAAGGGTTAAAGCCTACGATGCATTACCTTTGGAGTTATGTATTGTGTACGAGGATCTCAAGGAGGCTGTCCTGAGGGCTTACGAACTGCAACCAGAAACGTACCGTTTGAAGTTCCGGGGTGTAACTAAGGGAAGAGATAGCACCTTTTTGGAACACGCCCGGGACTTGTCCGATGCTATGGGGAACTGGCTCCGATCTGAGAAGGTAACAACGTTTGATGGAGTTAAGCAGTTAATGATGTTGGAGCAGTTCTTTAAGAGCACGGGCGGTGATCTAACTTTGAACTTAAAGGAGAAAAACCCAAGAACTCTAGTTGAAGCAGCAGAAATGGCTGATCTACGGCTGTCGTTGATTCGGGGTTGCGGGTCCTCACAGAAGTACGATGCAAGTGCTAGGGACCGTTATCCTCCCCCTCCCCGTAGCAATGACACATTTAAACCAAAGAGCAATGAAACTAAAACTGAAGCCAAACCTACCACCACACCGTATGTGAAAAGTCAGGGGCCTTTTACATCACAGTATACGCCGAAACCGAAATTTATGTGTTTTAGGTGCCACCAGGAGGATCATAAGGCAAATGAGTGCCCTAGTCGACCTCCTCCGGCAGCCGTGTCTTTTGCTCACGGCATTGGAGTGTTCAAGAGGACATCGGAGTTTGTTAGAGGCATTTCTTACGAGGTAAATACACTGCCAGTGCAGAAGGATCCGGAAGGCTTATTCCCTGTCCGTGATGCCTTTAGTGACCACAGGGGACTCGGTTGTGTGGAGTGGGGGGGTAGAAGACATGAGGTGAGAATTTTGCGTGACACTGGGGCATCGCAAACACTGTTGAGAAATTTCACTGGTAAACCTGTCAATACGGCGCGGGTGGTTGTGGTTCAGGGAGTTAATGCGACAAGGTCATACCCGCTTGTAAGAATGAAGGTGGAAGTTGATGGTGTGACTCGTGACCTGGATGTGGGAATTGTGGAGAAGTTACCTGTTGGGGGCGTCGACCTCCTTCTTGGCAACGACTTTGCGGGGCCTACTTCTCAGGCTCCACCCTTAGTCGTTGTCGAGAAGCCGGCCGACGTGAGTAGGGAGGAGCAGGAGTGGGTTGGGAAGTGTCCGGGGCAGCCTATGGAGTGTGTTGTCACCGGAGATTCTGCATCCAGGGAGTCGCATTCTGGTCAACAATCTTTAGATCAGCGGAGGAAGGGTACCGAGAAGGGGTTGAAAGTTGATGCGGTTGAGAGTTTAGTGTTAACGGACCTTCTCGGGGACTCATTATTAGGACCACATTTCGAGTCTGGAGAGGACCCAGTAACTGTTCCTGAAGGGGCAGAGGATGGGCTTAAAAAGACGAAAGAGTTGAAGGAGGACAGTGATGCACAGTCGGGAGATGTAGCAACAAGGTACCCTGACGCGTACCCTATGAGAAATGGGTCGGCGAAAACGGTGGTCCGAAGCTTGCTAGTGTATTTTTCCCGGTATGGTTACCCGCAGGGGATTCAGTCAGTCCGGGGACCCAACTTCACTTCTAGCCTCTTTGTACAAGCAATGCCGCAGCATGGGATTGTTGGGGTTGTGTCATCTGGATCATCCGGAGAGCCAGGGTGTGTTAGAGCGATGGCACTCAGCCTTGAAATCTGTGCTTCGTTGTTGTTGCTTTGAGAGTGGGAGGGATTGGGATCTTGGCCTGCCATGTGTTTTGGTTGCTGTGTGGGAGGTACCTGGGGAGAGTTTGGGATTCAGCCCTAATGAGCTCGTCTTTGGACACCGTGTCAGAGGGCCTCTCCATATGGTTGAAGAAGTATGGGAGGGCGCAGAAAAACCTTGTTCTATGCTCAAGTGTGTCCTCAACAGTCGAGAACGGATGTTGCGCAGTCTGGAGTTGGCTGGCCGTAATTTGACTAGCTCTCAGGCCCTCAGGAAGGACAGGTACGACCTCAAGGTTGAACTCAGGGAGTTTCACGTGGGTCAGGAGGTGTTGATTCTACTGCCCCTTATAGGTCACCCCTTATCCGCGAAGTACGCTGGTCCTTATAGGGTGGTGGAGGAGCTATCGGACCTGGTTTACTTGGTAGCCACTCCAGACAGGCGGAAGCACAATCAGTTATGTCATGTTAATCCCATGAAGGAGTATGGGAGGCACCCCCCTGAGCCTCTCACTGTGCCTGTGATGACGTTTAGCAGTCAAGGTGGAGAAGGAGAACGGGACAGTCAAGCTCAGGTGGAGGATAACTGGAAGGATAAGAAGTTCAAATGGGCGCCTGAGTGTAAGAAGGTGTTTAGGGAAGTAAAACACCTGTTGTGCACTCACCCGATCCTCAGGGCCCCTGACTTTAGCCTACCTTTCCAACTAGCAACGGAGGCTAGTGGTGTGGGGGCTGGTGCCGTCCTTGTGGAAAAGGACGATGATGGGCTGGAGCATCCTGTTAGTTTCTGCTCGGAGAAGTACAATTCGGCCCAGGGGAGCTGCTCTGTTGTCAAGGAGGAGCTGCTGGCGGTTGTACTTACTCTGAGGCATTTCGAGGTCTGTGTTCCAGCCTATGGTCCGGTCTTTGTAGTTTACCTAGATCATCACCCTCTCAAGTTCTTGGACCAGTTTCACAATCGGAATATGAGGCTGACCAGGTGGTCACTAAGGTTATTGGTATATAACCTGGACATACGCCATATTGCCGGTTGTGACGACGTGGTTGCAGATGGTCGTTCAAGGGTATATGATCCTGGGTAGATTGACACACGGGTAGCCTCCTGCTTTAGTTTGAATAGTATTTTGCGCTTGGTGCTTGTTGGCTCGCGGTTGTAGCCCAGCGTATTGGGTCGTAAAGCAGGAGTTGAGCGTTTGGTATAGAAGAAAAAACTAGGCTTGCCCCTATAGTGCAGCCGAAATAAACAAATTATAAACATAAAAATCAAATAAAACTCTTTCTTTGATAGTTGAATTGTTTAGTATGTTATAGCAGTAATTCTGAGTTGCACTCCTCTCAGAATGCTGGGCTAGAGAAGCTCGCTCTTGAGGAGCATAACTACATATAATTTAACCTATGGTGTTGGGGAGGGTTATAATTTTGAAAAATGTTTTGTTGAAGAACTGTGCCAGATATTTTACTGCCGCTGGGTGATGGGAAGTGGAGATATAGCATGGGTTCTAACCATCAGATTTTTGTGAGCCTTGGGGCCTCTGAGAAAAATCTTGGGGGGGGTGTGACGTTGACCACTCCGTTAGAACCGCATGGCTTGTCCTACAGTGACTCACTAGGATCGCCAGGGCAGTGGATGGGGCTACAGTTTATGTATTAGAGTGTGCTTTATTTCATATGAAAGCTCGTGTCATGGGCAGTCCAGAAAGGCTCTTTGTTTTCGCCCATGTCAAGGCTTTATATATTTAATTGTAAAGTATATATTTTATCATTAACTAGTAATGATAGGATCTGGGAGAGAGAGAGGGAGTAGAACAGAGTGAGAGGGGGCGCGCAGTGTTTTTTGTCCCGCTCTATGACGTCACGGCTGGCTGCCTCGCGGGGGTTGGTGGAGAGAGGCCCTTACCATGCTGTAAGCTTTGCTAGTGGTTAGATGACTTGTAACCGCTGTTTTCCCACGCGGCTCGAGCTAGTGCGAGTATATATACAGTTCCTCGCCACTCTCTCCCTCAGATCTGGTTTCTAGAACGCACCCATCTTTTTCCTTTGCTACCTGTCACCTGCTCTGTACCTGAGAATCTTTTCCTCTGCCTATCTCTCTCATTTTCCATATCTTTCACCACCTTTTATTAACATTATATCCCCTCTGGTTAACTCTGAAAAATCAGCTTCATGCTGGCCAGTTGTATTGTGCGTTAAGGTCTGATATAACCCATGTACAGTATGTTAGTTGTTAAGATAAGTGGATCACGAAGCATTGGTTGGCATTTATATTGTTTAAGTACTGCATCCTTTAATTATTAGTGTTCTGCTGGATTAGATAATGCTAGACTAGGAGTCTGATATTATAAGGTATTGTTTCCTATGAGTGCTGGCTTTAGTTAAAAAACGGCACGACATACCTGAGAACTGGAGTTGATTGAGTAAATTCTAGTCTGTGTGACATTGAGAGTAGAGCATGCACGAATGAGGGTTTTTTGCCTATACCATTCTGCACTGTTCTAAGCTCGTTGCTTGTCTTTGAGGTACGCCAGGAGAACGCTTAATACTTCGGTATTAAGGTTTCTCAAGAGAGCTACCCTTCCCTATAACGTAATATTTGACGCACAGACTTGAGATTTGCACTAGGCTATGCGGCATGCCATGCGCACCAGTATCTCGTATCATTGACTCTAGCTAGACTTTATCAGTCACAGTAGACATTAACCCATAACTAGCGGCGCGCAACATAAGTCGAGTTAAATAAAGCTGGACTATGTGGCGGCGCTCGACATAACTCGAGTGGCAATTTCAGCACGTAATGTGGCTGAGAGAGAGAGACAAGTGGTGGCAGGAGACTAGCGAGCGTATGACTGCTCCAGACCACCGCGGCGAACCTACTGACACAAATCTCAGCTCCCTCCTCCCTCTCTCACTCGCTACATACTCAATTATGTACCGAAAGTACCGAATTACCTGCTTTTTGCACTCGCGTTGCACGGTTATTGCAAGAAAACTATCCATCATACAAGGATCGTTATGGTGTCATTCGAAAGCTCTGTTTATGCCCTTTCAGGGATAGGTACTTGTTTTACATTCTGGGTCTTATTTAGGCATGAAAATGATCACGTAAACAGCCCTATTTTGGCTAAAAACACCCCGCTGGGCGGTACACATAAATAAACCGCATAGGCCGCTCGTAAGGTGTTAAGTATATTAAACCAATTACTCTTTTTATGCATACCCATTTATTATTACACAAGCATTTCGCAGCCTAGTTTGATGTATTGAGACACAAACGATTTAGGCTCTTTTTGTTGATAGGAATACTGCATTGTCGTGGCGATTATTATTATTGTTGTTGTGTTTAGGATATTCTTGGCTCCGATGGCATTATATATTCTGCCTTTTAGTGTGCATAGCCTGCACGAGCATTGTTCCGCTGCCTGCCTTTTTGGGTTCCATTTCCGATACGAGCATCTTTATAGCATCTAACATTTAAAGAAGATTCCTTGTTAGTGTTGAAGGACTTTAGTGCACTTTCTTTCATGCAGGAGTGTCTGACATTTATTGATTAAAGTAACGTAAGCTGTAACTTCTCTTACCACCTTACTTTGCATACCATAACCAAGGACCTTCGGTTATAGGTAGTAATAGGCTGTTTTCACATAACATTAAGCCTAGAGTACATGCACATTTATTGAGAGTTTGATAGCCTATTATTGCATATAGAACTCTGTAGAGTATTTGTGTTCTTTGTTCACTGGGAATATACATCAGAGCGCTTTCCGTTGTAGCATTTATGCCATTACTAGTCCAATGAATAAGAGCCCTGATATATTTGAACCCCAGTCGTAACATCCTTTATACTCCTTTACAGTAAACATACACAACGATTCGCATAACATTTAGTAAACACAAATTTCATCTACATTCATATCCGCTTCAGCTTCAATTGATTCATTAAAGGTCTTTCATATCCTGTTTTGTTCCCGACCTTGCCACTTGTTGTTGTTGTTGTTGTTGTTCCCCAAGCTGCCTGGCCAAACAGCCTCAAGGCCCGGAGTAAGGCCAAGGCCATAAACGAGCGCCCCCACAGAACCCTCCCTGCCGACCACAATAAAGCCTGGGTGACCGAAGCCACTCCATGGCGAGGAGCTGAGAGGGTGCATAAACGCCCGGGAAACCAAAGCCCCACCCAGGGCCCTGTGCCCCTCAGCAATTATGAAGAGAAAGTTGAGGGGCAAAGGAATAATGTGACGCTTTAGCTTCCAATCTTGGTAGATTGGGAGGTCAATCCACGGAAGAGACGCCGTCACTTGAGATCTAGAAAATATATAAGTAAAGGGAACAGTCAGAGTAAGCTATGGGTATGGCAGAGATCGCTCAGGTCTCACTCTGATAGACCAGCCCATCACCACCTTGCCACTTGTTTGATAATTATAGTAGTATCCTGCATCCTCCGGCAATGTTGGCTTTGATCAGGATAAAGTATATTTGAGTATAAGTACTGTTGTAATGCTTTAATTCATGAAAACAAATGTATTATACTGTTTAGTTTGTATGTACCTATTATATTGTTTAGTTTGTATGTACCTATTATATTGTTTAGTTTGTATGTACCTATTATATTGTTTAGTTTGTATGTACCTATTATATTGTTTAGTTTGTATGTACCTATTATATTGTTTAGTTTGTATGTACCTATTATATGTTTAGTTGTATGTACCTATTATATTGTTAGTTTGTATGAACTATATATTATAGTTTGTATGTACCTATTTATTATTTAGTTTGTATGTACCTATTATATTGTTTAGTTTGTATGTACCTATTATTGTTTAGTTTGTATGTACCTATTATATTGTTTAGTTTGTATGTACCTATTATATTGTTTAGTTTGTATGTACCTATTATATTGTTTAGTTTGTTTGTACCTATTATATTGTTTAGTTTTGTTACGATCCAGGTTCTCAAAGACACAGGGCTCTTCAACATTGGACTAGATAATGGCAAAATGCAACAACGGTAATACTAGATCCAACCCCTGCCTTAAACACTGGAAAACAAAACACCATTACCGCCCTGAGTCGTGCCTGGACAACGAGGTATCCTATGACTCGGTAACTGGTGCACACACACTAGGCTGACGCTCGATGAAACAGCCTATTCTCAAACAGTAAAAGATTACTCGATTAGGTTACACAAAGAAAAGATAGTTAACGTGATTAATTAACGTTACGGTAGATACTCAAATAACTGGCACTCCTGTATTAAAGAAAGTGCAAAGCTAGTCCTGCAACATCAACTGGAAACTTCTGAAATAAGTCTGATGCTGGGAAGATGTTCGTAAAGAATCTTGAACAATTATAATGCAGAATATGGGTCACAATACATACTAGGACATATAGTAATAATAGGCAGGCGAATAATAAAGACTGCGCAAAGGTAGTAATGCTCGACAACTAAAGAAATGCTTCGTGACACAACGCAACAGCCTACTAGGGTTGTGCAACTCAACAACAACCTCGGCTCAAAAGTGCAGTGAATAATAATGTTGCATACATATAATAATGGGAGCTTATCTCTAACCAGTGTCTGCTCAGTTAATAAAGTCTAGCTGGGGTACCAAGACAGGGCAACAATGGGTGAGCATGCGGCTCGTAGCCTAACGTTGTCCGAAGGTGGTATAATGAAGATTACGTTATATGACGGGGATGTTCTCTTGATAAATCTAGGTCTCTAGTACCTAGTTCTATCCTGGCGATCCCTCAGAAGTCAACACAAAGAGGCAGCACTATGTTGTGAGGGATAGGCTATGGCCCTCTCACACCACAGCCCTGTGCTCGCAAAATAAACCCACCCGAAGACAACTTAGGCTCCCACAGTACCTGTCGATGTCATGCAGGGCTTAGCTAACACTGCACACATCGGAGACAACGACACAGTAACCTTACCCCTAGTCTAGCTTTAAATAACCAAGAAGAATCACTCAACACCCTGCCAGGGAGACATATACCGGTCTACAACCTTCCCGAGAGAGGACACACACGGAAAAGTCCGTCTCTCCAACCTCAATAAAGCCTAATACCTCCTTAACCTAATACATGGAAATATCTGAGAGCTTCGCGTGCAATACGACTGGCCGACGGTGAACGTCTATGCTGAAACTAGAAGGGATGTTGAGTTTAATAAAGATTAGAGAATGAGAAAGGAGAAGTCGAGAGAGAGAAATAGTATGCAAAGTGGCGAGTGTGGGGGACAGAATTGCAAAGGATGTAGACGATACGTGTGTCAGGCAAGCTCTGAGCTGGTAAAGAACACGCGGCCGCAATGGCCAGGGACTAGTTGACCACCCGGCCGCCAACGCCGTCAGCGCCCAAGCGAGCCGCGTGATAGCTCACCCCGCTGCCAGGTGTACCCCGTCACCCTCTCTCGCTCGCCTCTCACACAAGCAACATTTATTTTATAGCAAATATAAAATATAAGGCGCGGTCACAGACCAAAACAAAGACCATTTCTAGACTGTCTGTGGCAACACGACACTAATAAAATAAAGCAGATCATTCTAGGATAACTGTAGCCTATCCCCCCATCCTGGTGAGCGCTAGCGAGCTGCAATGCCCCACGCAACCATTCTGCCAGCGCCGGGAGGCGTCACACCCCCCCCAAGATATGGGACACTCAACCATGAGCCCATATCTGAACAGGCAGAATGTCGCTAGAATCTGCCACTCCTAACCACTCTGCCACTCATGGAATGCAAGCTCAGTCTCCTCAAAAAAATACAACAACATTTATATATATATATAAAAAACAAATCTTATCACCCTTCCCAAACACAATACATCAATTCATAACATCGTGCTCCCAGAGCGAGCTTTAAGAAGCACAGCCTACTGAGGGAAAATCATCTGCACTCAGTACTCCGCTACAATATTATCTTTAAATTAACTATTAAAAAGAAAGAGTTTTTATTTAATTTTTCATATTTTATTTTAATGTTGTTTTTGGCGGCTACTATAGATGCAGCCCAATTTTCTTCGAATCAAAGCCAACAACTCCTGCCCTGCGACCCCACGCTGATGCTACACACGCGAGCCAACAAGCACCAGCGCAAAAATACACCGCGAGCCAAGACAGGAGGCTATACCAACAGACTGTGGTAGCCTACCCCGGATCCTCCACCCGCGACAAACAGTCCTCAATCACATCCTCACAACCGGCAATATGGCGAATGTCCAAGTTGTACTCTTCCAACACGAGCGACCACCTGGTCAGCCTCATATTCCGGTTGTGGAACTGATCGAGGAACTTAAGCGGGTGGTGGTCGGCATACACCACCACGACCGGCCCACAGGCAGGCACATAGACCCCAAAGTGTCCGAGCGCCAACACGACTGCCAGCAGCTCCCCTTCAACAACCGAACAGCCTCTCTGTGCTGAATTAAATTTCTCCGAAAAGAAACCGACTGGATGCTCAAGACCTTCCTCGTCCGTCTGCAAAAGTACGGCACCAGCCCCCACTCCGCTGGCATCAGTCGCCAACTGAAATGGTCGTTCAAAGTCCGGGGCCCTGAGGATAGGGTGAGTGCATAAAAGGTGTTTAACTACTCGAAACGCCTGCTCACACTCAGGTGCCCAGCGGAACTTTTTATCTTTGGCTAGTAGATCTGTCAAAGGAGCTAACACAGTAGAATAGCCTCTTATAAAGCGGCGGTAATACCCAATCATGCCCAAAAATCTCATGATCTGCCGCTTGGTGGTCAGCCTGGGGAACAAGTCGATAGCCTGTATCTTCTGTTGGGGCGGGCTCACCTGCCCTAACCCAACCACAAACCCCAGATACTGCACCGTGGCTTGCACAAAGTCACACTTGCCCAGATTAACCACCAAGCCTGCATTACTAAGTTGACTAAATAAGGCTTCTATGTGCTCACAGTGACTTTGGAAATCGTTGTCATAAATGATCACGTCATCAAGGTAGACAGTACAGTTTGGGATGTCTGCTACGATGTCGTTCATTAAGCTCTGGAAAGTGGCCGGTGCATTTTTCAGACCATATGGCATCACGTTGCAACGGTAAGTACTGCCATCCACCACAAACCCGCACACCTCTTTAGCCCGCTCAGACAGTGGTACTTGCCAGTAGCCTTTGACGAGGTCTACCTTGGTCAAGTACCTTGCTTTCCCGATCTTATCCACACTGTCATCCACCCGGGGAAGAGGATATGCATTGGTGGGGGTCAACCCGTTCAACCGCCTAAAGTCAATGCAGAACCGAACTTTTCCATCAGGTTTGGGCTGCAGAGTGACAGGAGAAGTCCACCGTACTGCTCCCTTCTCGATCAAGCCTCTCGCCAGCATATACTCCAGCTCATCCCTGAGCGCTGGGAGTTTAGTGGGTGGCACCCGATAAGGTATCGACTTGAAGGGGGGGTGCTCTCCTACATCGACGTCATGCACCGCTTGAGTAGTGAGGCCTGGGTGCTCGGCAAATACAGTGGGGTATGAATCGAACAGGCGCTGCACTGCCACCTGCTGTTCCTCCGGCAGGTGCGCCAGAGCATCATGCGCACATTGGCTCGAATTGCCCGCCCACTGATCAGCCGAGACATGACAATCCCAGTTATCATCCACCTGATCATTGCTGCCCCCCTCTCCTTTTCCACCATGACCGCAGCAGGTCAACACAGGGACAGCTAGTGACTCAGGTGGGCGCCTCACATACTCCTTCAACAAATTAATGTGGCATAGTTGGTTACGCTTCTTCCGGTCTGGAGTGGCAACGAGGTAATCCAGATCGGAGATCTTTGACACCACCCGATAAGGCCCAGCATACTTGGCAGCCAGAGGATGACCTGCCAAAGGCAACAGGACCAACACCTCTTGACCTACCTGAAACTCCCGGAGTTTCGCCTTAGTATCGTACCTGTCCTTCATATGGGCCTGCGAACTCTCCAAATTACGCCCGGCCAGCTCCAGACTTCTAAGCATTCTCTCTCTGCTCTCGAGGACGTATCTCAACATAGAACATGGCTTAGCGGTACCCTCCCAAATCTCCTTCACCATGTGGAGAGGGCCCCTCACCTGATGCCCGAAAACAAGCTCATTCGGACTGAAACCGAGACTCTCTCCAGGTACTTCTCTTGCCGCGAACAAAACATACGGCAGACCAAGGTCCCAATCCTTTCCGTTCTCTGCGCAATAACATCGAAGCATGCTTTTCAGCGTGGCGTGCCACCTCTCCAACACCCCTTGACTCTCCGGGTGATACGCAGAAGAGACGACAGTGCTGATGCCATGCTGAATCATAGTTTGTTTGAACAGATTAGAGGTAAAATTAGAACCTTGGTCCGATTGCACCTCTTGCGGGTAACCATACCGCGAGCAATACAAGAGCAGGTTCCGGACAACAGTTTTCGCCGTGCCATTTCTCATTGGATATGCATCAGGATAACGAGTGGCCACATCCATGATAGTTAATAGAAATTTATTACCGGCACTAGTAGGGGTTAGGGGTCCGACCTTATCAATGATGACCTTACTGAAGGGCGGTCCACTGAGAGGAATGGGGTGCAACGGGGCTCTCGGAATTGTTTGGTTAGGTTTTCCAACCCTCTGGCACGTATGACACCTTGCTATCCAGGTTACCACCTGCCCCTTCAACCCCGGCCACCAAATTTTTTTTTCTAAAGCCGCCACCGTTTTTCTCACCCCTAGATGTCCTGCCAGTGGTATGTCATGCGCCAACCTCAGTAGGCTATCCCTGCACTCCCGTGGCACCACCAACTGGTCCACTATTCCGGACCCCTCTTGCCAACTACGTTTAGGGTCTTGAAAACGCCTATAGAGGATGCCTTCTAAATACAAAAAATCTCCTGGCTGTGCATCGCCGTCCTCGTCGAGCTCTACAGCTCCATTAGCACACGTTTGGAGCTCAGGGTCCTCTAGTTGCAACCGACGTATATCTGAGGGTGCCAAGCGATCTAACTGCTCCCGGAGCAATGCATGACCTTCCCCGATACTGGGCTGCTCCCTCTGTCTCTCTCGATGTACATAACGTTGCTGTCGTGGAGACTCGTCATGCCCAGCCTCGTCACTCTCGATGACAGGCCCAGGGGCTACTCCAGAATTAAGTAATGGTGCTAATACTGAATCACCCAGGAGAGCCGCCGAGTCAAAACTCTTAAAACCAACTCCAGCTTTAGCCTCCTCCTGTTGATCGTTCCTCCGCTGGTCTGAAGACGGAGGACTAGGCTGTGACACTTTAGCTGCCCGAGCTCGGGTGACAACACATGCCATGGGTTGTGTCTGGCACCGCTCGACCCACTCTTGCTCTTCCCTACTCACGTCGGCCGGCCTCTCGGCAACGACTAAGGGTAGAACCTCAGAAGCGGGCATTGCAAAGTCGTTGCCGAGAAGAAGGTCGACGCCCTCCACTGGCAGTTTCTCCACAATCCCGACATCCAATTCACGTGCCACACCATCCACCTCCAACTCCAACCGCACCAGCGGGTATGACCGAGTTGCATTAATACCCTGCACCACCACCATCCGAGCCACGTTTATAGGGTAGCCAGTCAAGTTTTTCATCAGATTCTGGGAAGCACCTGTATCATGCAAGACCTCTACTCCATGCTTGCGCCCCGCCCACATCACGCAACCCCGCCCTCTATGGTCGCAAAAAACATCCTGAGCAGGGTTCGAGCCTCCCAGGTGCTTCTGCATTGGCTGTGCCTCAGCCTCTGACGAACTGCCCCGGGCAAACTCAGATGACTTCGGAGACACACCAATGTTGCAGGCCAAAGACACAGCTGCTGTAGGTGGTTTGCTAGGACAGACTCTTGCAAAGTGCCCCTTTTTATGACAATGATAACACTCCAACTCCCCTTTGGGCTTCCCTTGGTACTGGGAAGGGCCCGGCCCCTTCTTAAATGGGACGGTGCTAGTCTTGTGGTCAGTCTTGGTATCATGGCTCTTGTACTTGTTTGCATAAAGTACATCACTAACTCGGGGGGGTGGGGCGTCACGCCCCTTGTTACCTGCCTCACTACGCTGGGCAGACCCGCACCCACGAATTAGTGATAGCCGGAGGTCAGCCATCTCAGCTGCCTCCTGTAGAGTTTTTGGTTGCTTTTCTTTAAGGTTTAACGTCCGGTCGCCGCCCGTGCATTTGAAAAACTGCTCTAAAAGCACCAACTGTTTAATGTCGTCAAACGTAGTAGCTTTCTCCGACCTCAGCCAATTCCCAAAAGCATCGGACAGCTCCCGGGCATTCTCCAAAAAGGTGCTCTCCCGACCCTTGGTAACACCCCGGAACTTCAACCTGTACGTCTCTGGTTGTAGTTCGTATGGTCTCAGGACAGCCTCCTTGAGTTCCTCATAGATAATACAAGACTCTATAGGCAACGCATCGTAGGCTTTAAGACCCTTGCCTATTAATCTAGAGGATACAAGTGCTGCCCATTTATTCTCTGGCCACTGGTGTTCCTGGCACTTCTTCTCAAAGCGTGTGAAAAATTCTGTTACACCACTCTCATCAAACACCGGAACCAGTTTCAATAAGTGCGAGAGAGACTGCTCATGAACACGGTTACCAGCCCCAAGTCGCTGTCCCGTTGTCTCTACTCGCGACTTCTCTACATCCATGTCGGCACAGTACTTAGTCGACTCATCTTGGATTTTTGCTAGCTCTATTTGCTGCTGAAGCTCACCTGCCCTTTGTTGCTGGTGACCTTTTCTCTCTTCTATCTTGGCTAATTCTATTTGCTGCTGAATCTGAAGCTCACATGCCCTTTGTTGCTGCTGAATCTTAGCTAATTCGAGCTGATACACTAATTCTGGAGATAACCCTTGAGGAAGTGAAGGTGCTACAATGTTTGAAATTACCGGTGGTCCCCCCAGGGGCAACCCACCCTGCCAGTCACCACCCAACTGTGGAAGCGTACCCGGGGTCGGCAAACTACTGGGATGGCTCGGAGTCGAGTGTAGGGGAAGCATGGCCGAAGGGCTCTCAGCACTCAACCCATCTCGCTCACCAGTCACCCTGCCCAGTACACACGTTATAAAGTTATCCTTGGTCATGCTGCTAGTAACCGCATGACCGATAGCTGTGGCCAGGCATTGAAGACCGTACCGATCCATACCCTCCAACCGCTCGGCAGTATCAGGCCATTGCAAAAATATCCTAGCATCCTCCTCACAGTTCACCCGATTAACCCTTTCATCATGCTGCTGTTCCTCAGTTTCGACATTACGTACTGTGTCTCCATTCTCCTCTGACCCGATATAAGACATGATGCTCACAAAAATTTCTCACCACAATATTCAGAAAAGAAGTACCCCAAACTCTTATGTAGCACTATTCACTTGCCAAAAATGTCTGAAGACTCAAGTGCTATACTACTTTGCCAAAAAAAAATTAACGTGCCCACCATATTCCTCAATAAAACAAATGACCACAACAATCCTGCAATTATCTCTTAGTTCACAAGATCCTGAGCTAGGTCGCCATTTGTTACGATCCAGGTTCTCAAAGACACAGGGCTCTTCAACATTGGACTAGATATTGGCAAAATGCAACAACGGTAACACTAGATCCAACCCCTGCCTTAAACACTGGAAAACAAAACACCATTACCGCCCTGAGTCGTGCCTGGACAACGAGGTATCCTATGACTCGGTAACTGGTGCACACACACTAGGCTGACGCTCGATGAAACAGCCTATTCTCAAACAGTAAAAGATTACTCGATTAGGTTACACAAAGAAAAGATAGTTAACGTGATTAATTAACGTTACGGTAGATACTCAAATAACTGGCACTCCTGTATTAAAGAAAGTGCAAAGCTAGTCCTGCAACATCAACTGGAAACTTCTGAAATAAGTCTGATGCTGGGAAGATGTTCGTAAAGAATCTTGAACAATTATAATGCAGAATACGGGTCACAATAAATACTAGGACATATAGTAATAATAGGCAGGCGAATAATAAAGACTGCGCAAAGGTAGTAATGCTCGACAACTAAAGAAATGCTTCGTGACACAACGCAACAGCCTACTAGGGTTGTGCAACTCAACAACAACCTCGGCTCAAAAGTGCAGTGAATAATAATGTTGCATACATATAATAATGGGGGCTTATCTCTAACCAGTGTCTGCTCAGTTAATAAAGTCTAGCTGGGGTATCAAGGCAGGGCAACAATGGGTGAGCATGCGGCTCGTAGCCTAACGTTGTCCGAAGGTGGTATAATGAAGATTACGTTATATGACGGGGATGCTCTCTTGATAAATCTAGGTCTCTAGTACCTAGTTCTATCCTGGCGATCCCTCAGAAGTCAACACAAAGAGGCAGCACTATGTTGTGAGGGATAGGCTATGGCCCTCTCACACCACAGCCCTGTGCTCGCAAAGTAAACCTACCCGAAGACAACTTAGGCTCCCACAGTACCTGTCAATGTCGTGCAGGGCTTAGCTAACACTGCACACATCGGAGACAACGACACAGTAACCTTACCCCTAGTCTAGCTTTAAATAACCAACAGAATCACTCAACACCCTGCCAGGGAGACATATACCGGTCTACAACCTTCCCGAGAGAGGACACACACAGAAAAGTCCGTCTCTCCAACCTCAATAAAGCCTAATACCTCCTTAACCTAATACATGGAAATATCTGAGAGCTTCGCGTACAATACGACTGGCCGACGGTGAACGTCTATGCTGAAACCAGAAGGGATGTTGAGTTTAATAAAGATTAGAGAATGAGAAAGGAGAAGTCGAGAGAGAGAAATAGTATGCAAAGTGGCGAGTGTGGGGGACAGAATTGCAAAGGATGTAGACGATACGCGTGTCAGGCAAGCTCTGAGCTGGTAAAGAACACGCGGCCGCGATGGGCAGGGACTAGTTGACCACCCGGCCGCCAACGCCGTCAGCGCCCAAGCGAGCCGCGTGATAGCTCACCCCGCTGCCAGGTGTACCCCGTCACCCTCTCTCGCTCGCCTCTCACACAAGCAACATTTATTTTATAGCGAATATAAAATATAAGGCGCGGTCACAGACCAAAACAAAGACCATTTCTAGACTGTCTGTGGAAACACGACACTAATAAAATAAAGCAGATCATTCTAGGACAACTGTAGCCTATCCTGGCGAGCGCTAGCGAACTGCAATGCCCCACGCAACTATTCTGCCAGCGCCGGGAGGCGTCACAGTTTGTATGTACCTATTTTATTGTTTAGTTTGTATGTACCTATTATATTGTTTAGTTTGTATGTACCTATTATATTGTTTAGTTTGTATGTACCTATTATATTGTTTAGTTTGTATGTAACTATTATATTGTTTAGTTTGTATGTACCTATATTGTTTAGTTTGTATGTACCTATTATATTGTTTAGTTTGTATGTACCTATTATATTGTTTAGTTTGTATGTACCTATTATATTGTTTAGTTTGTATGTAACTATTATATTGTTTAGTTTGTTTGTACCTATTATATTGTTTAGTTTGTTTGTACCTATTATATTGTTTAGTTTGTATGTACCTATTATATTGTTTAGTTTGTATGTACCTATTATATTGTTTAGTTTGTATGTACCTATTATATTGTTTAGTTTGTATGTACCTATTATATTGTTTAGTTTGTATGTACCTATTATATTGTTTAGTTTGTATGTACCTATTATTAGTTTGTTGTACCTATATATTGTTTAGTTTGTTTGTACCTATTATATTGTTTAGTGTGTATGTACCTATTATATTGTTTAGTTTGTATGTACCTATTATAT
The DNA here is from genome assembly GCA_032716605.1 of Paralithodes platypus. NCBI lineage: Eukaryota > Metazoa > Arthropoda > Malacostraca > Decapoda > Lithodidae > Paralithodes > Paralithodes platypus. Next base: position 25,234,309 of record CM064564.1, on the reverse strand, counting down.
TGTTTAGTCTGTTTGTACCTATTATATTGTTTAGTTTGTTTGTACCTATTATATTGTTTAGTTTGTATGTACCTATTATATTGTTTAGTTTGTTTGTACCTATTATATTGTTTAGTTTGTATGTACCTATTATATTGTTTAGTTTGTTTGTACCTATTATATTGTTTAGTTTGTTTGTACCTATTATATTGTTTAGTTTGTATGTACCTATTATATTGTTTAGTTTGTATGTACCTATTATATTGTTTAGTTTGTTTGTACCTATTATATTGTTTAGTTTGTTTGTACCTATTATATTGTTTAGTTTGTTTGTACCTATTATATTGTTTAGTTTGTATGTACCTATTATATTGTTTATTTTAAGGACACTCGAGTTTATATATTTTTTACATTACTTGGTTGTTGTTGTTTGTTTCCTACGCTGCCTGACCGAACAGCCCTGAGTCCCTAAAGACTAGAGTTATGCTTTTCAATCTACCACTATCGTAATATATCGTTTTTGTTTTGGGATTCCATTGTTATGTATTTATAAATCTATTCACGGTCTTTGTATAATATACTTTGAAGTCTGTCATTAATTAAATGTTTGTAGTTTGATTCTTGTCTGTACTCCGCTGTCTACGTCAGGAATATATTTTGTGTGTTATCCTCAATCAACAAAAAGGGTTGGCCGTTCACGACTCGGCTACTGCTGCCGAAATTCCCTACGTGAACCTTTTCTATGCCCCCCCCCCCCTCTTTCTCTCTTGCTCTCTCTCTCTCTCTCTCTCTATCTCTCTTTCTTTCTCTCTCTCATATATCACAGATAAAAGACCTAGGAGTGCTTCTAAAGGGAAATCTAAAATGTGCAAGCCAATTCACCACAGCAGATAACAAAGCAAACAAAGCACTAGGATTCATTAGAAGAAAATAATGTTCATTGTCATAGTACATACATAGTTATACCATTATACAAAAGTATTGTGAGGCCGTATCTAAATTATGCTGTGCAGATTCCTGACGATTCCTTAGATGATGATCCTTGATGACTTCTCCTTAAACGACTTGATCAGCTGCTGGGACTTGAGTAGCTAATCTGCCGGCAGGGTTCGTTGTACATCATTGGATTCGACATGGATGACTTAAATTTATCAGCCAGCTTCGATACTTTGTCAACTACAGCAACTACATCGTCCACACCACCACCAGGGGTACTAAAACACTTCCTAGTCGTAGGTGCCCTGGCGCAAAATTATGTGAGCTGACCACGTACCATCGAGTCTCCCACGAACCGAACTTCTTTCGTTTCCTCTTTGTCATCTGAGTCTGTGAGTATCTGGAAACGGTTGTAACCGGTATGAAATTCCCGGTCCTGTGGCGAATGTTGTTCCTCACGACCCAGAAGTTGTTTTGAGGGGGAGCAGAGCCACTGTTTGTTTCTTGTGCATCTGAAGCATCTGCTGAAGTTGCTGCTGCAGACGTTGGATTGACGTTGGGGCGGCAGTGGCAGCTGGAGTTGAAGTGGTGACAATTGAAATTGGTGATACTCCAACGTTGAGTGTTACGAACTCTTGGAGTGATTCCAGCTACATGATGAGGGAGTTGATCTTGTTGTGGATTTCATACAATTTTGCTGTCAAATGCTCTCGTTGCTGGCAGAGTCGGCAGACATGAAGATCGGCAGCGGCAAACTTGATACCACCAAACCTACCGGCGCAGCTCGTACAGCTGCAAGACATGGTGACAGTCACTCACTTCAGATCACTTCACTCACTTCAAGTCACTTCACTCACTTCAAATCACTTCACTTACTTCAAATCACTGTACTCAAGTCAATTAAGTTCACTCACTTAAATGGCCGAAATAAAAAAAACAACAATTATGAAATATTTAGAATAGGCCACTAGGGGTGATAGCCTAATACAAAATATATAGTTTAAACACGCGGCAATAGACCACCAGGGGCGATAGCCAAGTCAAAAACAAAAACAAATTAAATAAGCAGAAATAGGCCACCAGAGGTGATAGCCTAGGCAATAAGAATGTACCGGTACTTAAAATGACAAACACCTGCTGAGGAATTAATCAAATTCTAGTTAAGGGGTTTCTTAGTCAGGAAATATGACAATGCAATGATGAGGATAGGCCACCAGAGATGACAGCCTAGTCAGAAACAAAAGTTCTGGAAATATCAGATGTTAGCCTAGTCAAGAAACTAACATTCTGGAATGTTCAGGTTTTTGTGATTAGCCTATTATTGGACTGGAGTGAAAATATCAGTTACTATTTCCAATGATAATACAATGTATAGAACTTGAAATATGCTTCAAAACTTATGTAATAGGTTTACGGTAATTAAAATTTGTGAAGAATATAGGCTAGGTTACCAGTTGTTAACCTACCCAAAAATATAAAAATATATATATGGATATAAAATAGTATGTATCTGAATTATGTGAAAGGAATGAGAACAAATCACAGAATAAATAACTAAATATACAAATCACAAAATAGAGGTTAAAAAAAATAACTGCTCACAATGGGTTAATATACTGTATGTATCAACAGATGGCGCTGGTGTCACTGTATTTAAGCAGGACTCTCTTTAGATAAACAAAGTTTATCAGTCAAAAGTGACTGCAAGATCATACAAGCAACTACTAATAATATGGATATATAGAACTACAGCAGGATACTGAATACAATAATATGGATATATAGAACTACAGCAGGATACTGTATACAATAATGGATATATAGAACTACAGCAGGATACTGAATACAATAATATGGATATATAGAACTACAGCAGGATACTGAATACAATAATATGGATATATAGAACTACAGCAGGATACTGAATACAATAATATGGATATATAGAACTACAGCAGGATACTGAATACAATAATATGGATATATAGAACTACAGCATACTGAATACAATAATATGGATATATAGAACTACAGCAGGATACTGAATACAATAATATGGATATATAGAACTACAGCAGGATACTGAATACAATATGGATATATAGAACTACAGCAGGATACTAAATACAATAATATGGATATATAGAACTACAGCAGGATACTGAATACAATAATATGGATATATAGAACTACAGCAGGATACTGAATACAATATGGATATATAGAACTACAGCAGGATACTGAATACAATAATATGGATATATAGAACAGCAGGATACTAAATACAATAATATGGATATATAGAACTACAGCAGGATACTGAATACAATAATATGGATATATAGAACTACAGCAGGATACTGAATACAATAATATGGATATATAGAACTACAGCAGGATACTGAATACAATAATATGGATATATAGAACTACAGCAGGATACTGAATACAATAATATCTAGAGTTAAAATTAAAATACAAAGTATGATTAGTGGTGCGCATTATCTGATTCACTCACAAGCTAGGGTAACAAACGTAATCACAAATGTTTATCAGTCAGAAAAGCAATACAATGATTTGCACGGCAACTACTGAACTATGTGGAGGTTTAACAAGCACTTATCTACAGTGCATGCAATAAATAAAGGGAATAGGTTTATGAAATACTCAAATTTCGATCGAGTTTTCTTAGTGGTGATGCAGGGCTGTTGACGCCCGAGCCGGTGAGTGATGATAGTAGATAGTAGTTCATAATACATAGTGTCGGGAATTTAGATAAAGAGGTTAAATTGCATATCACTGGTACATGAAATAACCCAACAAATAGTTATAATATAATTACCAACGACGTAGTCGATGGGTGTAATCCAGTCCCCCACACACGGCTAATTCAACTGCATGACATGTAGGAATGTCCGATCGCTTCGCGAAATTACATATGGCTGCCGGCTCATAATAATTATAACCCATAACTTGGTTTCATGATACATCTAGAGCTGATGTAGATATTTATACATTACAGTTAATATTTAACCTATACTTAAGAATAAACTACAATACACAAAGAACCAGCCGAAATCGTACATGCGATATGATACCGCCAAATTCAAATGTCCTATTGGACCTAAAACTGTCAGGATCATTACCCTATTCCCGACATATTGCCCGCCACCAAAAATTATATACAGGAGCTATATACAGAGAACAAAAAAAGGACGTCGAAGTCAAAGATCACCATGTTTGATCTTTGATCTCCAAAGATCCACGGAACTCATAGCCGCCCTCCTTTTGGGACGAGCGCCACCTGAACCCTGAGGAGGATCATCCTTCTCATCATCAGCTGCCCCACCTTGAGGAGCACTGTCACCAGCACTCTCCCGCGGAGGGGTATCAGTAGAGACGCCAGGATCATCCGGCAGTTCTACATCCTGCTCCAAGGGATATAACCTTACGACTGGGCGAGTAGTAACCACAGTCGAAGTTCGTATTCTAGCAACCCTTATAAGACCATCAATGCCCTGGAACAAATCGATAATCCTCCCAAGCTTCCAAAATAACCTAGGACGCTCATCATGAATCAGTACGATAGCCCCGATACGAGGCCATCGTTGATTCGTCCCTTTGATCATATTAGAGTGACGCTCGCGAAGAGACAGCAAATATTCTTGGGTCCACCGTTTCCATAGATCGTCTGACACCTTGTTCACATACTGGAAGCGACGACGTGTGGCGTCAGCATTGCCGAACGTAGGGTCATGCAGATCTTCGTCATTTACTGACGATCTAGGAAAGGTATTAAGGGTTCGTCCACGTGTTAGCATAGAAGGCAAAATGGGTAAGAGGTCATCAACATCTGCCGAGGTATAGGTCAAGGGCCTGTCGTTGACTGACATCTCAATCTCTATTAAGATGGTTTGCAACTCCCGTCTGGTCACCAGTGCCCTTCCTAATACCTTCTTCATGGCAGATTTGACGATACCGATAGTTCTCTCCCAAATCGCCCCGAACCATGGTGCACGTGCTGGTATAAATTTCCACTGACAACCCTTTCCAGTGAGGGTAGCCACAACCTGCAGGTCATCCATTAAACTCTGGAGATATTTAGAGGCCCCGACAAAACAAGTTGCATTATCGCTCATAATAATTTGAGGGAAACCATTGCGGCCTGCAAAGCGTCTTAGAGTATGCAAAAAACCCTCAATGGATAGGTCGTCAATCAATTCAATATGAATCGCTCTGGTTACCGCACATGTGAATAGAACGGCATATACCTTTATGATATTACCGGGCGATTCTCTAACATGAATCGCTCCGGTGTAGTCTACCCCGGTTACCTAAAATGGTTCAGTCCTTTGTACCCTGAACTCAGGTAAGGGAGGTAGATCTACTGGGGAGTAAGGCTTACCCTGTAATCTTTTACAGATAGTACAGCTATTGTGGATCCCATTAATTGCTTGTCGCATCTTAGGGATCCACAAACGTTGTCGCATATACGCCAGAACATAATTTACGCCAAAATGTAGGCAGGTCCTATGGCATTGGCGAATCAACAGTTTGGTAATCAAATGAGAGGAGCTAAGGAGGACAGGATATTTCGCAGAATCAATGATGTCCGCCTTTTGTTTCCTGCCTCTACACTTAATTATGCCTCCTTCCATATATAATCCTAGCTGCCTCATTAAGTTAGAGGGTTTGGCCTTTGACTCCTTTCTCAGGATTTGATGTTCAGTATGATAAGATTCCTTTTGTACTAAACATATTAGTTTCGCTTCTGCTGATCTCAATTTATGGAGTCTGATATGCTTCGAATCTTCACTAAGGAAAGACCCGTGAGCCCGACTTCACATGTTGTTAATGAAACGGTATATCCATGCAAATACCCGTATTACTTGATCATAGCTGCCGTAACGTTCCCACTCTACCAACTTGTTATCCTGATGTGTAGTACTCACATTCGAACTACTTAACACATCATCTTGGGGCCGACTTGAAGGATCAGATATGCATTCCCTGAAATCCTGAGGCCATTCAGTTGGAGATATAAGCCATGGAGGTCCATGCCACCAAATAGAGGACGACATAAACTGTTGCGCCGAGATCCCCCGGGAAGTTATGTCACTGGGGTCATCCCTGGTGCTCACATAGCGAAATTTAGCAGTAGGAACTAAGTTATGTATCTCATCAGTGTAATTAGAAACATAAACAGGTAACACTTTCTGGCTGTGTACCCATGAAAGTGCTATTTGACTGTCGCTCCAGACATAGACGTTATTAATCTGTAGTATGTCTGTATAAGCATCCAGTGTAAACTTTATTAGACGAGCAGACAGAAGCAATGCAGTAAGTTCTAATTTAGGAACTGCAATCTTCTTTATAGGGGCTACTTTGGCCTTTGATATTGCCAGTTTCGCATCACTACCATTGCATATGTATATGGCAGTACCGTACGCACTATCACTAGCATCAGAAAAGGCATGTAGATCCACCTGTTGACCACTAATAACCTGACGATTAAGTTGGACCTTGCAACATGTGGAAAGGTCCGACCGAATCATCCGCCAAGTATCTTGTAACTCAGTCGGGAGGGGCGTGTCCCAATCTAGTTTTAGCCGCCCCAGTTGCTGTAAAAACATACGAGCACGGATAGTTGCAGGTAGCAAAAAACCTAGGGGATCAAACAACCTCGCTGACAAGCTTAAGCAGTTTCGCTTGGTCATAAGCTCACTGCCACATGGGGTGTGACAGAAGGATATACAATCTGTGGTAGTGTCCCATTTGTGACCTAAAAACTACACCTCATTATTCTCAGTAGCTACACCGTCAGAAGCAAATTGACCTTTCAAAAGATCACTATTAGTGGCCCATTCTCTTAAGTATAAATGAGCCTTGGCAAATATATCGCGGATCTCCCAGCATCTTTCGAGCAATATATCTTCATCGTCTCCAGTGCCTTGAAGATTGTCCACATAGATCCCCTGCTTGATCTCATTCTTGAAGTCAGGATCTAGTCCAGCCTCCTCAAGATGTCGCAAGATAGTAGCGTTGAGAAGGAACTGGGAACAGGTCGCCCCGAATAAGACGACTCTGAACGTGTAGACCAGATACTCTGAATCTAGATCCATTGGGTCCCGTGGCCATAAAAATCTTGTCGAGTCCCTGTCTTCACGATGGAGTTGAAGCATCAGGAAGGCCTTCTCAATATCGGCGACCCATGCAAACTTACGACATCTGAAGCGCAGCATAATTTGCGCGAGATCAGAGACCAGGGACGGACCTGTGTACAGACAATCATTCAGGCTATAGGAGCGAACACTGGATTTAGCAGAGCAGTCATACACAATACGAACAGGAATGGTGGAACTGTCCTTTTTAATCCCATGGTGAGCAAGGTAATGGATGTTATCCCCATACTTACTGAGATCTACTCTCTCCACAAATCCACGTTGTACCTGCTCGTTTAAAACTGCCGCATAAGTCTCGCAATAATTTGGATCCTTGACAAACTGCTTCTGAAGGCCACATAACCTACCAAGTGCTAGATGGAAATTGGTAGGTAATTTACTCTTGTTATCATTCCAAGGGAGCCTTACCATATACTGACCCCTGCCAGAGTCATACGTTACAGTCTCTTCATACGAGCTTAACGCAAGCTTGGACTCACGATCAAGTTCATATGGGTCAATTCCAATATTGTCCAAGTCCCATAGCTTATCTATATCAGTACATGTATTATCAGGCACATTTGGCCTAATATATTTATCTATGGGGCTTACTGCTACCTTGAGGACCGTAACCACCTCCACCTGTGTGTCTTGAGAGGAAGTGGTATAGGATCCAGAAATGGCATACCCTTGGATCGTGGGGAGCATTATTAGCTTATCTACCCGCCGATATCCAGGGTGAACCAGCTCCGACCAGTAGAATAATACCATTGTTAGCAGAGAGTTGATCATCAGCCAGTTTATAACCCTTGCTTCTGAGATATTTCAAATGTGGTTGAATCTCTGATGCTATATAGAAACTGGGTAGTGTGTCGACCACTACAGCCTTGATGGGACATACCTTTCTTCTATAAACATAGAAAACCTCCACTACATCATAGTCACTGGAATCTACTTCACCAGTGAAACCATGGAGACGCAAATTCTCTTGACCCTTGCTGGTACACCTGAGCTGGGGTAATGATGACCGCAGAATGAATGACCTCTGTGAGCACTGGTCAAGTAAGGTGCACGTCATTATAGTATTATTATTACTCCCCACTACTGGCAGCATCATAGTAGGAAGCAATTGACATTCTCGAGAAGCAATGGACATGGCAGATACGTTATCACCCTCGCTCTTACCTTTCTCATGTGACTCTTTGGGGGTTCTCCCTTTTGCTTTGCCGTCGTGCCGATCAGACTGGGTGCAAAGGGAAAACCAATGTTTCCCCTTGCAATACTTACAAGGTTTGATGTAGGAATTGGTGCAAGTACTGTTGAAGTGGTCTCTTGCCAGACAGCTGGTACATAACTTAAGCGATTTAGCCTTGCCAATCTTCTGTGTAGCCTTAGGATACTTAGGACACTGGTACCACAGATGACCGTGGACACTGCACAACTTGCAACTTGATATTGGCCTTTTCTGTTTAGGAGAAGTCTGTACCGGGAAAGCTGCAGTGGATGGCGAAATCTCCACTTGTCGGTAGTGTCCAGTACTCTCCATATTGAAGACTTCAGTCTGGTACACCTGCACCAACGCTTCCAAGTTTAGTGGAGAGTCGCTTAGTTGTCGTCTTACAATTTCCTTTAGGGGAGAGGGTATCTTGTTCAAGATGATTACACTAAATATTTCCTCCTTGGTGATGGCCATTGTCTCCATAGATCGGAGGAGGCTCTCAAAGGAGGCATAGTACTCCTTTAGGTCCGTCACATCATGGGATGGAGGATCTAGAGTGAAGAATTTAGTAATTAATGCGGTCTTGATTACTTCCTCTCTCCCGTAAGTTCTCTTCAGCAACTCCACTGCAGACTCGTAGCTTGTAGCTTCTAGCTTGTACCCATCGATCAAATTTCAATGCCTCCCCTTTCAATTGGCCACGGAGATATGTGAACCTTTGGATGGATGTGAGTGTTTTATTCTGATGGACGGAACACTCAAAGATATCCCAAAATCCAGTCCAGGTAGCCGAATCCCCGGAAAAGGTAGGCAAAGTAAGCTTCGACAGGTTAAAACCAGTCGCCTTTGGTGTACCGGTATCCTTAACAGGGGTTGATTCTTGTGTGGAAGATAGTCTGGCTAAGGCTGTATTAACGTCCTCAAAATACTCAAGATCTGCTGACATTTCTTCTTCCACATCGTCAGTAATTGTCAATAAACCATATACCTGCTGAGCATAATTATCATAAGTGGCTAGCGATTTAGTTACAGTAGCAAATTTTCCCTTAATTTGATCAGCCGTGGCACTTAATAAAAATTCATCAAGATCTCTTAAACACCTATTTAAACTTCCCTTCATCCCTCACTTCAGAATCTTAAGCTTCTTTATATCTGTCATTGTTAAGGTCTGAATCTAAGCTATTAACTCTCTAAACTATAAAGCAAACTAGTTACACAAATTAATTTAAATTAAAAAATGTGGCAATAGCATTGCCACTCCCAATTTGGAAACGGTCATTAGGCTACTAGCTGCAGTAGGATGAATTAATGGAGCAAATCAACAAATAGCGGAAATAAACTAGGGCTATAGAAAGAAGGGTAAATGAAAAGAACTGACTAGTAATAAGTATTAGGCCTAGCCCAGCTGCCCATCCCACAATCATGAGGTCTGTTGGCTGTCAATCGCTTAGGAATCAACAGAGACCGAACCCCATGACCGTAAATAGGCAACTAGGCTATAAAATTTAATTAAACGCGTCACATGAGAACCCTCCCCACCGGCAAAAGTAAGAAAAGAGTCTCATAATGACAAAACACAATGAACATCACAGGCCCACCACCAAAGCGAAATGAACAGCTACCACAGACACCTGCAGGCCTAGCCTAGCCTACAAGCGCGAAATGGTACGCGACGAAATAACCCCTACCCCCATCACCAGCCCAGCTAACCCACCAAAAAACGCCAAGGATCACACGCCCAAAAAACCCTGGAAACTAGCCCCAAAAAAGATAGGGACGGCGCCAAACTGGAAAAAAACACGAGGGAATAAGCCGGGTCTACAATAGGGAATGGGCAGTCGGCCCAACAACGCGCGAGACGGCAGCCATTTGTAAGCCCACAAGCGTCAAGGAAGTAAACAAACCGGTACTACGGTAAGGAAGACGTAAGGGCACGAAGGACCATTATTTGTCGGGAATTTAGATAAAGAGGTTAAATTGCATATCACTGGTACACGAAAAAACCCAACAAATAGTTATAATATAATTACCAATGACGTAGTCGATGGGTGTAATCCAGTCCCCCACACACGGCTAATTCAATTGCATGACATGTAGGAATGTTCACATAATACAATATCGATACAATGAACTTAGCTTAGAGGACTGGTGATGTAGGACTGTTGTTATAGATTAATATTTGTAGCACATGGTGAACTGTGGGTTGAGTCAGAGCCGGGGGGAAGATGTTGGCTGTATGGTGTTGATTGAGAGACTAAAGGGCCGGCGTCCGATCGCTTCGCGAAATTACATATGGCTGCCGGCTCATAATAATTATAACCCATAACTTGGTTTCATGATGCATCTAGAGCTGATGTAGATATTTATACATTACAGTTAATATTTAACCTATACTTAAGAATAAACTACAATACACAAAGAACCAGCCGAAATCGTACATGCGATACGATACCGCCAAATTCAAATGTCCTATTGGACCTAAAACTGTCGGGATCATTACCCTATTCCCGACACATAGCATAATAAATAATACAATGAAGTACATAGAGAAACAGACGTATATAAAATAACATTCCCTTAACCCACTGAGCACCAGGCAATATAATATAAATGTATACTCCAGGAACAGCAGGTTGACAAAAAAAACATGTTTTTTTTTCAAGAAAACACCTGGAATGGGTTATAAATGAAAGAAAACAACCTAGGTCATTAAGGGGTCCTACGGGGCGCCCGAAAGTCTGAATTAACACGGGGAAAAGGGTAGGCAAAAACAGGCAAAAACATGTTTTTGCGCATTCACGCGCACTGAACTTTGAGGGTTTTTAACCATCGGCTTTGTTGCGTGGGATACTTACGCAGTTCCCATATAAATCTGTTTAGCGTTACATACATTGCCGACGCATAAGGTGCGTCTCTGGTACTCGAGGGGTTAATAGTAATTTAACTTTATATTAAAGAAGAAGAATAGGTTAAAAATGCATGATTATTTTGTTTACAAACCCCAAACATACGATTGAGGAACGAAGAAAAATACAGTAGAACATTAAATATTGTATAGTTAATGTTGAGTCATGAATAAACATGTACTATAGTTTTGGCATTACTTCCTTCTCAAATTCTTGCTTCATGATATTTGAGTAGAATAGTGTTATGGATAAAGTTCGTAAATAAGTGACGTTATACCAGAAGAATGCAGCTTCAAATTAATGACAAAACTGGTTCCTTTCTGATTGACTTCAAACACTAATATAACATTAATTGATTGTTCTTTAGCGTGCATGTGTGTGTAAAACAAAAGAGTAATTTAGATAATTTGATTGTAATGTTCTCTGGTTGATAAATATGGTCAAGCACTTATGAATCGTGAAAGGAGCTGATAAATAACTAGACGGGTAATATTATTTCTAGTTCAAGTCGGAAGCCAATGAGGCTAAAATACACAGTTCCTTATCCTAGACTTAACCTACTAATCATCAGACTGTTTTTTGGCTTCTAACAGAAAAAAAAAACATACCTCTGGCGGATAGGACGTGTACAAGACACTTTGTGGTCCCCAGAGACTGGTCCATCCAGACTTAGCCTTCATGATCAGGGAACATTTTTGAGAGAAACTTCCCTTGCCGGTGCGTGGAGTCCTACCCCCACCACCAGACCAAGCACTCCAAATACATTGACTTAACCCATGAAGTGCAATTTCCCACAGACTTTACTATGATAATTTAATGAAAAAAAATAGCTAGAGTGTAGCTTAATGTGTTGGCAACATTGTCGTGAAGAAATAGCATCATTTGGTAAAGGAGTGCATTGGTAACCAATATTGTATTTTATTTACACAGGAGGATAACAACAATGTTGTTAAAACTTTGATGCCCATTTCCCAGAGATGTTATTTAGCAAATTTAATGTTTTCAAAGTGCTATAACTTTTGCAATTCCTGCTCAATTTGCATGATTTTTTTTGTTTATCGCCTGGCTTCCTGTTTTTTCTAAAAAATGCGGCACCTATGGGTCTGTAAGTTACATATTTTACTTATGGGTGTGGTTTAAATTTTATGTAGGCGTAAAAATGCAGTGAAGCGATCTCATTAGAAGAGCAGAACCCAACCGTTGGACCTACAGCAGTAAAAGTGACAGAGTTTTACAAGCATGCCCCATACTTATCTCAAATAAAATATCAAGGCATAACTCTCAATAGCAAATTACTAGATGCGAGATGAAAAATGGACAAATTTAGTGCAATACTTCTATGTAAATAGTAAACATAGTAAAAACAATTCATAGAATTCAATTAAAATGCAACAGTATTATCACCATGGGGCAAGCAAGTATCAGTGAAAATGTCAGCATCCTAGCTTAATTAGGGAAAAAGTGATCCCTTAAGCGGACCTTCGTCCTTAAACACAATTTCTGTAGTTCTTGGTCTCGGATTAATCACTTTCTTTTCCTCCCACTCTTAGTTTGTTTTTCATGACTATCATCAGTTGGCTTCCTTCCTTCCTCTCGTATTATCTTCTCTCCGTCCTCACTCTCCCTTCCCTCGTTCACACTTCCTTAATGTTCCTTGCTTCTTGATTCTCCTCCAGTTTATCTTTGTGTTCTTACCATACTGAATGTAAGTCTTTACATTATCATTGCGTATCTGTTAAATGTTTATGTCATTTCCATAATGTTTATTATGAATTATTAATGGGTCAGTTATATTTGTAACAATATGGGCACAGTAATAATAATAATTATTATGTGTTCTCAGTTGTTGTTTGTAAAATGTCCATGATCGTAGGCGAAATGTGAATATTTGTGCATCCATATTCACAGTCCCAAAAGTTCATGTACTTGAATATTCCTTATCCTTCAAATATCAGAGAAGAACAGTGAAGACATTCTTTGAATATCTTACGCTTAATCCAAACAAAAGATCCATTTATCTTCGTGTTCAGGACTAAATGAATATCGATAGCCTATCAGTGGTTCAGTATAAGAACCCGTACGTCGATAGGTAAGAGAGCGAGAGAGAGAGTTGAACATTGTGTGAATGTGTTACCCCGACCATCACCGTAAAACAACTCCAGCGTCTATCTTGACTCATGAAACCAAGACAAATCAAACGCCAAGCATCGATAAGTAAGACCAACACCTGTGCACAGCACAAGATTATGTCAGTCAGTCAGTAGCCAAGCCCTCACTCCCTTAAAAGAGTAGGGAGGATCAACAAGGAAATGCTTGCTGAATGGCTGATACCTTAGTGGGAGTATATTAGGGAGGTGGGATTCCCAGTCCCAACCTGACTGACCCTTACTTGGGAGATCCTTGTATTAATCCACCCATATGTTATTATACCTTGCCTCTTGTCAAAGTTATAAAATCAAATTAATTCCATGACAGGAATACATCCACATACATGCAGACACGTAGCATTGTTCATGTTGCACACGCCTTGAGTAACGTCAACTTGGGTAATAATTAAAACAAAACTATATAATATAAACAAAATACAAGTAGCTATATTTAGACATATCATGTTGAAAACTTGGGAGATAGACATTGAGGTACGTGACCATGAGATAAATACGAGAAGCAGAAGAAAAGCTGCTCTGTTATTAAATATTTTTTCGAGGGGAAGGATCAAAGGAAGACGACTCTTTTAAACTTGAAAGGAAGTAATCGAGCCTTTTAAAGCTGTTGTGATAAAGAAGTTTGGTAGAGAGGAAGCACCATTCATATCACGCCATATGAATACATGTAGTCACGTAAGATTAATCGGGATTATTTAGTAAAAACACCATTTAATTATATTAATTCTTGGTTACATAGTTTTAGCATTATATATACAGTACATAAGAGAAAAGCAATGTTTGGAATGTAAACTTGCATGAATCGTGGTTGATACATATGTTTATAACATGAAGTATCACACAATTATGCTACCGTATAAAACAGTTAGTTCCAAACTCGCTTAATCCCGCCATTTACTTAACATTTCCCTTAACATATCCTTTCGATTCAAACCTAACATCATTCCGTGGAAATTATCATTTGTGTTTTCATTAATTCTACTTTACAGTTAGGAGTTTACATCCTACAATATACCATACATAATACAACAATTATCTGCATGTTCGGTGTTCCCGTACAACCCCCCCCCCCCTCCCTCTCTCTCTCTCTCTCTCTCTCTCTCTCTCTCTCTCTCTCTCTCTCTCTCTCTCTCTCTCTCTCTCTCTCTCTCTCGATACAAGATAATAAGGTGAACACTCTGGAAAGTGTTATATGTCATTTTTGATCGTATCATGTTTCTTTGGAGGACATTTCGCGTGATAATAATAGTAGGGCGTGTGCATGTATGTGGGTGTGTGTGTGTGTGTGTTAAAGGGAACAAGTGAGAGAGGGTATAAGATGGTTTTAAGGATTCTATAATATTATTGATCAACAGAGGAAGGGCTAGGTGGGTGGGTAATAATTATAAGGAATTCTGAACGAACATTAATAATGCAGTTCTATATACTGTAAATGGTCAACACAAAACATTAATAATGCAGTTCTATATACTGTAAATGGTCAACACAAAACATTAATAATGCAGTTCTATATACTGTAAATGGTCAACACAAAACATTAATAATGCAGTTCTATATACTGTAAATGGTCAACACAAAACATTAATAATGCAGTTCTATATACTGTAAATGGTCAACACAAAACATTAATAATGCAGTTCTATATACTGTAAATGGTCAACACAAAACATTAATAATGCAGTTCTATATACTGTAAATGGTCAACACAAAACAACAGTTTTTGGAACATAAATGTCGTGTTGTATAATACCAGTTATGTATTGTGTTTTATGTTGATATTATATGGTACTTATTTGTAGGTATAGTAATAGTATATGACTATCTTTCTTTCCTATCTTTTTCACATATACATTAAAACCTCAAATGTGCGGTCAATAATTAGTACACACATGTGTAAAATAATCTGCACATATAATACTGGGCACTTACTATTGTAATACTGAAACATACTCTGAATGTCAGTGATCATCTGTAAGATAAAGCAAAATATATATTAAGCTTATATATGATTAATTAGTGGCCTTTGATTAAATAACCTTTTATATTTGTATATTTGTGGGCAATATTTGTTAAAGCACTTATATCCTGAATAATAATACTTGTACGCTGAAGGTTGTGGTCATTTATCAATTATTAGTATAATGGTTATTTCAAGAAGTTATCTGACAGTGATGGGAAAATAACATATGTTAGTTATATGGTAGGTAACAAATTAGGGAATTTGACCTGGTGTATTTATATTTTGTTCATTAATATAGTCTTACCGGTTATTAATTTGACCTCGTGTATGTGGTATATTTATATTTTGGTCATTAATATAGTCTTACCGGTTATTAATTTGACCTGGTGTATGTGGTATATTTATATTTTGGTCATTAATATAGTCTTACCGGTTATTAATTTGACCTCGTGTATGTGGTATATTTATATTTTGGTCATTAATAGAGTCTTACCGGTTCATTTCACTGGAAACCTATGCTACATCTATATATCTATGTAACCATGTTCATCCCTACTTACTTGGAACCATCACTGTTCTTAAACATATGTAACATTCTTGCATTATATATATAATATATAATATTCGCTCTCTCCCAAACATTTCGCTTGATTTCCTTCGCTTGTTATTAATTATGTTGTTTACATGAAAATGCATTAATCTGTTCTTCCTTCATGTATCTCGTCCATCATCCTCTCTGCTCTCCAACTTGGTCAATTTATCTCTCAGGATGGTGCTTTTCCCAACCCCTACATTCCCTCCCCTACAATAACCCTGCTCTCTCTCTCTCTCTCTCTCTCTCCTAGAATTAAGTCTTGACCACCTCATTTGGATCGTACTGTCTGTGTGGCCAGTGTGTTTATATAAATCTATGTAAATCTCCCTCTCTACCTCTCTCTCTCTCTCTCTCTCTCTCTCTTTATCTCTCAGCAAGATGCCCAATCTACGTGACTGCAGTTCGTGCAACGGACACTTCGGTACAATAATCTTCGAGAACGAGAGCGTGACGAACTGCAGGTTCTGTATCCAGCGGGCAGAACAAGAGGAGAAGCTAGGAAAGGCTCTCCAATTAATTGATGTGTTAACTCGCCGATTAATATCCTTGAAGAGTTCCTGAGCGCAAACGTCAGAAATAAAGACTCCCTGCCAGCAACAAGACACAGGGATTCAGAATTGCCAAGGTTGGATGTAGCACCACCTCGGACCTCAATTAACACCCAGGCCTCTGACAGTACCCCAACCCTCGTTCATGATGAAGATAATTTTCGGCTCGCAAGAAATAGTGTACGCCCAGGTACTGCTACCAAGAAGGTCATCCCTATAACAATGTGTCAAAACCCGTTTCTAAATTCTCGCTACTGATGAAGAAGAAGAAAGGGAGGAAGTACGGCTTGTGGAGGACTCTATGGTACGCGGCCAGCTCATTGAGTTCTGCGTATGGTCACCCAGGACAAGAAAGCGATTATGTATCCCGGGTGGCGGCATGGACGACATCGCTGCTGCTGTGGACGAGATGACCAGGCTGGACCAAAAAACACAACCTATGTCATACATGTCGGGTCAAATGACATCCAGTGGACACGATCAGAGGAACTCTTGAACAAATACAAGCAGCTTAAGAAGACTTACCAGGAAAAATCTAGTAGGATCGTTATCTCAGGCATAATTCCCCGGATTAACGCAAAGAATCTCTTCTGGTCCACAGCCACGAATATAAATCGTCAACTCGCCAAATTTGCAGGTAAGAGAACATAAGATTCATCAACACTTGGGATAATTTCTACCACCATCAACATTTGTTCTCAAGAAACGGTGTCCACCTAAACTCCTAAACTCGGTAGGAGCTGCCCGGTTTAGCCGTCTGTTGAATGATGCCGTAAAGAACCTTCATTAAAAAAGCGGGGCCAACAGTCATCAGAATGGGAGGACAACTTAAAATCTCAGAAGAAATACAAACCCAAGACAAGCAAAATCATCAAATACATGTGGCGAGCATCAAATGATATAAAAAAACACATCTCTAAAGGTCTTCTACGTGAAAGCTTTCGCTCGAAGTATACGCAATCAATTTTCAGAACTAGAGGAACTCGTGTTTACAGAAAATGTTGATGTAATCGGCATAACAGAATATTGGCTAAATACGGAAGACAGAGACTTTTTAGCAGAATGTTCACTTCCCAGCTATGTAATGTTTGAGAAAAGCTGAGTTAATAAAAATGGAGGCAGCTTTATATTTTTAATAAAAGAAAATCTTAGCCCAATTATCTTGTCAAAACCTCAAATAGTAACTATTGATTCATCTTATGTGCTAATAAAAAAGAATAGAGGAACAAAAATAATCTTAGCATTAATATACATGCCCCAGCCCAATCAGTGCAAACCGACCAACGAATTTACAAGCAAATTGCAGAAATAAATAACATACACGATACTATAATTTTTGGCGGCTTTAATTTACCAGTGACCAAGTGGGCCGACACTCGTAGTTCACACTCCCTTCATCAATTTGTTCAATCTCCAACCCGCGGTAATAATGTTCTTGACCTTGTACTTGCAAGAAAAGAAGACTTGATTGATAACGTGACTGTCGGTGATGAATTCTGCAATAGTTGACCACCGTATGATCACTTTCAGTATAAAATTAAATAGCAATAAACTCAATACCAGCAATAAGAAAATTCCATATTTCAAGCGAGCAAATTTCCATAAACTCAGAACAAAATTTAAAGAAGCCAATTGGAGTTTCCTAAACAATAATGAGATAAACCAATCATGAAAAATGTTCACATAAATTTACACGAACGCAGTACGCGAGTGCATACCATAAAGAAAAAGATCTGCACATAATAACAAACCTAAATGGTGGAATAGAGAAATAACTGAATGTCTACTCTCATGAGAGATTACAAACCTCCGATAACGATGAAAATAGACAGGCCTTCAGAGATCTACAACGTAAATCCAAAAGTTGAATTACACAAAGTAAAAAGACTTTGGAGTTACATGTTGCAAATCAAAGCAAGACTAGCCCAAAATAAATCTACAGTTACATCAGGAAACAGAAAGTGGTGACTTCAACGATTGGACCCCTGGTAGACAAAAATTAAAATTTTACCAATAAAGATGCCAAAATGAGTAATACTCTCAACTACTTCTTTGCATCAATCTTTACATCAGAAGACCTAAGTGATATCCCTACAGTACCGCCAGTACAGACAAACAATTTGAAAGTTCTTAGAAATATCAGCATTACTGAGACAGAGGTACTGAGATGTTTACATAACCTCAATGAAAGCAAATCACCTGGACCCGATACGATTTATCCTAGAGTTCTTAACAAAGCTAAATGCGAGCTCTCCAAATCCCAGACGCTGATCTTCAAGAAATCCTTGGAAACCGACAAAATACCTGATTAGTGGAAGCTTGCGAACGTAACACCAATTTTTAAAAAAGGTAGTAAATCTTTGACTAGCAATTATCGTCCAATCAGCTTGACCTCAGTAGTATGCAAATTACTAGAAACAATAATAAGAAACAGACTCGTTAATCACTTGGAGGAAAATAATATACTAAAAGACACACAACATGCTTTTCGCGGAAAAAGTATCCTGCTTAACAAACCTTTTTAGATTTCTTCCACAACATCCTAAATCTATATGACGAAAGTAAAGCTGTAGATATTATGTATTTAGATTTCTAGAAAGCCTTTGATAAAGTTCCACACAGACGGTTAGGGGTGAAATTAAATGCACATGGAATACAAGGCGGCGTTCTACAGTGGATAGAAAATTGGCTTAGTGAAAGGAAACAAAGGGTAGTTATTAATGGGGAAGCATCACCATGGACTAATGTAACTAGTGGTGTACCTCAAGGATCAGTGCTGGGGCCAGTCCTTTTCCTAATTTACATTAACGACATAGATGAGGTTCTCACCTGTACAATCTCAAAGTTTGCAGATGACACAAAAATCGCAAATAACATACTGACAAATGAACATGTTGAAGATGTGCCAAACAAAAACTAAACAAGCCTTTACAATGGGCTAAAATCTGGCAAATGTGCTTCAATGAAGAGAAGTGTAAAGTACTTCATATCGGATACCTCATTGAAAAAGCAGACTACTCGATGATTAGCACCCAGCTAAAGAGTGTAGACAGAGAAACCGATTTAGGAGTAACAATATCCAGTAACTTAAAACCATGTTTCTGCCCGGAATCAAGCCAAATCTGTTCTTCGACTTGCCAAGCACTCTTTCATCAATAATAAATGCACTGAACTATCCAACTCTAGCTCTTCCCAAGCTTTCTGGCATCTAGCCAAAAACCTCTCCAACAATTTCTCTTCCTTGTCTTTCCCTCCCCTTTCCCACTCTGATGGCACAACCATCACTTCTTCCTCTGACAAAGCTAAACTCTTCGCTCAAACTGTTGCTAGAAACTCCACCTTGGATGATTCCGGTGCTATACCTCCCTCTCCACCCTCCTCTCTCTTACTTATGCCTAATATACTAATCTCTTCTAAAGATGTACTTTCTACCCTCTCTGGGCTTAATACTAGTAAGGCGTACGGTCCAGACGGTGTTCCTCCTGTTGTACTCAAACACTGTGCTTCCGTGCTGACTCCCTGCCTAGGCAAACTCTTTCGTCTCTGTCTATCCTCTAACGTCTTCCCTTCATGCTGGAAGTTTGCTCTCATTCAACCTGTCCCAAAGAAGGGTGACCGCTCTCAACGCTCCAACTATCGTCCGATTGCTGTCATCTCTTGTATTTCTAGAGTTTTTGAAACTATTCATGCTTCCAAATTTCTTAAGCATTTCTCTTCTCATAATCAGCTCTCAGATCGCCAGTATGGCTTCCTTAAGGGTCGCTCTACTGGTGATCTTCTTTCATATCTTACTAACTCTTGGTCATCCTCCTTTCGGGACTTCGGTGAGACTTTTTCTATTGCACTAGACATATCGAAAGTCTTCGATAGAGTCTGGCACAAATCTTTAATTTCTAAACTACCCTCCTTCGGTTTCTATCCCTCCACCTGTGCCTTTGTCTCCAATTTCCTCTCCGGCCATTCCATAGCTGCGGTTGTGGACGGCCATCGCTCACTTCCTCACTCAATAAACTCCGGTGTTCCTCAGGGTTCTGTCCTATCTCCTATTCTCTTTCTAATTTTTATAAATGACCTTCTCAACTGTACCTCAACTCCCATCCATTCATACGCAGACGACTCAACCTTACACTACTCCATTAGTTTTTCAGAACGTCCAAGCCAGCAATTCCTCAACGACAAACGGAATAAAGCCATAGAACACTTAAATTCTGATCTAACTACTATCTCCAATTGGGGCAGAGAAAACCTTGTTACCTTTAATGCTTCCAAAACCCAATTTCTCCATCTATCTACCCGTCAGGAACTCCCTGCGACCTATCCCTTATTCTTCAACAATACAAAAATCAATCCTTCATCTTCTCTCAATATTCTTGGTGTCTATTTTTCTTCTGTTCTCAGTTGGAAGGACCATATTACCAGTCTTGCTAAGGCAGCCTCCTAGAAGCTGGGTGTGCTCAACTGCCTTAGGGGGTTCTTTACCCCTGCACAGCTTTTTGCTCTGTACAGGGGCATAGTGCGTCCTTGTATTGAGTATTGTCCACATGTGTGGGGAGGTTCCTCTCACACCGCTCTCCTAGACAAAATTGAAAGGTAGGCCTTTCGTATCATTAACTCCACTCACCAACTCTCTGCAATCTCTCTCTCTAAGCCGCAATGTTGCATCTCTCTCGCTATTTTATCGCTACTATAATAATCAGTGTTCCTCAGAGCTTTCCCAGTGTATACCACCTCCTTTACGTAGGGCACGTGGTACCTGTCTTGCAACACAATCCCACCCCTACTCTGTGCAACTCTCCAACCCCAGAGTGAAACGTTACTCTGTCTTTCTTCTATTCAACAGCTGAGCTCTGGACCTCTCTCCCAGAATCAGTCTTTCCCTCTTCCAATGGCTTAAATTGCTTCAAACTCTGTGTGTCCAGGCATTTTAGCTCGAACGTCCCTTGATTTTGGCTCTGTCATTCTTTCAACTTTGGGGGAGGCACGCACTATAGGCAGTTCTGCCTTTTGCCTCCCTCACTCACATAGAAAAAAAAAATCAACACTGTGCTGAAGTTGTTAAGAAGGCAACACAAATTATACGTTTCATAGGTATATCATTTGAAAATAAATCAAGACATTATCCTCACCCTTTACAATTCATTAGTCCGCCCACTTTTGGAATACTGCGTTCAGTTCTGGTGCCCTTACTATAAAAAAGATATAGACAAATTAGAACGAGTTCAACGTAGAGTTACCAAGATGATACCCTGTCTTCGGAACAAGCAATACGATGTACGTCTTAAAGAACTAAATTTATATCCATTAACCAAGCACAGATTGAGAGGTGACCTTATTCAAGATCTTTAAAGGCATGGACAACATGAACTGTAATAAATATTTTACAATTGACCAATCAAACTACACGCGGGGAAATGGCCGCATAATCATTGGTAAATCATTCAAATCTAACGAAGCCAAGAATTTCTTCTTCAATCTAGTCGTCAACTTGTGGAATGGGCTTCCCCGAGATGTCAGAGACTGCAACAAAGTTCGCCTAGACAAGCACCTTGCTCTGAACACAAGGTTGACTGCATTTGTAATTGAATTAATAATGTCTTTGTTAGTGTTCGTTCAATAACCTACTAGATCTTAAAGGTGGGGGTGCATGGGTTGAGGTAAACATGGACAAATAATCGCCAACCTGCATATAATTATCTTGCAAAATGCAATGGCACTGAAATAATTATTAACAATGGTATAAAGGATTTTGCGGATCGTCTATACCAGGCCTGTGACGTCATTGTGATGTCACACCAGTATCCTCATCCTGGACTGGATGGTGGACTTACACTCCTGTGACGTCACAGGCCTGGTATAGACGATCCACAAAATTATTTATGCCATTGTTATTAATTGTTTCAGTGCCATTGCATTTTGGAAGATAATTATATGCAGGTTAGCGATTATCATTCCATGTTTATCTCAACCCATGCATCCCCACCTTTAATATAATTTCCCCTGCCATGGACTCAGCCCCAGGGCAGCACTTACTTCTGGCATCTTAACCACATTATCTCCGAAATATTGTTGCAACACTTGGAACAGCAGTGTTTTTGAGATCAAGTAACCTCGAGGGGTTGCATGACCTGTTGTTGCTTGTTTTCCTTTGTACTCCTTTGTACTCTCGCTCTCTTTCTCACTTTCTCCTTGAATTAAGTCTTGACCACCTCGTTTGGATCGTAATGTCTGTGTGGCCAGTGTGTTTATATAAAGCATAGACTACAGTAGATCTGGACTGGATACGAAAATGGAACTTTGCAGTAAGGGACCCAAAATCGGAGAACGAACCCCCAAGTTCGAACCTCGAAACCGCGAACATGTGATAATTTTGCGGTTTCGAGGCTCGAACTTGGGGGTTCTTTCTCTGATTTTGGGTCCCTTACTGCAAAGTTCCATGTTCGTGTCCAGTCCAGATCTAATGTAGTCTATGTATAAAGCTATGTAAATTTCTCTCTCTCTCTCTCTGTGGAGATATTAAACTGTATTTTGCAAATGTATGGACATAAGACATCGTCTCGGGTAATATTATAAAGTATAGTGTACCATACGCATTCATATTAAATATATAAAACTTTATTCGCCGTGATTGTATTTGTCATGTATCAGCTCCTCTTATTGCTATGATGTTTTGCTATAACGTATATTAACACCTAAGGAGCGGCCTAGGCGGTAATTTATATGTACCGCCCAGCGGGGTGTTTTTACCCTAAATACGGTTGTTTATGTGATCATTTTCATGCCTAAATAAGACCCAGAGTGTAAAACAAGTATCTATCCCTGAAAGGGCATAAACAGAGCTTTCCAATGACACCCCAACCATCCTTGTACGACCGCTAGTTTTCTTGCAATGATCGCGCAACACGAGTGCAAAAACCATGTAATTAGGTAGTTTCCCTACATAATTCCCTGTGTAGCGAGTGCGTGAGGGTGGGGGAGGGTGGGATTCATGTCAGTAGGTCCGCCGCGGTGGTCTGGAGCAGTCATACGCTTGCTACTCTCCTGCCACCACTTATCTCTCTCTCTCAGCAACATTACGTGCTGAAAATGGCACACAACATAAGTTGTGAACATAGTCCAAATTTCTTTCACACGACATAAGTTGCGCGCCGCTAATAAAGGGTTAAAAAATAAAAATACTCTTTTAAGATAACGTAATTATTGGTAAACAATTTTGTACAGAGACCAAACAGGACTTGAACACTAATTTCTAGAATATATGAATTCTAAGACGAGAGAGAGAGCGAGAGTTACAGATACTCAGACCACACATACCTTGCGGTCCCTATTATATGGTCCGGCCTTAATACTACTAGACAGGGACAGTTTATAGTAGAAGAATAAGACACCAAAACAGAAGGTTCTCTCGGGACCCTCCCCTCCTTCCGGCTAAAAAGCCGTACCGGAAAATAGGATGAAGTGTAACCTTATGGGTCAGGAAAATGCCCAAAAGGAAAGTTTGTATAGAGTATAGAAAACAAATAGGCTAGTTTGAAAGGGAAATTACACATACCTACTGATTAATTCATATAAATTCAATCTTCATCAGATGATCGCCCAGTCTTTTCATAACGTATCAATTTCTCTTGGTAAACTATTGCACTCTTTAACCACACTGTATGTTAAGAAATTTGGTGTCACATCTAAACATGCCTAGATGTGATATACTGTATATATATAAATCAACACCAGCGCTGGTACAAACATCTTTATTTTGGTAACGTTTCGGTTTAACCCTTCCTACCCGGGCTGTCTTACCCAATGACGGTCGCTCCTACCCGGGCGAAATGGCTGAAAAACATCTAGGCCTAGGCTACCGTATTTATGTTTATTTTCACTGCTAGAACTTTCCCACTCATCTATAATCGTAGTGCGGTTTTCAATCTGTATTTTGGCGTTGAGTAGAGCTCTGTAAGTCAACTGGTTCAGTTGTGATGATGATTTCAGTGGAGCCAATATTGCAGAGATGTTGCCAATATGAGGGCTTTTCAGACACTAATTTCGTCTGACGTCAGAACAATAACATTGAAGAGTCTTCTCCTTCTTGTTTTCGGAGGTGCGGTGACGCAACGCTTGGGTTTGTTGACATACGTCGCACGCACGGCGTTCAGACCAAGCTTAATTAGGCTATTAAGCTCATGCCTTAGATAAGGCATACCGGGTAGCGGCCCTTCTTTCGTGCTGTCCTTACCTAAGGCAGACCGGGTAGGAAGGGTTAAGCATAAACCATCTTCAGACCTGAACTGAAATGAAATAAAAGCCTATAATTATGAATGGCAGAGTAATTTTCTAATGTACATATTCTTATTTATAATTAAATTTAACAAATCTAGAATAAAACTTAAAATTAATAGTTATAAAATAATAACCTAATACATATTAGAACTAGTAAAGTGAAAGAATAAAATGAGAGACGAAGAAATATTATGTGAGCAATAAAAGGAGTGGGGGGTGGGGGCGAAGTTAATAACAAATGTTTTCATATATATAAGAACTAACTTTTACATATTAGAAACAGAGTAGAGGAGTGGACGAGTCGTGCACAGCCAGGCTGGGTTTATGTAACTGGGTGAGCAGGGACTCCGACAGGAGTCGTGTGACTGTGTTTGGGGCAGTGGTGAGAATTGAAATATCGGAGGGTTTCATGGGGTGATCAGATGATTCAGAGTGATTTTGAATGGCAGAAAAGGAAGGATTTGAAAGAGGTCGGTTAGTTCTAAATGACCTACCCCGATGCTCCGAGATCCTGGCGGTGAGGTGTCTCTTGGACTGACCAATATAAGTCGTATTGCATCGACTACATTTAAAGGAGTACACCACCGAGGACTGTAGAGAATCGGGGATTCGGTCTTTAAGTTTAAAGAAGTGAGACAAAGTTTGGGGAGATTTGAATACCACTCTCAGTGATATTTGCGGGTAATGTTCACGAATCAATTTAGCGACTTTATTTCGAATTGAATATGATTTGTTGCCTAGAAATGGGATAGTGAAATAAACAATGGCTTTCTGAGCTGTAAGGATCGGAGTTGAGGAGGTTCTTAATTTATTTAGTTGCTTACCAATCAAGGTATTTGTGAAATTTATTGGAAAGCCATTAAGTTTCAGTGTTTTACGTAAGAATTCAAATTCGAGGTGGACGGACATGTAAGACGAACATATATGGTAGGCTCTGGTGACTAAAGTAATAATTAGATTTTTCTTATATTGTATGGGAATGCTAGAATTAAATTTTGTTGTAAGTCCTGTAAAGGTTGGCTTTCTATATATAGAAGTACTAAATGAGCTATTCTGTGTTTCCACTAGAACATCTAAAAATGGCTATTTATTGTCTTCCTCTGTCTCGCAAGTGAAAGTCATGTTTTTGTGTCTAGAGTTTAAGTAATTCAAGAACAGGGGAAAGTGGTCGGGTGAACTAAAAACGACAAATGTGTCGTCGACATAACGGTTATAGACAAGAGGCTTGAAGCTATCTGGACATTCACAGAGCCATTTTGATTCATGAAACACTAAGAATGCGTTCGAGAGGGTTGGAGCGAGTGGATTTCCCATAGATAAGCCGTCGTTTTGTTTGTATATGTTATCATTAAATAGAAATATGGAATCCTTAACAGCAAGGGAAAGCATTTTATGAAATTGCGATTTATCTAAGCCATTAACTATGTTATTATTTTCAGTGAATAATTCATTGGTGCAAATGTCGATGGTTTCATCGAGGGGGATATTCGTGAACAAGGATTTTATGTCAAATGAGGCCATAGTACAATACATTTTCATAAGTTAAGTTACAAATATTTCTTGCGAATGAGAAAGAGTTTTTAACAGTGAATTCATTAGAAGTTAAGTCAGTTAATATTGGTACAAAATATTTGGCCAAATTATAATTACATGTGTTCATTGCTGATAGAATTGGGCGAAGTGGACAGTCTTGTTTATGGACTTTCGGGAGGCCATATAGAAGGCCAGGTTGGGAACCAGATACGCAGAGATAAGATTACAAATCATCATCTATTACGTTAAGGGATATCAGTTTTCTTAGCAAATTATTTATCTTATCTTCCTTCTTTAATAGTAATGGGAATAGGTCCCCTGTAACTTTTGAGAATTTTGATGGGTCATTAAGGATATCTAACATCTTATTTATATAGTCAGATTTATTTAGCAAGACTACACCATTTCCTTTATCTGGCCTAACTATGACAATTGATCGATCGGCACCAAGGGATTTCAAAGCATTTCGTTCGCCGTCAGATAGGGAATGTACGAAAGAAGTATGGGAATAATAATTCGAAAGTGCAATGTGCTTCAGAGAGTTCTTTAAAAAATCAAAGGATTTATTGGCATGGGGGTAAAACTCGTGAGTTAACAATTTCTTAAAAAACATTTCAAAAGACAGAAAATGAGGCAGGAATTTTGGCTTATTAGAGGACATGGCGAATTTTAGACCTTTGGATAATAGGGATTTTTCATCTTTAGTGAGTTTTCTTGAGGAAAAATTAAATAGAACTTTGGAGTCGGATGATAAAAATCAACACCAGCGCTGGTACAAACATCTTTATTTTGGTAACGTTTCGGTTTAAGCATAAACCATCTTCAGACCTGAACTGAAATTAAATAAAAGCCTATATGAATGGCAGAGTAATTTTCTAATGTAAATATTCTTATTAATAATTAAATTTAACAAATCTAGAATCAAACTTAAAATTAATAGTTATAAAATAATAACCTAATACATAATTATTAGAACTAGTAAAGTGAAAGAATAAAATGAGAGACGAAGAAATATTATGTGAGCAATAAAAGGAGGGGGGGGGGGCGAAGTTAATAACAAATGTTTTCATATATATATATAAGAACTAACCTTTACATATTAGAAACAGAGTAGAGGAGTGGAAGAGTCGTGCACACCCAGGCTGGGTTTATGTAACTGGGTCACTGTGTTTTTCAATTCTCACCACTGCCCCAAACACAGTCACACGACTCCTGTCGGAGACCCTGCTCACCCCCCCCCCCCCCCCCTACCCTACAAAAAATATTTGGGGGGTAACCCACCCGACCCCTCCTTGCTCCCCCAACCTTCCCCTCCTTGCTCCCTCCCCCACCCCCACCCCACCCCACCCCACCCCACCCCCTCCCCTCCCCTACCTAACCTAACCTAACCTAACTTACCTAACCTAACCTAACCTAACTTACCTAACCTAACCTAACCTAACTTACCTAACCTAACCTAACTTACCTAACCTAACCTAACTTACCTAACCTAACCTAACTTACCTAACCTAACTTACCTAACCTAACCTAACTCACCTAACCTAACTTACCTAACCTAACCTAACCTAACTTAACTTACCTAACCTAACCTAACTTAACCTAACCTAACTTACCTAACCTAACCTAACTTACCTAACCTAACCTAACCTAACCTAACCTAACTTACCTAACCTAACTTACCTAACCTAACCTAACTTACCTAACCTAACCTAACCTTTGATGATGAAGGTGGGTAAATGTAGGTGGGTAAATGTAGGTGGGTGAATGTCGGTGGGTGAATGTCGGTGGAATGTCGGTGGGTGAACGAGGGTGGGTGAATGAAGGTGGGTGAATGAAGGTGGGTGAATGAAGGTGGGTGAATGAAGCCGGGTGAATGAAGAAGAGTAATGGAGAAGAGAAATGAATGAATCAATGAATGAATGATTGCACATGGCTCCTGACTATAGGACACCTGCATTGTGACGATGGAAAAGGTTGAAGCAGTCGTTGACGTCAATGCAGAGGGCAACCGTGCAAGTCGTGCAGCGGAAGCTTGTGTCCTTGCGAATGCCGTTCATTACTTTGCAGTAATAGCAACGGAGTTGCTTCTTGGCCGGAATCCTCTGCCGAGAATGGTCCAAGGCCCTGTTCAACCGGACATGGTTCAGAACGATAGGACGGGGCCGTGGGACCACTCCAGGTCGAGGTCTCTGGACTCGCACCGCTCCTGCTGCTTCCACTACTGGTGGCGGTTGGTTGGCAGCTTCAAGAGCTGCTTCCCCATCGTCACCAGCAGCAGCTGCATCAGGTGCTAGTACCACGGGGGGTTGAACCAGGACATAGTTTCCCCCCGGGGCAGCAGCATCAGCAGCAGCATCATCTGGTTCTGGTGGTGGGGAGGGGACATCGAGACGTGGTGCCCTCTCAACGCCTCCACCAGGAGCAGCAACAGGAGAGGGTGGAGTGTTGTCAGGAGCAGCAAGGGCTGGGGAGTCTGGATGGTCGTCGTCGGACGACCCAGATGAAGATCCACCGGGTTGCCGTTGCCTGCGTGCATGCCTCTGTGGCTCACGCTGCTCACGCGGCAGATCTTGTGCTCGGTGGACTGGCCTCCCCGACATAGGCCACTCTGTAGGGTTGAAATGCAGCAAGGAAGTACAGATGTGCTCCTGGAAGTCCAGCAAGGTCATCTTCTTCCTTGGGTAGCACTTCCTGTACAGGACATGGGCGTTGAAGAGGGCCATTTGGATGAAGTAGAAGGTGATCTTCTTCGTCCACTTGACCGTCCTTCGCTGGATGGGGTAGTACTGGACCATCTGGTTGAAGTGATCTACCCCACCCATGTGGATGTTGTAGTCTTCAACGCAAACAGGTTTGAAGATCTCCCTCTGTCCACGACGCCACCTGCCCTGTTGGTCCTTCTCTTTGAAACTGACAAGCTTCGGGATGGTGTCCTGGTTGTGGAAAGTGGACACCATGTTGACGATGCGCTTGTCTCGCCAAAGTAGAACCATGGTTAAGCCGTTGTTCATTGCTATTGTCGCATCGCGTTCAAGTTGTTTTACTTTAGCAATGTTGCACAACCGCTTAGGAGCTCCTCGTACAAGGCGCAGGGTGCCACACACATAGATGTTGTGTGTGAGCATTTGCTGGCACAGGTCAACTGAGTTGTAATAGTTGTCCATGTACAGCCTGTACCCCTGGCCTCTGAAGGACTCCGTGAGACCCTCCACCATCTCCTGGAGAGATGTACCCGGACCGGTGTAGACCCGAAAGTCCCACACATAGCCAGTCAACGCCTCTGCCAGGATGTACAGCTTGATACCGTACTTCGTCGGCTTCATTGGGTTGTAAACCTTGAATGAAAGGCGACCCTTCCATCCAAGGCTGCCTTCGTCAAGGGACAGCTTTTCGGCGGGGATGTATGCCAGCTTGAAGCCTTCAAGTAGGTATTCCATCTCCGTCCGAACCTTCACAAGCCTGTCCTCGTTCTGCCTGCAGACTGCCTTGTTGTTGAAAGCATGGAAATACTTCAACAAGGCTAGAAACTTAGTCCTACTCATCGTTCTCCGAAATACTGAATAGTCGTGAAGGACAGTTGAACGCCAGTAGAGACTCAGAGAAGGAATCTTGGTGATGCCCATGAGGAAGTACAGGCCAAGGAATTTGGCCATTTCCTTCTCACCAAACAGGTGCCAAAAAGCGGCTGCTTCGTCAATGAACTTGCCGTAAGCATTTGTCTCCAATACCAGGTATTGCAGCATCTCCCTTGTGAAGAAGAGCTGGAAGAACTGGAGAGGAGTCACCGGCTTTGGAACTTGCATGCCAGGGGTCCCTGAGAACAGATCAGGCTGGGGGTCGAAGGGGGTGTCGGTCCAACCGGCATCACGATCGGGGGCAGGATCGCGAGCACGGCCACGACCACCGCGAGGAACACCTCTGCGGCCCCTGGGCCTACCACCTGCCCCCCTTAGGGGAGCTGGCCTCCGGCGTGGCATAGGTGGTAGGTCGAGGGGTTGAGTGGGGTGGGGCTTCTGCATCAGATGATGCGGAAGCCGGTGAACCTGGTGCAGCACCAAGTGGTGAAAGGTGTGGAGCTGGTGAACCTGGTGCAGCTGCACCAGCTGGTGAAAGTTGTGGAGCTGGTGAACCTGGTGCAGCTGTACCAGTTGGTGAATGGTGAAGAGGAAGCCTTTGGGGAAGAAGCTCCTCGATTGCTGCTGGAGGATTCAACGCTGTGCGTGGCACCTCAGCAACAACCTGAGCACGCACTGCGGCTTCAGCAACCTCAGCACGCATTGCGGCTCGATGCTCAGGCAGAACAAATGCCGAGGGGGTCAACGGTGTGTTGCTGAAGGGGGACACTGCGGGGGTGACCGTTCCCATGACATGCGAAGGCGGGGTATTCAAAGTGCCCACAGCAAGTAGCGTAGCAAACAGGTGTGGGCTGCGGGCTGGTGATCCTGCTGGAAGCAAGGATGAGGCACCGCCACGCGAGGTGGATGGAAGAGGTGACGTGGGAAGTTGGGGGAAGTTGGGTAATGGTAGGAGGTAATCGGCGATGTTATGGATGGGATGAGATGTAGAGGGGATGGGATGAGATGTAGGTGGGAGGGGATGGGATGTAAAGGGATGGGATGTGGATGGGATGGATGGTGGTGGTGGATCCGCTGGGGCTGGTTCAGTTGGTGGTGGTGGTGTTGGGTCGTCCGTCGTTGCTGGGGCTGGTTCTGCTGGTGGTGGTGGTGGGTCGACCGTCGTTGCTGGGGCTGGTTCTGCTGGTGGTGGTGGTGGGTCGTCTGACGTTGCTGGGGCTGGTGGTGGATCGGCCGAGGCAGGGGCGTCGAGGCGGAGTCGCTTGGGCGGAGGTGAAGCCCAATCCTCATCGTCAGACCACTCGTCCGACTCACTCTCGCTCGCCATCTCGTCCGTCGTCGTCAGGTCCAGTACCTCGTTGACTATATCCTCCAGCTGGGATTCCCGCAAACGTTTCTTAATATCCCTCTAGTCCAACATGGCAGCTGGCGTATGGCGGTAGCCTGGCGTATGGCGGCAGGCTGGCGTATGGCGGTAGGCTGGCGTATGGCGGTAGGCTGGCGTATGGCGGTAGGCTGGCGTATGGCGTATGGCGGCAGGCTGGCGTATGGCGGTAGGCTGGCATATGGCGGCAGGCTGGCGTAGTTAGCTTACGATGCTGAAACCAAGAAATGGAAATAAAGGAAAAACGTAATTGACGTTGATAGTTGTCATGACGCAAGTTCGCCATCACTGGATCCATATGACGTTGGTATAGTTCACCATGACGTAGTCATAGTTTTGCATTATCCGATTCCAGATGACGTGAGTGTAATGGATTCATGACGGTATAGTTCCGTATTTTGTAATTCAAATGGGGGAACACCATGACGTAGTCATAGTATGGCATTATAAGAATATATTTATACCTTGGGGCTCTTTGGCCAAACACCATGGGGAACAGGAACAACATAACAGGGAAGGGGACAAGATTTTTTTGTTATATATATACGGTATATACCTTTATATATAAAATAAATATAATCAAATAAATAAAAATATATATAAAATAACAATAAAAATACTCGATTATGGGCCCTACCCTTGCTGTGGACCTAGGGGGTGGTCCCATGGACACCCTGGGGAACAGGAACAATACAAAATAAATATATAAATTAAATAAAATTATAAATAAAATAAAACTATAAATAAAATAAATAAAATAAATAATAAATCCCAATATAAAAAAAATAACTATATAAATACTCGATTATGGGCCCTACCCTTGCTGTGGACCTAGGGTGTGGTCCCATGGACACCCTGGGGAACAGGAACAATAAAACAAAAAATATATAAATGAAATAAAATTATAAATAAAATAAAATATATAAATAAAATAAATAAAATAAATAATAAATAAAAATATATATAAAATAACTATATAAATACTCGATTATGGGCCCTGCCCTTGCTCTGGACCTAGGGAGTGGTCCCATGGACACCCTGGGGAACAGGAACAATAAACAAAATATATATATATATATAAATGAAATAAAATTGTAAATAAAAAAATAATAATATAAAAAAAAAAAAAAAAAAAAAAAATCACAATAAAGAAAAATAGGCCTATATATAAAATAACAATAGAAATACTCGAATATATGTATATATATATATATATATATATATATATATATATATATATATATAAAATAAAGATAGGCCTAGCCCATGCCTAAACATATAAAATATCCCAGCTGTGAGGAAAAGGTAAAAGGTCAAGGAGTCCTGACCCGCCGTGGGCAAGTAATTATGGGATTAGCTTAGGTACTTTACCCAGACATCTGTGGCTGTCCAAAGGTTCACTGCTGTAGTGTAGTGTATAGTGGCGCATAAAAGTCTTGTATTGTTTATGTCAGGCTATTTACCGACGGTAAATAGCCTGACATACGGTAAATTACGGTAAATTACCGTAACATATTTGTACTTACCGTGACATTTTTGTCTAAAAAATTCGTTTATAATCTATCCACACTTCACTGTTAGTTACTTCACTCAAATAAAACTGTGTATTTACTAAAAAATTGCCCAAATTGGGCATAACAAAATGACAAAAATGGGCAAAACACAACTATATTTCGTAATTACAGCTTTATTATACTTCGTAGGTAGTATTTATTGATAAATATATTGGTCTTTCAAGCGAAAATGAAGGTTTTAGGGCAATATATATACGACACACGTATAGCCTAGCTTACATTCGTAATCACAAACTTTACATAAGTTAGGAATGTGACTACGAATGCTTACTACACTAACCCTACGAATATGATATAAATAATATTATTATTCACAGTTCACAACACTTCCTCTGGGTCCATTCTAGCCGCCTAAAAACCACATGGCTGGCTATGGAGAGGCGAACAACGAGGCACAAAGTCACAAATCACGAGTTATATACATAAATTATAAATAGATAGCCACAAATTGATGTTACACTGCCTCTTAGTACATAAATAATCAAGATTTGCCCGCCTGAAACCCGCTCCATGGCGGGCAATGGAGGCGAGACGAGATTTAAAGGTCCGGGAGTACTACCTCACAGACTGGCGGCCGGCTCACAACTGGTGAAACAAAGCCCCGCACTCCTCACACAGGGACGCTAGGGGGTTGCCAGACATTTCATTTTGTAACTTACTGAGGGCTAATTTACCAGCCAAAAATGCGTCCAAATCGCGTCATAAACTTATTTACCACGAATATTTCTAACTTACCGGTGGCATTATGACGCGATTGCGTCATACAAGCACTCTTCGAGGGGTGGCGTTAGGACGCGATCGCGTCCTAAAAATGCGGGAGGGTTACGCTGAGTGCCATTCATCGAAAAGTTTGCTTTCTCATTTTGGTATCCGATATGTAGTACTTTACATTTATCCGCATTGAAACTCATTTGCCAAATTTGGGCCCAACAAAGTATACAATATCTACAGCTTTACTCTCATCATAGAGGTTGAGGATATCATGGAAGAAGTCTAAGAGGTTTGATAAGCAGGAACGTTTGTTACGAAAGCCGTGTTGAGTATATTTTCCACTAAGTGATTTACGAGTCTGTCTCTTATGAGTGTTTCTAGCATTTTACGTACAACTGAGGATAAGCTAATTGGACGATAGATACTGGTTAGGAATTTGCTGCCTTTTTTTAATATCAGTGTTACGTTGGCTAGCTTCAACTGACTAGGCATAGTTCAAGACTGCAACGATATATTGAATACCAATGTCAGTGGTTTGGAGAGCTTATCCTTAGCGTCCTTCAGAACTCTAAGTGAGATTGTATCAGGTCCAGGCGATTTATTTACCTTGAGTTTGTCTAAACATTTCAGTACTTCTCTCTCTGTAATGGTGATATTGCTTCGAATATCAGAATTATCAATCTGAATCGGCAATGCTGTAGGGATGTCACTGAGATCTTTTATTGTATACAAATTATACAAATAAGGTATTCAGGGCATTACTCATTAGTACTTCGTCTTTGGTATTTTCTTCATTTTCATCGACTATCGGTCCAACAGTTAAAGTAACTACTTTCTTCTTTCTGATATAACTATAGAATTATTTTGAGTTTGTTTTATTTTGATTCGCAACATGTAACTCCAGGGTCTTTTTACATTGCTTCACTCGGAAACTGCGCAGCTATGGTATTTGAATGTGCCCGCGGTACGAAGGTATTCTTATTCATTCCTCACTAAAATTGTTAATTTACCATATATATAATTAATACTTATCCATATGCGCCTACTTTAGTTTTAATATGAACATATGAACATGGGAAAGCAATAAAACAAGTGGTAACAGCAATTGGCTGGTGAAAATTGTATATTTTAGCCCCGCGGCCCTAATCTGGCCTTGAGCAGTGAGAAACTAACACCCTCACTCTCTCGTGTCTCGCGTGGCACTGAGAGACCAGGGGAGCTTTCAGACTGGATGGAGGGTCGACTTACACTCCTCCACCCTCCTCCCTCTCTCACACCCTTCCTCCCACGAAAATACTCGATAAATATCGGGAATAATAGAGAAAATGCCTGATAATTGAGGAGGGGGGGAAAAGAGGGGAGGGGGGGGGGGCTCATGTGTTGGAGTGGTAGCAAGTAATGGAGGGAAATTATCTCACCTAAACACAAATTGATTTTTTTTTAGTGCCACTGGGGTGTTTTAAATGTTTTTTTTAGGCTTAGAATCTTAAGAGTCTTCCCGCATCCACCCAGTAGGACCTCTTAAAAGTCTTCCCACAGCTGCCGGGTTAATTAACGTTTTGGCTTTGCGTCCTAGTTCTGCACATTTTACCCGTTCTTCGTCATTTTGTGAGGTCTTTAATCTATCATTAGCAATCTATTTAGCAAGGAAACAGTCTGAAATTTCTTTACTCCACCATTTGGGTTATCAATATGGCTTGTATGCTGTGTTTTTGATGGTATGCAGTCTTGCACTGCTTTTAGGTAAGTGGATGCGAATAATTCCCAAGATGTATTTATGTCCTTATTGTTAACCCATCAAGCGCTATAGGCATCATGGAAGGGTTACCATAGCGAACGCGATAGGCCTCACGGAAGCAAGACCATAAAAACCTTCCAATGGACCCCAGGGGTTTCTCAAAACAAAGGAGTACGTCATTAGATGATATAATTCCCCTCAAGTACTTTCTACCACTCATCCATATGATTCTCACCCCCCCTTCCCCTCCTTATTTCCCCCTCCCCCCTCCTAGAGGCACCCACCTTAACCTAAGCCATTGGATTAGCAACACCACCTCAACCTCTTCATTGCCGTCATTGTTCATCTCCTACACTCCTGTACACGGACTCGGAACACCTGCTAGTACATCTCCAGAGCTTGCTACGGCGTTAGCCGCTCCCCCGCCCCTTCAACATGAAAGTCTTCCGGTAGCCATCGAGCGTAGAGCTTCTACTGGGGCTGGCCTCCACAGGGATTACCATGTTCCTGGATCACCGAGAGGCCAACCAGGACCAGTCTTGGACAAACAACATAGGTCAAGAAAACAAACAGTTAGGTACACTTATAAATGAATGAATAGATTCCATAATTAAATTGTTCTCATTGTATTATCTACTTTAAAATGTCTGATAACTACATTTTTCCCTTTTCAAATGTAAACGATGATCAATTTCGACTCCTTAACCCTCCCGCATCTATAGGACGTGATCGCGTCATAACGCCACCCCTCCAAGAGTGCTCGTATGACGCAAACGCGTCATAATGCCACCTGAAAGTTAGAAATATTTGCCAAAAATAAGTTTGACTCGATTTTGATTCAATTTGGACTGGTAAGTTAGGCATCAGTAAGTTACAAAAGGAAGTATCTAGCAACCCCATAGCGTCCCTGTCTGAGGAGCGCGGGCCTCTGTAAAGTCAGTAGTTTCCCGGCCCCCAGACTGTGAGGCAGGGCCCCGGCCCTTTAAATTCTGGGCTCCCTCCCTCTGGCCCACCATGCCTAGCTATAGGCAGGCAATTATGGATTTTTTCATCTACCCAGTGAAAGTGTTTAGTGAATAATTCGAACTATATATGTATATAAGATGTTACTTGTGACTTTTGGTGACTGAGGGGAGTGAATCTTGGTTAACCCCTTGAGTATTGATTCAGTTTTGTCTAGGGATCATTGATGACTTTACACTATTTTTTGCTTGATAGACAAATATATTTATCAATAAATACTGCCTACGAAATAAATACATTATAATCACGAAGATGTCACAGGAATGCTTACAGGAAGTATGGTAAGTACTCTATGGAATTTTAGTTATATTACAGTATATTATTATAATTATATATATATATTATATATAGCCTATATACAGTATATAACAGCCCCAAGGTCCCGAGCAAGCCCAAGGCCCATAATCGAGTATTTATATTATTATTATATTTTGTATTTTATTTAAATATTTATATATTTGATTTATTAGTTTTTATTTATTTTATTTTATTTTTCATTTTTTATGTTTATTTTATTTATTTTATATATATATACCGTATATATTTGTTTGTATTCCTGTTCCCCAGGGTGTCTAGCAGATCAGCCCCAAGGTCCTGAGCAAGCCCAAGGCCCATAATCGAGTATTTATATTATTATTATATTTTGTATTTTATTTATTTATTTATTTATATTTCAGTATATATATATATATATATATATAATATATATATATATATATATATATAATATATATATATATATATATTTTTTTTTCTTTATTATTCCTGTTCCCCAGGCTGTCTAGCGGATCAGCCCCAAGGTCTCGAGCAAGCCCAAGGCCCATAATCGAGTATTTATATTATTATTATATTTTTTATTTTATTTATTTTATTTATATATACAGTATAATATATAATATATATATATATATATATATATATATATATATATATACGTATATACCGGTATATATATATATTTTTTTTCTTTATTTTTTCTGTTCCCCAGGCTGTCTAGCGGATCAGCCCCAAGGTCCCGAGCAAGCGAAGGCCCATAATCGAGTATTTACATATTTATTATATTTTATTTTATTTATTTATTTTATTTATATATACAGTATATATATATATAACATTTTGTATATATATATATATTATATATATATATATATATATATATATCTATATATATATATATACCGGTATATATATATTTTTTTTCTTTTTATTCCTGTTCCCCAGGGTGTCTAGCGGATCAGCCCCAAAGTCCCGAGCAAGCCCAAGGCCCATAATCGAGTATTTATATTATTATTACAATTTAATTTTATTTATATTTATTGATTTGATTTGATTTATTTCATTTTATTTATTTGTATTTCATTTATTTTATATATATAATATATTATATATAATATATATATATATAGTATACCGTATATATATATATACAGAATATATATATATATATATATATATATATATATATAAAGTACAGTATATATATATTATATTAATATTTATATAAATGTTGTACATTGTGGCAAAGATATACAACTGTATAAACATTCTCATATATTTACATAACAATAACAATGCATGGAAACAATTGCGCATAGCTCGCGAACCAATAACGTTATATTATTTTTGTTTTCACCATTAGAAAGAGCATAATTTTCCGATGACGGTGATATAAACAGTTATATACGTATCCGAGCAAATAAACCAATGCCGAGGTGGGGAGCAGCTCGGAGCCCGGCTAGCATTGGCGGAAAAGAGACGGGTGAAGCGTAAATATTCGCATTTTGGCTCTTCATTTCAAATATTCATAGCGCAAAAAGTATTTGTCCTAGGAACTTCTAGTTTGTTTTATACTCATCAGCATTATTTGCCGTATTCATACAGCCTAAATTTAAAACCATACACTTCGTAGCAACGAAATAAATCGAAAATGTTATAAACCATATCAATTAAAAAAAAAAAATTTGGTCACTGCTTGAGAACTATTGAAGATAAACAATTTCTGTTTTCAGATTTGGAAAGAGGAGAAAAAATACTATTATTTGAGCCAAAAAAATATATGGTCATCACTCACAATTTAGAGCTAGGACGGTGTGAAGACAATTGCATGGGAAATAATTGTATTCCGGACTCATTTACACTTTCATATTTCGATTTATTTAAAAAAAAAAATGTTTTATCATGTACTATAAATATTCCTCTTTCCATTGACTTATGATACATCACAATAAGCAGCATTCTGGTGGATGAAAATACAGAAAAACACAAGGCTTCGAAAACTCGCCCAGCCTGATATTTCATGGCAAATTAGAGAAGGCCTTACCATAAGTTAGATAATTAAGTTGCTGGATGCGAGAGGGTTAATGATAACCAACTACCTATTCACAACTCTGAAAATATTCCTTTAGATATTCTCAACAGCCTCATTTATAATCAGGTTATCTTTAACGACGACGAACACAGCGATATTATTGATCCCGACAATTACTTGATTAATTCCCTTAACTATTTTAATCCGACATGCAATTATATCTTTCCTAGTTCAATAGACTATCCACTCCCTAAAGCTACCCATAATACGTTTGCTTTTATATGTTATAATATAAATAGCATCCCTTTACACTTTCATGAATTTAACAATTGTTGCCTACTGTAACCCCATTAGAACATAACTTAGATGTAATCGGTTTTTGTGAAACCAAGCTAAGTAATGATATTCAGCATCTGTATAATATCCCAAACTATGTTAAAGTAACAAATTACTTAAGCCGACATAGTGATGGCATTGCACTATTTGTAAAATCTAGTCACAACTTTGTGATACAAAATTATTTGACTTTTCAACATGTGACGCCTGCCAGCATTGGCAGAATCGCTTCCCTGTCACCACTAGCACTCGCCAGGGCAGTGAAATGGGCTACAGTCTGTCTACAATGTTGTACTTTCTTTCTTGTGAATCGTCATGTCACAGGCAGGGTAGAAGTGGTCTTTGTTTTCGCCTGTGACAATGCATTGTATTTTATATCATGAGTTGAACATAAGATGCATTGTAGTGAAGGAGAGAGAGAGAGCGAGCGAGCAGGGTGGGGGAGGTGAGTGTTGCTTCTCCTCCTCTTCCCTCCTCCCTCCCGGAGGAGTTGCTCGCCCGCGTGGTCTTTTCTCTCGGTTTTGATTGGCTGGTGGTTCCTGGCGCCTCTGCAGGCCTGCCGGGTGACGTAGCGGCCTGTGATTGGCTGACCACCGTGCCTTTGTGTGGGATCCTGGAGGGGTCCAGAGGAGCTATTCTCCTCAGAGCTTGCCTGACACGCGTATCGCCTACATCCTTTGCAATTCTGTCCCCCATACTCGCTACTTTGCATACTATTTCTCTCTCTCGACTTCTCCTTTCTCATTCTCTAATCTTTATTAAACTCAACATCCCTTCTGGTTTCAGCATAGACGTTCACCGTCGACCAGTCGTATTGTACGCGAAGCTCTCAGATATTTCCATGTATTAGGTTAAGGAGGTATTATGCTTTATTGAGGTTTAGAGAGACGGACTTTTCCGTATGTGTCCTCTCTCGGGAAGGTTGTAGACCGGTATATGTCTCCCTTGCAAGGTGTTGAGTGATTCTGCTTGGTTATCTAAAGCTAGACTAGGGGTAAGGTTACTGTGTCGTTGTCTCCGATGTGTGCAGTGTTAGCTAAGCTCTGCACGACATCGACAGGTACTGTGGGAGCCTAAGTTGTCTTCGGGTTGGTTTACTTTGCGAGCACAGCGCTGTGGTGTGAGAGGGCCATAGCCTATCCCTCACAACATAGTGCTGCCTCTTTGTGTTGACTTCTGAGGGATCGCCAGGATAGAGCTAGGTACTAGAGACCTAGATTTATCAAGAGAGCATCCCCGTCATATAACGTAATCTTCATTATACCACCCTTGGACAACGTTAGGCTACAAGCCGCATGCTCACCCATTGTTGCCCTGCCTTGATACCCCAGCTAGACTTTATTAACTGAGCAGACACTGGTTAGAGATAAGCCCCCTTATTATATGTATGCAGCATTATTATTCACTGCACTTTTGAGCCGACGTTGTTGTTGAGTTGCACAACCCGAGTAGGCTGTTGCGTTGTGTCACGAAGCATTTCTTTAGTTGTCGAGCATTACTACCTTTGCGCAGTCTTTATTATTCACCTGCCTATTATTACTATATGTCCTAGTATTTATTGTGACCCGTATTCTGCATTATAATTGTTCAAGATTCTTTACGAACATCTTCCCAGCATCAGACTTATTTCAGAAGTTTCCAGTTGATGTTGCAGGACTAGCATTGCCCTTTTTTTAATACAGGAGTGCCAGTTATTTGAGTATCTACCGTAATGTTAATTAATCCCGTTAACTATCTTTTCTTTGTGAAACATAATCGAGTAATCTTTTACTGTTTGAGAATAGGCTGTTTCATTGAGCGTCAGCCTAGTGTGTGTGCACCAGTTACCGAGTCATAGGATACCTCGTTGTCCAGGCACGACTCAGGGCGGTAATGGTGTTTTGTTTTCCAGTGTTTAAGGCAGGGGTTGGATCTAGTGTTACCGTTGTTGCTTTTTGCCATTATCTAGTCCAATGTTGAAGAGCCCTGTGTCTTTGAGAACCTGGGTCGTAACAAACATAATAGCATAGAAACACTGTGTATCGAAGTACGTGACAATGAAGTTGGCAATTATATCGTCGGAATTGTGTACAGAAGACCTCACACTGATTTTAATTACTTTCTGGATAAATTCAATTACATCCTTTCCGCAGTCAATGAAGAGAATAAAAAGTGTTATCTTGGTGGTGACTACAATCTAAATTTATTAAGAAACACCGATGATAATTGTGTGATGGAGTTTCTTGCAGCATGTCATTCAAATTTGTTCTATAACTCAATAGTTAAACCAACACGAGTTACATCAACAACTGCAACAATAATCGATCATGTGGTCTAACAACTTCAATCAACTTATAATGAGTGGTATTATATATTCCAAAAATTACTGACCATTTCCCAGTGTTTGCCTATTATAAAGTAGATCCATGTAACTCTTCATCTAACAAAAATAATTATAAAATTAAAAATTATTGAAATTTCAATGATGACAACATTAATAGTTTCAAATTAGCTTTAGAGGAAACTTCTTGTGAACTAGTATTTTGTTCTAATAACCCCAACATAATATATGATAACTTTATGACGATATTTAATGCTTTATTTAACCGATATTTTCCCCTCATATAAAACAATATAGATAAAAAACATCATAAAAAGCCTTATATCACCCCTGAAATTAAAGAAATTAACAAACACAAAAACAAAATAGCTAAATTATACGCAAAAAGACCCATTACATGCGGAGAGCATTACAGACAATTACGTAACCAAGTCACCTCAACATTAAGAACCGCTAGAGAAAGTTATTTTAAGAGAAAAATTAAAGAATGTGCTGGAATATAATTAATTCTGTCCTTGAAAGGCAAAAATAAATGATCGTCAGTAAAGTGAAACATTCGTCCATAATAATAATGAAATTAAAACACCAGAAATAATAGCAGAATAGTTTAACTCTTACTTTGTCAGCGTTGGAAAAAGTTTAGCCGAAAATTTCCAACAAACAGATATCTCTTTTAATCAATATCTAAATAATAGACAAGATGATTCATTCTCCATGACTCCCATCACCGTTGTAGAATTAACTGATACAGTTAATAATCTGCGGGTCTCCTCTCCCGGCCACGATGGCATACCAATGAAAATCCTACGAGCAGTCCTACCGACCATGTCAGAAGTTATACTATAGCTTTGCAATATGTCATTTTCCACAGGTATATTCCCCGACCAGCTCAAAATAGCTAAAGTAATTCCCATTTACAAAACTGGAAATTCAAAACTTTTCAATAACCATCGCTCTATTTCAATACTGCCAGCTATGAGTAAAATTATAGAAAAAACATGTACAATAGGGTAACTGATTATTGTGAGACCAACAATATTATCTCCGAGACCCAGCATGGATTCAGAAGAGGTAGATCAACAGAAACTGCTCTAACATCATACAAGAACGACATACTCAGGGCATTTTATGCTAGAGACTATACAATCAGCATATACTTAGATATGTCTAAAGCATTTGACACCGTTGACCATAATATTCTCCTAGAAAAACTTCAATACTATGGCTTCAAAAATACCATACACAGATGGTTTTAATCCTATCTTAGTAATCGCAAACAGTACACACAATATCATAATGTTACATCAAATACTCAAAGTGTATCCTATGGTGTTCCTCAAGGATCTATACTGGGTCCATTACTATTTCTACTTTATATTAATGACATTAGCAAATCAAGTGAAGAGATGAAAACTGTATTATTTGCAGATGACAATACATTCTATGTCAGTGGTGGTGACTTGCAGACTCTCATTGTATTAGTATACAATTAACTGAATAACGTTTACAACTGGATAACAGCCAATAAGTTAACTTTAAATATTGAGAAAACCAAATATTTAATTCATCACAGAAACAAACACCTGCCGAGGAATGTAGAACCTATCAAAATCGGCAATTCAGCATTAATGGAAGATAACATAAAATTCCTTGGAGCCATAATTGATCGCCAACTGACCTGGTATTCTCACATACGGTATTTAAATAGTAAGATAAATAAACAATGCGGAATATTATATTTAACTCGCAGCTGTTTCAATACAGACACTCTAAAACAATTATACTACTCTCTAGTTAATCCTTTTATCTCATATTGCCATACAATCTGGGGAGCTACAGGTAAATCCAAACTAAAAGCGGTAGAAGTTGCGCTGAAGAAAGTTATTAGGACAATTACTTTCAGGCCAAAATACGCACACACTAAAGAACTCTTCAAGTCATTACGATTATTGAATCTAGAAGATATAAACACTTTCTGTAGAGCTATTTTTGTTTACAAATCCTTAAATAACAATACGAATACAGATATATTCCATTATCGTTCAAACATCAGATATAACATGAGAAACACTAACGACTTGGAAATCCCGATTATGACGTAAAAACAATCCCAAACCTCAATTAACTACCATGGTGTAAAAATATGGAATCTCCTTCCTCGTGATATTAAAGCCAAACATAATTATGTTATCCAGTTTTAAAATAGCCCTCAAAGCATACTTATTAAACAAATATTAAAATGTATATATCTGTCATGTATTTGTACGTACGTGTGTGTTATGTGATTGTAAGTGTCAATGTGTATATTTCTAGCTTTGTGTGTATCCGTATATGGGCGCTTGTAGTGCTCGTTTATTTGTGTGCGCAAATCTTCACTTTGATGTTGAAAAGCGTGAATCTATAGCCATGGGAGTGTATGTGTGTGTACTGTGTGCGTATGTGAATGTGTCACTTTTGTGGCTCTGTATACTGTATAGGCGTTAAAGTCTTCATGTAAGAATACACAATATTTACCTTTCAATTATTATAGCTGTATAAGTATTTGATTGCTGTAAATCTGTACAAATTGATGTATGTGTGTGTGTTGGTGTGTGTGTGTATATGTACCCCCTTTTAATTATTTATGCATGTACCGATACCTAAATTATAATTGTTGCCATTATTGCACTGTGGGTATATAAATGTATGAGTGCTGCATGTGTGTATGATGAACCTATGTTCCTCTTGTACCATTGTTTATTGGTGAAAAATCTATAATACTCTAGTGGTGCAAGACTGTCGCCATATTGTTGTTGTGTATTTGTTGAATATGTTTATCTGTAGATTCATTTTATATCCAATTCTTTACTTTTGATTTGTTTTGTGTAGTTTATTAATACTAGGTGCCTTAAGGAGAGTTACTCTCATAAGGCTCAGCCAGATAATATTATTTTCTCATGTAACATAAATCTATTGTAATCCACAGGCTAAATAAAATAATCTGAATCTGAATCCTCAATTATCACCTATTTGTCCACTTATTTTCATGATTTATCGGTTATTTTTCTCTCCCGCGGTAATGTAGCACAAGTGGGTTGCATAAAAGATTGTTATATA
The DNA here is from genome assembly GCA_032716605.1 of Paralithodes platypus. Classification (NCBI taxonomy): domain Eukaryota; kingdom Metazoa; phylum Arthropoda; class Malacostraca; order Decapoda; family Lithodidae; genus Paralithodes; species Paralithodes platypus. The sequence continues at coordinate 25,189,971 of CM064564.1, read as the reverse complement.
ACACTGAGACACCTCCCGGTTGCTTCAGTTAAGTCAGAGACAGCGAGAGGGGAGGGTGTGTGACTCGCTGGCTCACACCTGGGAATACGACCGGGTGGGGAATATTTACGATTTTCACCGCCCAAATGCTTTTCCCACTTATTTAATCGCTCATCAAGGTTCATATATTCATCATATACTGTATTTAAAATAAAAGCACATTGAAAACAAATATTGCTTTATATCGGAAGAATTACGAATTATGTCAGAATCAAAGGCTAGAAATTTACAAATAAGTTCCCTTGCCCCAAGGGCATTTTCGCGTTACCCGGGTTAATAAAAAAGCTCCAGTCAGTTTCTTTAACACATACGGTGCTGGCATATTTCTGCCATATTAGGGCTCATTCAGGCATTAAGCAAGTGTCTGAAAGAAATTAAATGTATTCAGCCCAAACCTAGAAGAATACGGCTTCAAAATTACACCAAAACGAGGTTCGTAGCTCGCAGGCTTCACCCGCAGCGCTATCATAGACATTCGCTATAATGAGCAATTATTGCTAATGTTACGACTGAGGTTTAAATATATCAGGGCTCTTATTCATTGGACTAGTAATGGCATAAATGCTACAACGGAAAGCGCTAGATCCAACCTCTGATGTATATTCCAGTGAACAAAGAACACAAATACTCTACAGAGTTCTATATGCAATAATAGGCTATCAAACTCTCAATAAATGTGCGTCTACTCTAGGCTTAATGTTATGTGAAAACAGCCTATTACTACCTATAACCGAAGGTGCTTGGTTATGGTATGCAAAGTAAGGTGGTAAGAGAAGTTACAGCTTACGTTACTTTAATCAATAAATGTCAGGCACTCCTGCATGAAAGAAAGTGCACTAAAGTCCTTCAACACTAACAAGGAATCTTCTTTAAATGTTAGATGCTATAAAGATGCTCGTATCGAAAATGGAACCCAAAAAGGCAGGCAGCGGAACAATGCTCGTGCAGGCTATGCACACAAAAAGGCAGAATATATAATGCCGTCGGAGCCAAGAATATCCTAAACACTACAACAATAATAATCGCCACGACAATGCAGTATTCCTATCAACAAAAAGAGCCTAAGTTGTTTGTGTCTCCATACATCAAACTAGGCTGCGAAATGCTTGTGTAATCATAAATGGGTATGCATAAAAAGAGTAATTAGGTTAATATACTTAATGTCTACTTTGACTGATAAAGTCTAGCTAGAGTCAATGATACGAGATACTGGTGCGCATGGCATGCCGCATAGCCTAGTGCAAATCTCAAGTCTGTGCGTCAAATATTACGTTATAGGGAAGGGTAGCTCTCTTGAGAAACCTTAATACCGAAGTATTAAGCGTTCTCCTGGCGTACCTCAAAGACAAACAATCGAGACTAAAACAGTGCAGAATGGTATAGGCAAAAAGCCCTCATTCGTGCATGCTCTACTCTCAATGGCACACAGACTAGAATTTACTCAATCAACTCCAGTTCTCAGGTATGTCGTGCAGCTTTTAACTAAAGCCAGCACTCATAGGAAACAATACCTTATAATATCAGACTCCTAGTCTAGCATTATCTAATCCAGCAGAACACTAATAATTATAGGACGCGGTACTTAAACAATATAAATGCCAACCAATGCTTCGTGATCCACTTATCTTAACAACTAACATACATGGGTTATATCAGACCTTAACGCACAATACAACTGGCCAGCATGAAGCTGATTTTTCAGAGCTAACCAGAGGGGATATAGTATTAATAAAAGGTGGTGAAAGATATGAAAAAAGAGAGAGGTAGGCAGAGGAAAAGATTCTCAGGTGCAGTACGGGGGACAGGTAGCAAGGGATAAGATAGATGCGTTCTAGAAACCAGATCTGAGGGAGAGAGTGGCGAGGACCCAGTATATATACCGGGACTAGGTCGAGCCGCGTGGGAAAAAAGCGGTAACAAGTCCTCTAGCCACTAGCAAGGGAGCTAGCAGCATGGTAAGGACCTCTCTCAACCAACCCCCACGAGGCAGCCAGCCGTGATGTCATCGAGCGGGGCAAAAACACTGCGCGCGCCCCTCTCACTCTGTTCTACTCTCTCTCTCTCTCTCTCTCCCAGATCCCATCATTACTAGTTAATGATAAAACATATACTTTACAATTAAATATATAAAGCCTTGACATGGGTGAAAACAAAGAGCCTTTCTGGACTGCCCATGACACAAGCTTTCATATGAAATAAAGCACACTCTAATACATAAACTGTAGCCCCATCCACTGCCCTGGCGATCCTAGCGAGTCACTGTAGGACAAGCCATGCGGTTCTAACGGAGTGGTTAACGTCACACCCCACCCAAGATTTTTCTCAGAGGCCCCAAGGCTCACAAAAATCTGATGGGTAGAACCCATGCTATATCTCTACTTCCCATCACCCAGCGGCAGTAAAATATCTGGCACAGTTCCTCAACAAAACATTTTACAAAATTATACCCCGCCCCAACACAATAGGTTAAATTATATGTAGTTATGCTCCTCAAGAGCGAGCTTCTCTAGCCCAGCATTCTGAGAGGAGTGCAACTCAGAATTACTGCTATAACATACTGAAAAAATTCAACTATCAAAGAAAGAGTTTTTATTTGATTTTTATGTTTTTAATTTGTTTATTTTGGCTGCACTATAGGGGCAAGCCTAGTTTTTTCTTCTATACCAAACGGTCAACTCCTGCTTTACGACCCAATACGCTGGGCTACAACCGCGAGCCAACAAGCACCAAGCGCAAAATACTATTCAAACTAAAGCAGGAGGCTACCCGTGTGTCAATCTACCCAGGATCATATACCCTTGAACGACCATCTGCAACCACGTTGTCACAACCGGCAATATGGCGTATGTCCAGGTTATATACCAGTAACCTTAGTGACCACCTGGTCAGCCTCATATTCCGATTGTGAAACTGGTCCAAGAACTTGAGAGGGTGATGATCTGGGTAAACTACAACGACCGGACCATAGGCTGGAACATAGACCTCGAAATGCGCCAGCGCAAGCACAACCGCCAGCAGCTCCTCCTCGACAACAGAGCAGCTCCCCTGGGCCGAATTGTACTTCTCCGAGCAGAAATTAACAGGATGCTCCAGCCCATCATCGTCCTTTTCCACAAGGACGGCACCAGCCCCCACACCACTAGCCTCCGTTGCTAGTTGGAAAGGTAGGCTAAAGTCAGGGGCCCTGAGGATCGGGTGAGTGGACAACAGGTGTTTTACTTCTCTAAACACCTTCTCACACTCAGGCGCCCATTTGAACTTCTTATCCTTCCAGTTATCCTCCACCTGAGCTTGACTGTCCCATTCTCCTTCTCCACCTTGACTGCTAAACGTCATCACAGGCACAGTGAGAGGCTCAGGGGGGTGCCTCCCATACTCCTTCATGAGATTAACGTGACATAACTGATTGCGCTTCCGTCTGTCTGGAGTGGCTACCAAGTAATCCAGGTCTGATAGCTCCTCAACCACCCTATAAGGACCAGCGTACTTCGCGGATAAGGGGTGACCTACAAGGGGCAGTAGAATCAACACCTCCTGACCCACGTGAAACTCCCTGAGTTCAACCTTGAGGTCGTACCTGTCCTTCCTGAGGGCCTGAGAGCTAGTCAAATTACGGCCAGCCAACTCCAGACTGCACAACATCCGTTCTCGACTGTTGAGGACACACTTGAGCATAGAACAAGGTTTTTCTGCACCCTCCCATACTTCTTCAACCATATGGAGAGGCCCTCTGACACGGTGTCCAAAGACGAGCTCATTAGGGCTGAATCCCAAACTCTCCCCAGGTACCTCCCGCACAGCAAACAAAACACATGGCAGGCCAAGATCCCAATCCTTCCCACTCTCAAAGCAACAACAACGAAGCACAGATTTCAAGGCTGGGTGCCATCGCTCTAACACACCCTGGCTCTCCGGATGATACGCAGATGACACAACCCCAACAATCCCATGCTGCGGCATTGCTTGAACAAAGAGGCTAGAAGTGAAGTTGGGTCCCTGGACTGACTGAACCCCCTGCGGGTAACCATACCGGGAGAAATACACTAGCAAACTTTGGACCACCGTCTTCGCCGACCCATTTCTCATAGGGTACGCGTCAGGGTACCTTGTTGCTACATCTCCCGACTGTGCATCACTGTCCTCCTTCAACTCTTTCGTCTTTTTAAGCCCATCCTCTGCCCCTTCAGGAACAGTTACTGGGTCTTCTCCATACTCGAAATGTGGTCCTAATAATGAGTCCCCGAGAAGGTCCGTTGACACTAAACTCTCAACCGCATCAACTTTCAACCCCTTCTCGGTACCCTTCCTCCGCTGATCTAAAGACTGTTGACCAGAATGTGACTCCCTGGATGCAGAATCTCCGGTGACAACACACGCCATAGGCTGCCCCGGACACTTCTCAACCCACTCCTGCTCCTCCCTACTCACGTCGGCCGGCTTCTCGGCAACGACCAAGGGTGGAGCCTCAGAAGTAGGTCCCGCAAAGTCGTTGCCGAGAAGGAGGTCGACGCCCCCAACAGGTAACTTCTCCACAATTCCTACATCCAGGTCATGAGTCACACCATCAACTTCCACCTTCATTCTTACAAGCGGGTATGACCTTGTCGCATTAACTCCCTGAACCACAACCACCCGCGCCGTATTGACAGGTTTACCAGTGAAATTTCTCAACAGTGTTTGCGATGCCCCAGTGTCACGCAAAATTCTCACCTCATGTCTTCTACCCCCCCACTCCACACAACCGAGTCCCCTGTGGTCACTAAAGGCATCACGGACAGGGAATAAGCCTTCCGGATCCTTCTGCACTGGCAGTGTATTTACCTCGGAAGAAACGCCTCTAACAAACTCCGATGTCCTCTTGAACACTCCAATGCCGTGAGCAAAAGACACGGCTGCCGGAGGAGGTCGACTAGGGCACTCATTTGCCTTATGACCCTCCTGGTGGCAACTAAAACACATAAATTTCGGTTTCGGCTTATACTGTGATGTAAAAGGCCCCTGACTTTTCACATACGGTGTGGTGTAAGGTTTGGATTCAGTTTTAGTTTCATGGCTCTTCTGTTTAAATGTGTCATTGTTACGGGGAGGGGGAGGATAACGGTCCTTAGCACTTACATCGTACTTCTGTGAGGACCCGCAACCCCGAATCAACGACAGCCGTCGATCAGCTATTTCTGCTGCTTCGACTAGAGTTCTTGGGTTTTTCTCCTTTAAGTTCAAAGTTAGATCACCGCCCGTGCTCTTAAAGAACTGCTCCAACATCATCAACGGCTTAACTCCATCAAACGTTGTTACCTTCTCAGATCGGAGCCAGTTCCCCATAGCATCGGACAAGTCCCGGGCGTGTTCCAAAAAGGTGCTATCTCTTCCCTTAGTTACACCCCGGAACTTCAAACGGTACGTTTCTGGTTGCAGTTCGTAAGCCCTCAGGACAGCCTCCTTGAGATCCTCATACACAATACATGACTCCAAAGGTAACGCATCGTAGGCTTTAAGACCCTTGCCTATTAATCTAGAGGATACAAGTGCTGCCCATTTATTCTCTGGCCACTGGTGTTCCCGACACTTCTTCTCAAAGCGTGCGAAAAATTCTGTAACACCACTCTCATCAAACACCGGAACCAGTTTCAATAAGTGCGAGAGAGATTGATCATGAGCACGGTTACCAGCCCCAAGTCGCTGTCCCGTTGTCTCTACTCACGACTTCTCTACGTCCCTGTCGGCACAGTACCTAGTCGACTCAGCTTGGATTTTTGCTAGCTCTATTTGCTGCTCACCTGCCCTGATAGCCTTTCTCTCTTCGATCTTAGCTAATTCGAGCTGAAGCAATAATTCTGGAGATAACCCTTGAGGAAGTGAAGGTGCTACAATGTTTGAAATTACCGGTGGTCCCCCCAGGGGCAACCCACCCTGCCAGTCACCACCCAACTGCGGAAGCGTACCCGAGGTCGGCAAACTACTGGGATGGCTGGGAGTCGAGTGTAGGGGAAGCATGGCCGAAGGGCTCTGAGCACTCAACCCATCTCGCTCACCAGTCACCCTGCCCAGTACACACGTTATCAAGTTATCCTTGGTCATGCTGCTAGTAACCGCATGACCGATAGCTGTGGCCAGGCATTGAAGACCGTACCGATCCATACCCTCCAACCGCTCGGCAGTAACAGGCCATTGCAAAAATATCCTAGCATCCTCCTCACAGTTCACACGATTAACCCATTCATCATGCTGCTGTTCCTCAGTTTCGACATTACGTACTGTGTCTCCATTCTCCTCTGATCCGGTATAAGACATGATGCTCACAAAAATTTCCCACCTCAATCTTCAGAAAAGAAGTACCCCAAACTCTTATACATCAATATACACACAACAATTCTCGGAAATACTCAAGGGCTATACTATGTTGCAAAAAACAATTATTCTTGCTGATCCCCGCAAAATATTCTCCAAAACAACAAATGTTCCCTGCTAATAAATGTAGGTTCACCAAATCCTAGGTAAGGTCGCCATTTGTTACGACTGAGGTTTAAATATATCAGGGCTCTTATTCATTGGACTAGTAATGGCATAAATGCTACAACGGAAAGCGCTAGATCCAACCTCTGATGTATATTCCCAGTGAACAAAGAACACAAATACTCTACAGAGTTCTATATGCAATAATAGGCTATCAAACTCTCAATAAATGTGCGTCTACTCTAGGCTTAATGTTATGTGAAAACAGCCTATTACTACCTATAACCGAAGGTGCTTGGTTATGGTATGCAAAGTAAGGTGGTAAGAGAAGTTACAGATTATGTTACTTTAATCAATAAATGTCAGGCACTCCTGCATGAAAGAAAGTGCACTAAAGTCCTTCAACACTAACAAGGAATCTTCTTTAAATGTTAGATGCTATAAAGATGCTCGTATCGGAAATGGAACCCAAAAAGGCAGGCAGCGGAACAATGCTCGTGCAGGCTATGCACACAAAAAGGCAGAATATATATAATGCCGTCGGAGCCAAGAATATCCTAAACACTACAACAATAATAATCGCCACGACAATGCAGTATTCCTATCAACAAAAAGAGCCTAAGTCGTTTGTGTCTCCATACATCAAACTAGCCTGCGAAATGCTTGTGTAATCATAAATGGGTATGCATAAAAAGAGTAATTAGGTTAATATACTTAATGTCTACTTTGACTGATAAAGTCTAGCTAGAGTCAATGATACGAGATACTGGTGCGCATGGCGTGCCGCATAGCCTAGTGCAAATCTCAAGTCTGTGCGTCAAATATTACGTTATAGGGAAGGGTAGCTCTCTTGAGAAACCTTAATACCGAAGTATTAAGCGTTCTCCTGGCGTACCTCAAAGACAAACAATCGAGACTAGAACAGTGCAGAATGGTATAGGCAAAAAGCCCTCATTCATGCATGCTCTACTCTCAATGGCACACAGACTAAAATTTACTCAATCAACTCCAGTTCTCAGGTATGTCGTGCAGCTTTTAACTAAAGCCAGCACTCATAGGAAACAATACCTTATAATATCAGACTCCTAGTCTAGCATTATCTAATCCAGCAGAACACTAATAATTATAGGACGCGGTACTTAAACAATATAAATGCCAACCAATGCTTCGTGATCCACTTATCTTAACAACTAACATACATGGGTTATATCAGACCTTAACGCACAATACAACTGGCCAGCATTAAGCTGATTTTTCAGAGTTAACCAGAGGGGATATAGTCTTAATAAAAGGTGGTGAAAGATATGAAAAAAGAGAGAGGTAGGCAGAGGAAAAGATTCTCAGGTGCGGTGCGGGAGACAGGTAGCAAGGGATAAGATAGATGCGTTCTAGAAACCAGATCTGAGGGAGAGAGTGGCGAGGAACCAGTATATATACCGGGACTAGGTCGAGCCGCGTGGGAAAAAAAGCGGTAACAAGTCCTCTAGCCACTAGCAAGGGAGCTAGCAGCATGGTAAGGACCTCTCTCAACCAACCCCCACGAGGCAGCCAGCCGTGACGTCATCGAGCGGGGCAAAAACACTGCGCGCCCCCCTCTCACTCTGTTCTACTCTCTCTCTCTCTCCCAGATCCCATCATTACTAGTTAATGATAAACATATACATTACAATTAAATATATAAAGCCTTGACATGGGTGAAAACAAAGAGCCTTTCCGGACTGCCCATGACACGAGCTTTCATGTGAAATAAAGCACACTCTAATACATAAACTGTAGCCCCATCCACTGCCCTGGCGATCCTAGCGAGTCACTGTAGGACAAGCCATGCGGTTCTAACGGAGTGGTTAACGTCACACTAATGTCGCGTTACATTTGCCTTTGGCAGTGCTGTATATCTCGCGAGAGTATGACTCATACTGGCTGGGGGAAGAATGGGTGGCCTGTCATGCTCCCGTTCTCTCGCCCTAGATTCTACTGGCTTTAAGGTGCTTTTAAAGCCTGTAAATTGCCATGGCGTTCCAGAACGTCTCCCGCAGTCAATGGGTTAAACATTGCTCTAAGTTTTAGTAAGTTTGCTGGGGGGAAAGGGAATAGAATATGCCCCACGTGCCTTCTGCGTGTCGTGAGAGGCGACTAAAGAGGTTGGCTCGGTCGGCTTGCGACCTTCACCCGGAAAAAATACCTAAGCAAAGAAAAACGAACGAACAGCCTCGGATGCGGACGGAACCTATGTTGACCCACCACGACCGAATAAGGACATTCCTTCGTACATTCTGAGAATGGCTACATGGAATGTTAGTGGCATGAATGATGGCACAAAAGAGAGAGAGGTTCTGGAAGTGCTAGTGAATGCCAGGCTGGATGTATGTGGAATGACAGAGACCAAATGGAAAGGTTCAGATGTGAGAGAGTGGGAGTGTGGAATGGGTGTGTGTGCTGGAGTGAGTGAAGGAACAGCGAGAGAAGGTGCGTGTATGTTTGTAAGTAGCAAATGGAAGGAATGTGTAAGAGAGTATGGGTCTGTGGGTTCAAGGATTGTGTGGGTGAGAATGAAAGTAGGAATACTAACGTGGGTGATTGTGTGTGTGTATGCCCCGACAGAGGATAAACTTGAAAGAAAGAAAGAGGAGTTCTGGATGAATGTGGCGCCGTGCCTGGAGAAGTTTGACAAGAACGAAAGAATATTTCTGATTAGGGATATGAATTGTTAGGTGGGTGATGGGAAAGTTGAGGGAGTGGTGGGAGGGTGGGGGGTACCATCAGAGGTGAATGGGAATGGTAGTGCACTTGTGGACGTATGTGTGGGGAGGAGGCTGTGGATAGCCAACACCTTCTTCCGACAGAGAATGATCCACAGGTACACGTGGAAACGAGTGTAGACGATGGAGGATGAGACATTGGTGGAACGCAAGTCATTGATTGATTATGTATGTGTGGATGAACGAATGAAGAAATCTGTGATGGATGCTAGGGTGTATAGGGGTATTGGAGGGGGTCTGCCTGATCATTATGTAGTGGTAGCTAAGGTTAGGATACAACAGAAGTGGGAGAGGAGAGCTGGAGGGAGGCGAGAGGAGGGTGGAATGGTGAGGAGGGTGGAGAGGTTGCAGGAGGAGGAAGTCAGGGAGGAGTACAGGAGAGCAGTGGAAAGACGACTACGTGGGTTCGACCTGGAAGTTATGGAGGAAGTGGAGGAGATGAGCAAGGTGTTTAAGGATGAGATCTGTGCAGCATGTGAGGAGGTGTGTGGAGTGAGGAGAAGAGGGAGGGGAGTGAAAGGTACACAGCATGGTGGACAGAAGAGGTAAGAATAGCTGTGGAAGAAAAGAAGAAAGCATATAGAGAGTGGTTGGGTAGTAGAGGGAATGAAGATTTCGAGAGACAGAAACGAGCAAGGTACGTGAAGAGTAAGAGGGTGGTGAAGAGAGTAGTGAAGGAAAGTAAAAGAAGAGTAGATGAGGAATTTGGAAGGAATCTGAATGTAAAATGGAGGGAGAGTAAGAAACTGTTCTGAAAAGAAGTCAAGAAAGTTAGGGAAGGTAGCAAGGGAAACAGTAAGGGTGTGAAAGATAAGAATGGGAGAATGCTAGCCGAGAAGCAAGAGAGAGTCGAAAGATGGAGGGAGTACTTCAATGAGTTGCTAAATGTAAGGAATGAAGAGCCAGCAAACATAGCTGGGTATGGTATGGGAGGGAGAAGAAGAGAAGTTGTGGAGAAGGAGGTGGGGATCAGGAGGTCAGAAGTGTGGGAAGCCATGACAAAAGTGAAGTTGGGGAAAGCACCAGGAACAGATGGAGTGTGTGGAGAAATGATGAGGTATGGTGGTGAGATAGTGATCGAATGGGTATGGAAAATGTGCAAACTAGCATGGGAGAAGGGGAGTGCACCGATGACTGGAAGACTGGCATAATAATCCCCCTATATAAGGGCAAAGGAAAAAGAGGAGTGTGTGGTAACCACCGAGGAATATGTCTTCTAAGCGTAGTAGGGAAGGTATACAGTAGGGTAGTGATTGAGAGAGAGAGAGTGAGAACGGAGAAATGGATAGGCGACGAGCAAGGAGGTTTTAGGAAGGGAAGAGGATGCGTAGATCAGATTTTTACCCTGAATTGTGTTGTGGAGAAATATCTGGAGAAGAAACAAAAGGTGTATGTTGCCTTTATGGACTTGGAGAAGGCCTATGGCAGAGTGGATAGAGAAGGTTTGTGGAAAGTACTTAGAATATACGGAGTAGATGGCAAGTTGCTGAAAGCAGTGAAGAGCATGTATGAGGGTGCAAAGGCGGCAGTACGTGTGGAGAGTGAGCAGAGCGAGTTCTTTGACCTGAATGTTGGTTTGAAACAGGGGTGCGTGATGTCCCCGTGGTTGTTTACTGTATATATGGATGGAGTCATGAAAGAAATACTATCAAGAGCAGTGGATGTTGGTGTATCGCTGAATAGGGAAGGAATTGAGTGGAAGCTACCTATACTGCTGTTTGCGGATGATACAGTTCTGATGAGTGATAATGAATGGGAGTTGCAGGGTCTGGTAAATGAGTTTGGAACAGTGTGCGAAAACGTAATTTGAAGGTAAATGCGGGGAAGAGCAAGGTTATGGTCTTCGAAAGGGGTGAAGTCACAGAGTGTGAGGTGAAGCTGAACGGTAAGGCTATGGAGATCGTCAATTCTTTTAAGTATCTGGGCAGTGTGTTGAGTAAAGATGGGACTATGGATGAAGAAGTGCGGGAGAGGGTACAACAGGGGAAGAGGGTTGTAGGAACGCTGAAAGAAGTAACAAGAAATAGGGTGGTTAGTATGGAAGTGAAGAAGTCCTTGCATGACAGTGTGGTAATCCCGACACTGACTTACGGATGCGAAGCATGGACGTTAGTTGAGAGACTCAGACCAAGAGTGAGAGCAGTGGAAATTAATTACCTAAGAAGTGCGTGCGGAGTTAAATGGCGGGATAGACAGACTAATGAGAAAGTAAGAAGGAGGTGTGGTGTGGAGGTAGATGTGCTGGAAATTGTGAAAAGGAACAACTTGAGATGGTTCGGCCATATGGAACGTATGGAAAGCGAGAGAATGAATAATAGGGAGTACGAGAGCGAGGTGGAGGGACAGAGAGGGAGAAGTAGACCGAAAGAAAGGTGGAAGGATGGAGTGAGGAAGTATATGAACGAAGGCGGTGCTGGTTGGGGGGAGGGGCATCGACTGACTGGGGACAGAGGTGCATGGGGGAGGTTCGTTCATGGCCACCCCTTCGGGCATCACAGCGTCGGGCAATAGATAGATAGATAGATAGAAATTAGGGACTTTCTCGATGCTGCTATTTGATTCGTTACTAGTAAACTTTAAACTGAAAGTTATCGTACGATGGTCGCTGTTACTGAATTCATCACCAACATTCAAATTCTCTATTAATTCTTCTTTTGTTGAAAGTACAAGGTTAACCCTTTAAGGACGGGGCCATTTGTTGATATGACCTAGCTGCCAGGCGGGCATATTTACCCAAAACGAGCTTCATTCCATGTTCTTTTTCATGTATAAACAAGAGCCAGAGCGTAATACAATTACATATCCCTGAAAGGGCGATAATAGAGCTATCCAATGATACCTGAATCATCCTTGTACGACCACGGGTTATCCTGTAGCGATCAGGCAACCGGAGTTGAAAATACCCTAAATAAGGTAATCTCGTCAGTTTTTTCCTTATCTCGGAAGGCCAGGTGTGTGTAGGGAGGCGGCGGTGGTCCCAGACGCGGCCCAGTGGTGGTGCCGAGTGGTCAGAGTTCGCCTATTATCCTCCCAAGGCGCGGACTCTCTCTCAGAGCCCCTTATGTGCTCAGAATGCCGCCCGTCATATGACGGGTACCGGAGGATAGTCCATTTATCTCTCACCTGTCATGTGACGGTCACCGCGGTTCGAGTGTTAAGAATGTTTTTACCACTGGTCGGCGATTGAACAAATTTGATGAAGCGAACTCTCTTGCAAGTTTGCATAAGTCATGTCTGGAGTGTGAAGTAAGAGTATCGCCCCACTTGGTCACAGATAAATTAAAGTCGCCAAAAAATATGGAATCTTGTGAGTTACCAACATCTGCAATTTGTTCGTAAATTTATCGGTCAGTTTGCAATGATTGAGCTGGAGGCCTGTATAATAATGCAAGTTTATTTGTGTACCTTTATTATTCTTATTTGCACAAAGGATGTGTCAATGTTCACAATTTGAGGTTTAGACAAGAGGGTCGTGTTAAGATTTACTATGATCACAAGTAAAATGCCACCTCCATTTGTATCTATTCGGCTTTTCTCAAAAAGTACATAACCGGGAACTGAATTATCTGCTAAAAAGACTCTGTCTTCTGTATTGAGCCAAAATGTTGTTATGCCAATCACGATTATTTGTTTATCTATAAAGCTGGTGTCACACTAGCGAGTTACAAATAGATAGATAGATAGATAGATTAATTGAACAATAACAACAACAAACAGGAGTGAACCGAGTGGTATTATGCTTTTCGCCGGTTTCTGACGGTAGCAATACAATAGCGCTATTAAATGTAATCTAAATAGTCCCATTTCTCTCTCTCTCTCTCTCTCTCTCTCTCTCTTTCATATCGAATATGCCTCCGCCCTTCGCAAGTAGTAATGCCTCCGAGCTGATATTTATTGGTAATAAATGAAAAGTTACTGGGTTTGAGAGGGGATCAAGGGAGGGAGGGGGTCAGGAGGGGAAGGGAGTGGGGGGTGGAGCAAATGGGGTAGAAGATGGGTAGAGGACTTAGAGGGTAAAGGGTTATACTGTAGAGAGGAAGGGCAGCAAGGGACGAGCTTAGAGGGAACGGGGAGAGAGACAGAACTGTGGAGAGATTGAAGAGCAACAAGCAGAATTTATTATTTTATATAGTTGTTTCTAGTAGTAAATATGGATGAGAAAAATAGTGTAAAATAAGGAGAGTCAATACATATAAGTAGAGCCAGTTACAGGTGTAATGTAAATGTATGCAGAAATGTGTCATGGTTGTGGTTTTAATGGAGGATTACATTAGTTATTGTATCACTATATTTTCATTGTGCGTGTGTGTGTTTGTTTAATTGAGCGATATTAGATACAATGTAATGTAACGGAATTTAAGTAGATATTGCCATAAACTATTTGTCAATAACCAGGCAACAACTAAGTACGAAAACAAACGAGTCACAAATACATTCTACGATACACAAAGACAGATAAATGGGACGGATATTGTGAAGGATACTGTTTGTTTTCCTTCAGCTGACGGTAAATCCTCATGTCAGATTACTCGGTTATTGCAAACATGTTATAGCCAAATATGTTGTTAATTAAGAACACTTGGCAATATCTTAATATATCATTTTCACATTTACCTATTAATATCGATAAATTGGATACTAAGGGGTTCAACTTACTGTCACCTGGATAAAAACAGACTAAAAGTATGTAAACAAACGACTCAGGAACATAATTAACGATGCACAAAGACAGATGAAGGGTACGGATATTGTGAAATATCATCATGGTGAGTTATGATCCCAAGGCCTGGAAGAATAATGAGTCTAAATATAAAGTCGGAGAGGTTGGGAGAGAGGCATCTTGACCAGGATTCGAACCCACTCAATAAGGTATGTTTGTGAGAGTGGGCATGGTATCCACTCGACCGTTCATGGTTGAGTGGATACGGTGCCCACTCTCACAGACATACCTGAGTGGTTTCGAATCCTGGTCATGATACCGGAATAATGAGTATTTGTCGTGTATGAGAAAATGGTGAAATACATTATGGCAAGTTAAAATGATTTAATTATCGAGAAATATTATGGCGTAATAAAATTGCAAGCCCCATGAGCTATAGTACATACTCTCTCTCTCTCTCTCTCTCTCTTTCTTTCTCTCTCTCTCTTTCTCTGGTGTGTTTGTTTGTTTATTTGTATATTCCATCGTTATATCTATAATAAGGCTGTATATCTGTGTTTTTTTGTTTTTTTTAATATTCCAACTACTACCTCTCGGGCATAGGCTGATAGCCTTTACACTCTACCCCTGAACAGGGTGAGGCCCGTGAGGTCTTGTTCCAGTCTAGGGAGTGAGACATGCGAAGCACGTATTCACGGCTCGAACCCAACTCCATCTCTGAAGCTGCTTCGCCTCTGCGCTTCACAGTCTCACTCCCCAGGCTCGGACCTTCACTCTCAAAACGCCACCTATTGAGCAATTAACTCACTAGGCATTGCCCCCCTGTAGCATATTTTGAATATGGGATTATTCATACAGTGCTATTTAATCAGGGAACAATGAGGGTATTTTGTTTTGGCATTGTGGTGTGCTGTGGTAATGCACTGAAACTAGGTACAGCACAATAATATCTTCCCATTGACATATTGGGATTCGAACCCGGGTCCATTGGATTACCAGTCCAGTGGCAAGACCACTCTGCCACACCTCCCCTTTTTTCATTTACACTTCATAGTATATTAAAACAAAGTTAGTATCTTTGTACAGTATTTATGTAAATGGAATCCCGTCAATTATTATCATAATTTACATAATATTTATATATATATATACATAAATATATCTCATATATGGGTAAGTTTAACTGGATCTACGTTGGTGGTCCTTGTGGTCATCAATAACTAACAACATTATGACGGAATACATTGTTGTAGTGCTGCTGAACAAAGGGAATAATTGTAGGCTATGGTGATGAATGTGACGGTGATGGTGATGAATGGGGGGTAATTGGTGATGTTGTGAATGGAATTATGGGCATGTTCCCACCAAACCCGTAATGAGACAATTTCTGACGCAAATTGTTCAGTCGGTTACATTAGAACACACTACATGGAAAGACAGCCGCATTATCTCAGCCGTATAAACTGCCACACCAGATTATGTCTGATATAATCTGGTGGTGCTCGCTCATATTGGTAAATTATTCCATGTAATTTTTGTCTGATGTAACTGATCTAATATTTTGCGCCAGAATATATCTGGTTCCGGGGATGGTGCGAACACACCCTAAGGGTGGTATTCTTAAACAATTGTTTCCTTTCGCAGCGCCTGATACCGAACAAATATTGTGGGAATGAACTTTGACTACAGAGATTATATGGATTCGCATTTACATTTCTAAAGGTAACGTAATTTTTTAGATGATATCGTCCAATAACAGCACTACGAAAAGGTAGAATTGTTTAAGAATACGATCGTAACATTGACTGCTGATGTTGGTGAGGTAGAGACATTCACAGTTCCTAAAGCAAGTGTCACACTATGCGGAATTAAGTGCCGACGCTCCACGACTTAAGGAGTGGTGATAGAAGGGGGAGACCACTGCCTAGTAATGTAGGTGATCAAGGGACGGGACGCCCACGGCGGGTACTATGGACATACACACCGCCTAAAGCTCGGTTCACACATGCACGAATTAACGTCCCTTCCGGCTACGACCAAAAAAATAGGCAGGACGGCATCAATCTGGAGGCCCCATGGTATACATGCACGAATTAATGTCCCGTCCGTCCCCGACCCCTTTTGCTTGGTTCACACATGCACGAATTAACGTCCCGTCCGTCCCTGACCCCTTAATTCGCCTGCAAACGAGCAAGGACGCCGGCATAATCGCCTATGGTCGGTACACGGACGTGCGGTGCCGCCAGCTCACGTGACGCGACGGTGACACATCGCCGACTCTCCTTCCAATGTTTTTTTGCCGCCGTTCTCATCCCGTTCGTCGGCGTCTAGACGCTGACTGCTCCCGTGTGTGTCCCGTGGGTGTCCCGGCCTGACACGTTTTGTGGCAGTTGTCCCGGCCCACGTCGACTATTTTATGCATGCACAAAGTGTTCGTGGCCTCCCGCCCCGCGTCCCGTGTGCTGGTGACACCACACGTCCCTGTACCGACCATAGGCGATTTTGCCGGCGTCCTTGCCCGTTTGCTGGCGAATTAAGAGGTCAGGGCCGGACGGGACGTTAATTCGTGTATGTGTGCTCCGAGCTTAACGGCAACTGGACGGCTTCGTGCGTCAACCATGCAAGACCTAAGGGAGATAAATGATGCTGCCGGGGCAGCGTCATGCACCATAGCGCGCAAACTGGATGGCGACAATGCTCCTGACGAGCAGCGCCTATAGGAGGTAGGGCTGCGCCTATAGATACTACGGCGGCGATGGACAGTCACACTTGACTCTAACCGAGGCAAACCGGTCCGTCGGAGGCTACGTTTTTGTGTGTGTGTGTGAGGGGGGGGTGTATTAAGCTTTAGATCTAGGGAGAAAATAAAAAGATCCATAAATGAGCAAATAAATACGCCCATCTCCCCTTAATTAAGTGGCTCTTAGAGTAATTGGTAAAACAAGGCCATTTATAGTTAACCCTTTCAGTACCGGTGATGCCTTTCTCGTTATAGTCTGGCAACTATTAGGTTATTATATTATGATTACGAAGGGCCTGTAGCAATCACAAGACCTCCATTCCTCTCATTTATATCTCTTAACTACCACAGACCGTTCTTAAGCTGCATAAAATCGTCTAAGTTGGGCAGAACTAAGGCAAAACAGACGCCACCGCTATTGAAAGGGTTTATAGATAGTCACTCGTTGATGGGATCAGATTAAGGGGACAGTGATGATTTTGGGGGGTCTATTTATTTATTTATTCATATATTTTTAGTTTCCTCGCTAGACCTCCATCAAGCTTTAATAAAACACCCCCAAGACCATCTATCAACGATGTCCCGTGCGGCGTTGCCAGGTCGCGGACTCACGGTATGCCCTCCCGCTATGTCCCCGCCTGGGTGCTACCGGGTCGCTGTCTGATGGCGACCTACCTTATAGCGGCGTCTGACACAGACAGGTCGGCGCCCTTGTACCCTCTGACGCCCACTGGACGCCGCCCGACGCCGCCCGCCTACCGTCCCCATCCCATCCATGTCCTTGACCTCAGCTACCGCCGACTCAGCTTATCAGAGTTGTTCATGTCAAACTTTTCCTGAGGCCCCTGACGACCTCTCTCGACGCCTCTTGAGTTGGCGCCCACCCACGTCGTGCGGCAAATTAGGCAAAGACCTCGTTACGACCCTTAAGTCGTGGAACGTCGGCACTTAATTCGGCATAGTGTGAAACTTGCTTTAAACGTTAGCCCCCCTGGGTCTAGCTTCTGGTTAGACTCTGAGCTCTTAAAGGTCTTTCTGTTCGCCAGGTCACGGTAGTTTCAATAGTAACGAACACCTTAACTCACAACGTATCAGAATTTCGAATACTGGCTCGAATATCGATAGTTTAGATTTAGATAATCTTTTCTTGCCCCTCTATGCATTCCATTGTTATCAAAATGTGGTAAAATCTTCTTGTCTTGATAGAGTATTGGTTAGTGCACGGAATTTTGGTGTGAGTATCATAGATTCGAATCCTTGAAGAACCACATGTATTCATAAGTTTATTTTGTTTCATTTATTAGCCTTATTTGAAAGTTAATTAGTGGGTTGGTGATTATTTGAATACAATAGTGGACATAATGGACTAGTTAATGGTATACCTGATATGAGGTTCACATTTATGTATTCCTATAAATATAATGCTTAGCTTTAACTGATCCGAGCTACTTGATATACCGCTAATTAAACACGCAAACCGAACGCTATTGAATGACATGGGAAGTATTATATTTGATGTCTGCATTCATTATTACTGTATTATTATAAGTATTTTATTAGTATTAGTATTACAAGAAGTAGTAGTATTAATACAATTATTACACACATACATAGAGAGAGAGAGAGAGAGAGAGAGAGAGAGAGATTAACTTCACAATATTCATAACAGTGTTTGTATCCCATTCAAGGAATTAGATACTTTTGCGCCGCAATTTCGGAATACAATAGCTCTCTCTTTTTCTCTCTCCTCTCTCTCTCTCTCTCTCTGATCGATTATGGCTATAATTGGAAAGTTACTGAGGCTGCGATTATCGTCATATATAAGGTGTTACCATGTGGTTATGAGAAAGAAGCCATCATAAGATTAATCCCCAAACCCGGAAAAAACCCTCACTACACTGAAAACCAAAGGCCAATATCTCTACTTGAAGTACCTGGAAAAATCTTGGAAAAAGTCATAAACAAAAGACTCAGAACACACATGAACACAAACACCCTATACAATAACACACAATTCGGATTCAGAGAAGGCAGAGGAACAACTCATGCATTAGCACTAGCCACTGAATTAGTTGCCAACAACAAAGCCTACAAAGGCCAATGCCACATCATCCTGAGGGACATCTCAAAAGCCTTTGATAAAGTCTGGCACTTAGGATTGAAATTCAAAATCCTCAATTTAAACTTACCAATAATAATAGAAAAACTATTCTGTAATTTCCTAGATGACAGAAAAACAAAAGTAAAAATCAAATCAACCCTGAGTGACAGTTTTACAATTGGCTGTGGGGTCCCACAGGGATCAGGTCTCTCTCCACCTCTCTTCATAAACTACACTTCAGATACACCACCTTCACAAACAGGCACAAACATTTCATACGCAGATGATATAACACAGATTGTAGGATACGCAGGACCATCAAGGGCAATAATGGCAAGAAAAACAATAAGAGAAGCAGAAATAATTAACAACTATGAAAAATAATGGAATATGAAAACAAACACTAATAAATTCACAATAATTCAACTTGCAGTAAAAAACAAGGAACAAATTATAATAAACCAAGAAATAATTGAAAATAAAAATGCAGGTAAAATCTTAGGACTTCATATAAGCACCACGGGCTATATAAAACATGCAACAGAAAGAAAGAAACAAGCCAATGTTGCCCTACATAAACTATATAGATTTAGGGAAATGGGAACACAAATTAAAACCCATCTTGTAAAAGCAATAATACTACCTATTCTTGATTATCCACCAATTCCAACTCACACACTAAGTAGAACGCAACTAAGGAAACTACAAAAAATACAAAACAAAGCACTAAGATTTGCCACAAATCAGACATATCCTTATACAATGACAACACGACAAATACACGAGGCAACAAACACACTTCCACTTAACATCCGGCTTCACAATCAAGCTAAACAAATATGGGCACATCTAGACAATCTAGAGGACCCAACATTAGAGAAAATAAAAGAAGACCAAGAAGTAATAGAAGAAAGGCAATTTCACAAATGGTTCCCAAGCAGTCTCAAAATAATAAATAACATAATAGAACCTGAACCTATCTATTAAGGCATCATAACAAAGAAAGAAACATCTTTTAAAATTAAAAATATCAAAACAACTTAAATAAAACGTAAAGTATCAAACTAAAATTAAGTCAAACACATAGTTTTTAGCTAGCTACACAAGAAGAACACTAAAAACACACCACTTGCAACAAAACAAAACAAATATACAAAAACACAGCAAGGTGGTATGCCCGCCAACTTTTACTCTCCTCCTTTCCTTCATATTTCTGACTTTACCTCTCCCCGCCCACACCTCCTCCTTCCTCCCCTTCCCCTGCTAGGGGAAAAAAAAACAAAAAAAAAAAAAAAAAATGAGAGAGAGAGAGAGAGAGAGAGAGAGAGAGAGAGAGAGAGAGAGAGAGAGAGAGAGAGAGAGAGAGAGAGAGAGAGAGAGAGAAAGAGAGGTAGGTAGGTAGGTAGGAATGGGGGAGGGGGCGTAAACAGACGGGATAATATTGTCAACAAATGATCGGCCTTGGGTCTGGAAGCAGTCTGAGTGAACCAAACACAGTCACAGGACCACTCCATACTGTACTGTTAGGAGAACTGGAAACACACACACAACATAAAATCATGTTTAAAGTTTGGGTAAATATTACTTCTAGGGAGAGTAATTTAATGTTCTTATATAGCTTCCATATATTACATTAGGGTGAGGGCTGGTCCTATCCAGAGTGAGGTTTGGCATCCTCTACCCAACCTTAGCCGTTTCAGTCTATCTCTTGCTGTCCTACCTTTCCTTCTGGGGGCAGGTGGCTAGGAATCCTCCTTCCCTTGTAAAAATCGACACCTAAATGAGGCAAAACAAACTTTAAATCTCCATACTAATGGAGCGAACGTCTTAAAACCACAAAACTATTGGGGTTAAACGTGAGGGAGAAAGGGGGAAAAACATAAACCGGAAACCTTCCCTTAACCAATTTTAAAAGTTTGTGACTGAGTTCTCTGTCACGTGAACACGCACGTCTAATAATGATCATTACCTCAGTTATGCGATATTATAGTTTACATAGTAGTAAACAAAGCATAATCCTATAGTCTATTAATTATAGGTTACTTTATCACTAGCTTCTATAATTAAAACAAACCACTATAGTAATCGAGCTATTATTTCTACCATTTGGGAAGAGGTTACCAGGGAAGAGGTGTGGAAGTTTACAGCTCATTTGCTCTAGCCCTTTTTGAGTTACAGAGGTTAGGATTAATGAATGTTGACCTACGTTTAATGGACAGGGTGTAGTTTCATTTGTATATCATTTTTTTTATTTTATTTTTTTTCTATATTCCAACTTACTTCCTCTCGGGCATAGGCTGAGAGCCTTAACATTCACTGCTTTACAATGAACAGTGAAGCCCGTGAGGTCTTGTTCCAGTCTAGGGAGTGAGACATGTGAAGCACGTAGAGTACAATGAGCACCTGCCATCTTGCCTTCACATGAGTGCACGGTGCTCACTCATGGCCCGAAACGACCCCATCTCTGAAGCCACCTCGTTCCCGTGCTTCACTGTCTCACCCCCTACACTCGGACTCTCACTCTTACACACACACAACGCCACCTGTTGAGCAGATCACTCACCAGGCATTGCACCCCTTTAGCATATTTTGAATATGGGAATATTCATACAGTGCTATTTAATCAGGGAACAATGAGGGTATTTTATTGACGTTTCGGTGGGCTTGTGGTAATGCACTAACACTAGGTACAGCACAAATTCCATCCCAATAATATCTTCCCATTGATACATCGGGATTTGAACTCGGGACCTTTGGATTACCAGGCCAGTGGCAAGACCACTCCACCACACCTCCCCTATATCATATAGTATATTGTACGTTATTTTCGCCCCTTAATTAAAGATCCAATCTTAAAGACGTTTATGTTCATTATTATAAGTCAGCAAGATCATATACATCTGGTATTGAATATTCGTATTCATATTCCGAGAGAGTGTTCTAGTTTCATATATTATGAAATATAGATATATTGACTTATAAATATCAACACAGACCAATATCAATTTGAGCTAATAAAGACAACAGGGACACGAACAATTGTAAATTCTCTGACCAACTATTACAGAGTTAATAAACAGCGATATATACGAGCTTCCACTATAATAACAATACAATGACCAACGTTATCACAAAGCTGTATTTATTATCGTAATATATATTCAAGAGGTTATGAACTTTGGTTTAGATTAACTTACGCTTGAGGTGTGGGTGTGTGGGTGTGTTTATATGTGTGTGTGTTACTCAGTTACTCAGTTACTTTGTTCGTCAAGGGGAATCCACGCAATGCGAGCTAAGCTCATTATTATCGCGCCTCCTTAACTGGGAATGTATTGCGTGAAATGCATGTTAAGTGTTTTATGTACTGTTGGAATGGCTGTGGATGTGTGTGTAGTCTGTATTTTAGCCAATTGGCGACATCGGAAACGAAGGCTTAGGGTGGATCTGTATGGTACCATTCTCACTACAGACGGTACCGTCTCGCCCGAAGGCTTAGGTAGCCATCAGCTTAGGTGAACCATATGATACCCATCTCGCCTTGTACCATTTTTGCCAACCCCAGATGGGACGTCACAACGTCGTCCACTTATTCCAGGTACCTATTTACAGCTAGGTGAACTGAGGCTAACCCATGAAAGGAGACAAGCCCAATTTGTCTCCGCCCGGCCGGGGATTGAACCCCCGACCCCTCGTGTGTGAGACGAGAGCTCTACCTACTAGGCTACAGGCTGTGTGTGTGTGTGTGTGTGTGTGTTGATAAATAACAATAAACCATCGATTGATTCGAATTGGCATCGAATGAGGCTGAAACATTTGCCCCCATGGTAATACATAACCTAAAAATGCTGTTGCTATAACTAAAAATAAAATAATAACTCCAACAATTCACGCCGGAATATTTATATAAGATCCGTAATAAACTCCACGTCCAATGTGAAGGTATAAACATACGAAAAAGAATGAAGCACTATTAGCATGGAGAGATCGAATCAATCATCCATAATTTACATCCCGATGAATGTGAGCTACAGAAGAGAAAGCTAAATCTACATGTGCTGTATAATGTATTGATAAAAATAACCCCGTTATAATTTGAATAACTAAACATAGGCCAAGTAAAGATCCAACGTTTCAAAATGTTGAAATATTACTTGGTAGCGGTATATCAACTAATGCTCCATTAATAATTATAATTAAAGGGTGAGTTTTTCGCACTGGTATTTTCATAGGTTATAAGACGAAGGGGTCTCGAAGAAGATTTTATAAGTTTTGCCACAACTAATAAAGCAAGAAGTAAATAACTAATGATAACAAAGGTAAAACACGCTGAGGGTGCATTATAAATTGGTCTATTAAACAATGAGTTTGAACTAAATTTATACTCATTTATTAAAGAAGATGACATTATCAGTATTTTATTCGATAACATAATAGGATCATAAATAATTAACAGAAAAAATACCAACACTACAATAACAAAAGATATAAGACAAAAGTTAATATCAATAGTAAATTGTTCATTTGATGCTAGAGAGGCAACATAAATAAATAATACTAATATTCCCCCTAAAAAAATAAAAAATCAAATATAAGAAAATCAAAAAGTTTTATTCAATGTCCCTTAAGCAACTGCCACTAAAGTTCTCTGAATGAGTAAGACCAGCCCTGCAGATAAAGGATGGGAAACTCGTATAAAAGATATAGAAAACATAATAATAATGGGTAGAATTAAATATAAAATGTCGTAGTATATTTGTATTACGAAGTTTTAAGAAATTTAAAAAAATTAAATTTTGATTTACAAGACCAATGTTTGTTATTTAAACTATTAAAACTACTTTAATTAATGATAATTCTGAATAATAGTATAACTTTAGTTTCTTTTTTTATAGTATTTAGTGGGTTGTGGTCGTTTGTATCTTATCGTAAACATTTATTGAATACATTATTAAGATAAGAATTCATTATGTTAGGTATTTTTTTCTTTATAAATAATTGTATTTCTGGTATTGGTAGAGAGGTTTATTTTGTTGTATTCTTTTTAACCCTAGCTGCCTGTGAGGGGGCCCTAGGTCTTTCTTTATTAGTCTCAATTGTTCGTAGTCATGGTAATGATTATTTTAATAGATTCAGAACCCTAGGATGTTAAAATTTATTTTATCTCTTATAATATTAATAGTTTTTATCGGGGAGTGAAATTTGGTTCAAAGTGGGCTTTTTATTTTATGTTTTTTTTAAAGTATTTTTTCATATCATGATTTTTATCTAAGAAGCTTAGAATTTGGATTGGGAACAGATTATTTGAGGTATATTTTGATTCTACTTAGGGCTTGAATCATATCTCTAGTAATTAGATCTAGAACTAAAGTAACCTTTTTTTAATATCTATCCTTCTTCTTTTTTATTCGTAAATTTACTTCTTTTGTTTGCTTTATTCATTACTTTTAGCTCTATAGACAATTTAATATTTTATATTAGTTTTGAAGCCTCTTTAATTCCTACTTTAATTTTAATTTTAGGTTGGGGCTATCAACCAGAGCGAATCCAAGCAGGCGTGTATATATTGTTTTATACATTATTAGCTTCTTTGCCTTTATTAGTTTCTATTTTATATATTTATAAAATTAATGGTAGTTTAAGAATTGGCTTAATATATAATATAGTGGGGCAATCCAGAATAAATTTGATTTGATTTATTTGTTCTATAATAGCTTTTGTAGTTAAGTTACCTATATACCTTTTTCATTTGTGACAACCTAAAGCTCATGTTGAAGCTCCTGTAGCTGGCTCTATAATTTTAGCGGGGGTTTTACTAAAAGTTGGGGGTTATTGTCTTATTCGTATTTTACCATTTTTTGGAGAATTAAATAAAAAAATTAATTGACTTTGAGTCGGACTGAGTATTTTAGGTGGTTTTATTGTTAGATTAATTTGTCTGCGCCAGGTAGATATAAAATCTTTAATTGCCTACTCTTCTGTTGCTCATATGGGATTGGTTTTAAGGGGATTAGTTATATTTAGTTGGTGAGGAATAAATGGAGCTGTGGTGGTTATAGTTGGACATGGTTTTTGCTCCTCTGGTATATTGTCTTTAGCTAATATAGTCTACGAACGCATAGGAAGGCGTAGACTTTTAATTAACAAGGGATAAATACATTTTATACCTAGAATAGCTTTGTGGTGATTTTTATTAAGAATTGGTAATATAGCGGCTCCTCCCACTATTAACTTATTGGGTGAAATTAATTTAATTATAAGAATAGTTAGGTGAAGTAAAGTGACTATATTTGGTATTTGTTTACTATCTTTCTTTAGAGCTGGGTATACATTATATTTATATTCATTGAGCCAGCATTGGTTATTTTCCAGTTCTCTATATTCTTGTTGCTCGGGAAAAGTTCGTGAATATTTAGTATTAAGTTTGCATTGAATTCCTTTAAATATTATAATTTTAAAAAGTTTTGTTATTATACCTAATTTTTATTTAAATAGTTTAATAAACAGGAACATTTGTCAGCCAGAGTGGACAGAAGGGTGCTGAGCTGGTATGGTCATGTTGAACGAATGGGAGATGAAAGGCTTACAAAGAGAATATGTGAGTCAGGTACAAGGGGAGATAGAAGGGCAGGAAGACCCCCATTGAGATGGAGAGACTGTGTAAGAAAGGCTTTGGATGATAGAGGAATGACTATAGATCAGGCAGGGGAAGTGGTGGTGGACAGGAGTGAATGGAGAATGCTTGTGAATAGTTGAGTGAACACGTGGTCATTTGGAGTAAGGGGTCGGGCGCAAGTTCGACTAGATAATAGTCCATCAGGCGCCTGGCCCGGGGGGACGATTAATATGAAGGGTGTGCCTGGAAGTGTGGTGGGAGGGCTTGTGGCTTTGGCTCCGCTGCATGTCTGCCTGCCGAGATCGGAACCTCTCCGGGTGGTCAGGGGCCGGGGGAGTGCTGGAGCGACCTTGGTAACCCTGGTCTCTGGGTCTTCTCCTGGGTGACCTGGATGTGTGTGAGTTTGTGTTTTTTATCTGTGTTTATTTTTTGTTTTATGTTGTTTTTGTGTTTTCCCTGTTCTTGCTCTGTCTTGAGTCGGCTACCCCCAAAATGGGGATTGGGCCTGAGCATATAGATAGATAGATAGATAGCATATAGAATAAAGAAAAATGGTTTGTGGTACCAAAAATATAATTATATTTATTTTAAATCATCATTTGAAAAATATCAATTAGTTTAAGCAGAATGTTATTTTTATTATTATTGTCTATGTTTTCTATAATAATATCCTTATTTTGTATTCTGTTTGAAAAATGTTATGTTGCGGAGTGGGAGATTTTATCTCTTAACTCTAATTCAATTTTAGCAACATTTATTTTCGACTGAATATCTATAATATTTTTAGGATTTGTATTATTAATTTCTTCTATAGTAAATTTTTACAGACGAAACCTAGTTCTTATCCTCTTAAAATCTCACATTTATTAGGGCTAAACATGATGGAGAAGGGGGTCCAGGAAAATAATAGCATACCACGCTCAGTCCAGCCTTTACGGTTACTTGTACAATTTGGTTGCCGACAAACGTTTGGACCATAACACCAAAACCCTCCTTCACAACTGAGTGCCAGCCAGTGATGATGTTGGTCCCAGAGTGGCCAACGGAGAGGAATAAATACTTCACATTCATTCCGCATCACAGATGTTGCCAGAACTCACCAAATATATACTCGCGGAAAAAACAAAAACACACATCTTAATACTAACTCTCCAAACATCCAGAACATGGGTCGACATTGTGTGAGGAGTTAGGGAATGATCACTTTCTTAGGTATGTCAGTAACTATACCCTGTACATTATAGGTAGGCCAGAAATCCAGATCCCAACCTCTCATAACTCGAAAAAGACTTGCGTAATTGAGCTGTTATTTCTACCATTTGGGAAGAGTCTGCCAGGAAATTGGTGTTGAAACTTACAGACCATTTGTTCTAGCCCTTCTAATAGTTACATTGGTTAGGATTCCCTATTATTACCCTACTTATAATGAATAGACTATAGTATTAGGATTATCCCTTCTTTTACACACACACATACACACATACACTCACTTTTCATCCTCGCTTGCATGAATATCCAAGCTTCGAAAACAATGTAAATATTAATATCCTAGTGTAAAATTGCAAGCTTTATACACTTTAAACATAGACAAAAAACATTTGCATATAATTATCTTGAGGATGGAAGGAAGTGAACACAAGTTGTATAAGTTAGATCCTCGTATGAACAACCAACTGTGTTTTAAAGAGTAAGGTTGTGGCGGCTCCACTTAACACTCACTACTAAACTAATGACCAAACTTGGTATGTCTCTCACTCTCTCCCATTTCGCCACGTTTCAGGTTACCGTTAACTCCCCGTAATTGTCGGTATTTGTTAAGGTGTCTGTTTTATATTATGTTAATTCTTGTTACGTAAAGAAAACAAATCAATAGAGACAGAATTCGTGCACATAAAACTGTCCTTCATTCAAGAGAAGTCGGTGCTTTGCGAGATATGCTTTTGGAAATACTTAAAAGCTTAACGTATTATGACACCGTTTGTAATCTCTAGGCAAATCCTTCAGAACACTATACGGAATCAAACGCATAAACGCATATCATTATTTTGTTCTCTGGCCGTAACCCCTCAGCTGCTACAAAACTTGTGTAGCGAAATATGTTGTTAATTATGAAAACTTTGCATTACACTGCATGATGCAGAGACATAACAGTATCATATTTTCCATTGAATAATGAGAAATCAGGTGCTAAGGGTTTCCATTTACCATGTATCGAATTATGTTGTTGGTTATGAAAACTTTGCAGAACAATGATGCAGAGACATAGTGGTATCATATGTTTCCATTGAGAATCGAGAAATCAACTGCTATGGGATTAAATTTACCATGTAGCGAAATATGTTGTTAGGTATGAGAATTGTGCAATGATATGATGAAAAGTCATAGCAATATCATATTTCTACATACAGAATCAATAAACCAATTGCAAGGGGTAAAATTTACCATGTAGCGAAATCTATTGTTGATTATGAAAACATTGCAACAATATGATGCAGACATAGCAATATCATATTATTCCATTAAGAACCGATAAATCAAATGCTAAGGGATTTAATTTACCGTCAGCTGACATAATTATAAACACCATTGTAAAACGAAAGCTGTCGTTTACGGCCTCAACCCCTCAGGAAATGTAGGAATCATCTGTATTGACTGCCGATACTGAGTTGACACCATCCCCGCCACCACTTAGTGTGATGGTGGTGGTGGTGGTAGGAAAGGCAGGGAAGATAGATGTACGTGTAGATATTCTAGCTTTCGTACATACTGTATATATAAATTAATATATATATATATATATATAAAAATATATATATATATTTATATACCGGTATATATATATATATATATATATATATATATATATATATTATATATTTATATATACTGTATATATATATATATATATTTGGAAGTTAGTGTAAGCCAGGTAGTATATTCTCTTGAAGGCATGTGAGATTAATTAAACAGCATAGTTAGCATTTATATATTTTGTATATAGAGATTCAATTTATCTTTCAATTCTGCGTTTGATGGTCATTTAGATGTATAGTAGGGAACCGACATTATCAGCAGGTTGTTGGGTTGTAGGAGTTGTAGGAGGTGTTGACGTTTCAGCTATAACATTAGACATATTCATACCAGTGGTTATGATAGGTATTGGTAAGAGAGGGGGTATACTGTATATAGAGGTCTTGTGATCACGCTTCGCTTATTCTGCACAGGTGGGCGGGGCTAGTTGGCGATCTGTATCTGTGATTGGTTGCCTGCTGATATGCGTGTGCTGCGTCTGTTGATTGGCTGGCTGGGCGCGGGGGCATCATCGGGTGGGCATTGGCTGAGGGCAGTGGCGGGGTCATTTCCGTCTCGGTTTCTATGGGGGCAGGATCTCCTCGCTGTGGGGAGAAATTGAAGGTCCAAGGTCTGGTTGTTGAGTGTAGGGTTGAGTGTTTGTATGTAGATGGCTTCAAGGATGGGGAGGCGTCTAAGGTCAGATTCATTATCTAACATGGAGGTGTTGGTATCAAGGTCTTTACGAGTTAGTTTAGGGTGGCTAGGGCTGTTGTAATAGTTTTTGATAGCGCCGGGTTGAAGATGGAGGGTAAGACGACGGCTCAAGCGATTCTGAGTTATGCCGATATACGTTTGACTGGGTCCACAGCCCCCGTGGGTACAAGAGTGTTTGTATACCACATAATCCAGGTTCAGTTGTTTCTTATCGTTGGCTGGGCGATTACATATTACAAGTTCGGAGGTTTTGGGAGAATTATAGTATATGATAAGTCTTATTTTGCTGTCAGTGTTGGCGTGCTGGACGTTCTTCAGGATGATGTCTCTTATGACAGCTTCGTCTGTTTTATGATCAGAAGACATTTAGTTTCTATAAAAAATGTTGATGACGTCTGTGCTGGTGGTGTTGGGGGCTTCATTGTTGTACCATTTTGCTATGTGTTTTTGTATGGTTTTGCCAGGAGGAACATTTTCTATAAAACTACATGTCTTCTGATCATAAAACAGACAAAGTTGTCATAAGAGACATCATCCTGAAGAACGTCCAGCCCACCAACACTGACAACAAAATAAAACTTATCATATTCTATAAATTTCCCAAAACCTCCCAACTTGTACTAAGTAATTGCCCCGCCAATGATAAGAAACAACTGAACCTGGATTATGTGGTATAATAACACTCTTGTACCCACGGGGGCTGTGGACCTCGTAAAACGTATATCGGCATGACCCAGACTCGCTTGAGCCGTCGTCTTACCCTCCACCTTCAATCTGGCGCCATCAAAAACCATTATAACAGCCCGGGCCACCCTAAATTAACTCGTAAAGACCTTGATACCAACACCTCCATATTAGATGATGAATCCGACCATAGACGCCTCCACATCCTTGAATCCATCTACTTACAAACACTCAACCCTACACTCAACAACCAGACCTTGGACCGTCAAATTCTCCCCACGGCGAGGAGATCCTACCCCCATAGAAACCGAGACGGAAATTACCTCGTCACTGCCCCCAGCCAACGCCCACCCGATGATGACCCCGCGCCAAGCCAGCCAATCAACAGATGCAGCGCACGCATAGCAGCAGGCAACCAATCACAGACGCAGATCGCCGACTAGCCCCGCCCACCTGTGAAGAATAAGCGAAGCGTGATCACAGGACCTCTATATATTTTTGTTTTGTTATTTTTTGTTTTTCTATGTGATTGAGGGAGGCAAAAGGCATAACTGCCTATTGCGAGTGCCTCCCCCATAGTTGAAAGAATGAGAGGGCCAACATCAAGGGACGTTCGAGCCAAAATGCCTGGACACACAGAGTTTGAATCAATTTAAGTCGTAGGAAGAGGGAAAGACTGATTCTGGGAGAGAGTTCCAGAGCTCAGCTGTTGAGTAGAAGAAAGACTGAGTAACGTTTTACTCTCGGGTTGGAGAGTTGCACAGAGTAGGGGTGGGATTGAGTTGCAAGACGGGTACCACGTGCCCTACGTAAAGGAGGTGGTATACACTGGGAAAGCTCTGAGGAACACTGATTATTATAGTAGCGATAGAGTAGCGAGAGAGATGCAACATTGCGGCGGAGAGAGAGAGATTACAGAGAGTTGGTGAGTGGACGGGAGTTAATGATACAAAAGGCCTTCCATTCAAGTTTGTCTAGGAGAGCGGTGTGAGAGGATCCTCCCCACACATGTGAACAATACTCAATACAAGGACGCACTATGCCCCTGTACAGAGCAAGAAGCTGTGCAGGGGAAAAGAACCCCCTACGGCGGTTGAGCACACCCAGCTTCTGGGAGGCTGCCTTAGCAAGACCGGTAATATGGTCCTTCCAACTGAGAGCAGAAGAAAAAGAGACACCAAGAATATTGAGAGAAGAAGAAGGATTGATTTTTGTATTGTTGATGAATAAGGGATAGTCCGCTGGGAGTTCCTTACGGGTAGATAGATGGAGAAATTGGGTTTTGAAAGCATTAAAGGTAACAAGGTTTTCTCTGCCCCAATTGGAGATAGTATTTAGATCAGAATTTAAGAGTTCTATGGCTTCATTACGTTTGTCGTTGAGGGATTGATGGCTGGGGCATTCTGAAAAAACTAATGGGGTAGTGTAAGGTTGAGTCGTCTGCGTATGAATGGATGGGGATTGAGGTACAGTTGACGAGATCATTTATAAAAATTAGAAAGAGAATAGGAGATAGGACAGAGCCCTGAGGAACACCGGAGTTTATAGGGTGAGGAAGTGAACAATGGCCGTCCACAACCGCGGCTATGGAACGGCCGGAAAGGAAATTAGAGACAAAGGCACAGACAGAGGGATAGAAACCGAAGGAGGGTAGTTTAGAAATTAAAGATTTGTGCCAGACTCTATCGAAGGCTTTCGATATGTCTAGTGCAATAGAAAAAGTCTCACCAAAGTCCCGAAAGGAGGATGACCAAGAGTTAGTAAGATATGAAAGAAGATCACCAGTAGAGCGACCCTTAACCCACTGAGCCCCAGCGACGCAGCGTTTGCGTCCACAATGTATGTAACGCTAGACCCCAGCGGCGCAAACCATGCGTCCACCACTAAAATATATATTATTCGGCTCGTATGGTAGGAAATGGCTTGAGAATTAGAGGGGAGGTACCGTAGAGTGTTGGCAAACAGGGACGGTATGCGTGAACCGGCCAGCCAGGCCGCGCGGGTAGTGGATTTTGGACCTTATCTACTCATGTCGTATGGGAGCTAGAGGCTTGAGATTTGTGTGAGCCACTCCTTAGGATGTACGCATTACAATGCCATACTGAGTTGTCACCCTAGTGCTGCCGGGCGGATGGTCATGCGGGGGAGGTGATGAAAAACACTGTACCCACTTATATCCAAACGACTTTCGACCTCATTTACTCTAGTCCTATGGTAGCTATAGGCTTGAAATTTGTGTGACACACACCTTAGGATGTACACTTTACTTGATCATGCTCAGCTATCCCCCAAGCCCTGCCGGGCGGTTGGTCATGCGGGGGAGGTGATAAAAGACACTGTACCCACTTATCTCCCAACGACTTTCGACCTCATTTACTCTTGTCCTATGGTAGCTATTGGCTTGATATTTGTATGGGATATTCCTTAGGATATAGGCAATGTATGGCAATCCACAAATCTCGGTTTCTTGGGACAAGGGACGTGTGTGACAAAGGAAAGTCAGTTTACCCATACATCTCGCGAGTGCAACACCATGTCGGATTTACCACGCCGTTACCCACGCAGGGGAATATCCCTGGCCGATGCCATGGCCATAATTGACGAGAGTGATGTGCCTGATAGTGACACTGGATCATCAAATGACGATTCAGAGGACGAATATAGTCCCACTGTGGCCGAGTATGATGAAATGCTGGAGGAGGAACCCTATCGCTCCATCGCTGCACGGTACGCCAGGCTACAACAAAGGGAGGCGAGTAGCTATCGTTCCCCTGCTCCCCCTCGTGACATAGTGGAGTCCCCAGCAAGTGAGGAAGAGGATGAGGAAGATGACCCAGACCCCATGGCCTTCATCAACATTCCACTTTCTCATCGTAGGGCTGAGAAGAGAAGAGGTGAGGATGATGGGGAGGAGGAGGACGGAGAGGAGGAGGAGGACGGAGAGGAGGAGGAGGTGGGTCAAGCTCCGACACCACACGTGCCTCGCCGTGGTGGTGCTCCCCCGCGTTTGCCTTCCCCATCACCCCCCATTCCCTCTCCACTAAAACCAGCAACCCCTCACACTTTCTATGGCTTGCGCAGGGGTGCAGCCATATTAGCAGATCAGCCATTGACTTCTTCTTTAGAAGCAACAGTTGAGGATATGCCTGCCCTCGAATAATCTCCACCACGCCACCCACGCTGCCACCAACGCCCTGCCGCACGCCGCCTGTTTCCCTCATCACCCCGGATTGACTCGCCCCCACCATCACCTCCCGGACCACTACCATACTCACCTGTACCTTCTCCTCAGCCTCCCACAGACACGATCTCCCACAGACACGACACCCAGACACCATCACCGCCTGCGTTGCCACATCGCCCTGATCGTGCGCAACGCCCTATCAATGTACGTGGGACCGCCCGTGGTCCTGTGCGTGGGCGTGGCCGAAGGGTATCTAAGGTGACCCTAATACGCCCCACCCCTGGCGGTGCGAGAGCAAGGGCTGGGTCGGCTCGACCAAGGCCGAAATTGAGGGCAGGGGCAAGAAGGGCAAGAGTGGCAAGAGGGACAAGAGGGCCAAGAGGGGCAAGAGGGGCATGAGGGGCAAGAGGCAGGGCAGGGCCCCCCCGCCGCCCTGATGGTGACTCCCCTCCTGACGACTCTGGTGACGAAGGTGCCGCTCAACCCGACGTGTGGGATTGGGTCGATGGAGACAACTATGTGCCCACCGACTACAACTTTGTGGACGCTGGGATGGCGGCCCTACGCTCCTAAACCAGGGGCTACAGACCACGAGACTGGAGATCTTCAGGCAGTTCTTCACTACAAATCTCGTGGCTCTAATTGTTGACCAGACCAACTGGTACAATTATTATTTCATGGCTGGGAAGGAGCAATCGAAATACTCCTCAAGGCTGTCATGGTCCTCCCTAGATGTCCCAGAGTTTTACACCTTCTTGGCCATTGTAATGCTGATGGGGGTCATAAGGAAATCCTCCATAAAAAAGTACTGGTCCTGGGATCCCCTCGTCCGAACCCCTATTTTTGGCAAAATAATAAGCAGAAATAGGTTCACGGCCATAATGGGGAACCTCCATTTCATCGACAGCCTGGCAGCCCACACCAGAAATCGAAGTCAACCCAGAGGAATGAAGGACCCCATGGAGAGAATAAGACCCATTTTTGAGTACCTGAAGCTGAAGCTTGCTGTGCCTTCAAACCCCATCAGAAGCTCGTTATTGATGAGAGTTTGCTGCTGTGGATGGGGAATATTGGCATCCGGCAGTACATGCCCAACAAACGACATCGATATGGCCTGAAGACCTTCGTGATGTGTGACTGTCGAACTGGCTACATCCAGGACCTAATTCTGTATATGGGCAAGAAAACAGAATTGGTGGAAACGAGGACATACGGAATTTCTGGGGCCGTCGTCATTACCATGCTGCAGGGCTACATGGACAGGGGCCACATACTGTACATTGAGAACTGGTACACCAGCCCCTCCCTTGCCAAGTTCCTGCATAGCCGCACTACAGGAGTCTGTGGCACCGTCAGGAGGAATCGGATCTTCATGCCTGAACTACCACCCAGGCGGGAAAAGGGCTCCATCATCCACAAGCAGGCTAACAATGTCCTCATGTTGTCCTGGATGGATAACCGTGATGTGAACCTCCTCACAACAGTCCACCGTCCCATCTTCACAGACAGCAGCCGTCGTGACAGAGCAACTGGTGAAGTTATCAAGAAACCTTTGGCCATCTGCGATTATAACATCAACATGCGGCTGGTGGACAAATCAGATGCTGTCATCTCGTCATGTGAGTGTGCAAGGAAGACGATGAGGTGGTATAAGAAGTTATTCTTCTACCTCCTCGATCTCACCCTCTATAACAGCCATATCCTCTACTCAACAATCACCGGCAATCAGGAAACGATGGAGAACTTCTGCATCGAGTTGTCCAGGCAGACGTTGAGGGAATACATGACTGTCCCCCACTTCCAGCAACCCCCCGCCCATCGACAGCCAGCAGCAGAAGGGATTGCCAGGCTGACACAACGCCACTTCCCTGAATATGTGCCGGCCACAGAAAACAATGACAAACCCCGAAGACGGTGTCATGTGTGCCGCAACACGACACAGAGGGAGCCTGAGAGATCAGATACCAGGTGGATGTGCAGAGAATGTGATGTTGCACTGTGTCTCCCGGACTGCTTCAGGGAGTATCACACCCTTGAGCATTTCTAAAACTGTACTCAAACACTGCGATAAAAGACGCTATGAAATGTGAAGTGTGTGTATAAAAACCAAGTGTAAATTATAAATATAGGCTATACAAAATGCCGAACACAATAATTAAGTGATATTGACACTCAAATATACGTAAAACAGTGACGGACACCAATAAGTGTAAATATAGCATATTTCTAAGTCGAAAGTGCGTAAAACAATGTGTGAAACGAATATTTTATAACTATAAAACATATGATAAAGTAATAATCTGAATAAAGATGGGAAGTAACATGAAAACTGAATAAAGCGGAGGATTAAGAGAGAAAGGCAATACAAGTGAAAGTGGTGGGGGCGTGTGTCAGTCAGCTGGGTGTGTGTACGTGCGTTCGTTTTGTTATTGTCCGAGACCATGATGGCCGCCAGTATCCATGGCAACGGGGACGCGCTCTGGTCTTGCCACTCGTGTGCACTTACAAGACTTATATCTAAGCACTTTTCACACTGTAACTTCACTCACAATGACATTATGTGATACATGTTGCTAATATATTATGAACTATGAAGGCATACATGATGCTCGGGTGGTGTAAATAACCGTCACTCGAAAACTAGCCGCATCGTACATCTGCCATGCTGCCGCGCTCAACTGTGGCTGACCGGGCGGGAAGTTTGAAGGCCGCCCGGCACCAGCTGATGTATGAGGCTGGCCCCCCCCCCCCCCCATACGACCCCCAAATGACCGAGGTGAGTAATGTTTTTTTTCTTCTTTTCTCACAGTTTTCTTCCATTTTAGAAAAAAACAAAAATGGCAAAATCGGCCGGTCCCTGGATGTACATTTATTTATATTTAGCTGGTGCTCAATGGGTTAAGGAAGCCATACTGGCGATCTGAGAGCAGATTATGAGAAGAGAAATGCTTATGAAATTTGGAAGCAAGAATAGTTTCAAAAACTTTAGAAAGACATGAGATGAGAGCAATTGGACGATAGTTGGAGGGTTGAGAGCGGTCACCCTTCTTTGGGACAGGTTGAATGTGAGCAAAGTTCCAGCATGAAGGGAAGACGTTAGAGGTTAGGCAGAGACGAAAGAGTTTGCCTAGGCAGGGAGTCAGCACGGAAGCACAGTTTTTGAGAACAACAGGAGGAACACCGTCCGGACCGTACGCCTTATTAGTAGTAAGCCCAGAGAGGGTAGAAAGTACATCATTAGAAGAGATTAGGATATTAGGCATAAGTAAGAGAGAGGAGGGTGGAGAGGGAGGAATAGCACCGGAATCTTCCAAGGTGGAGTTTCTAGCAAAAGTTTGAGCGAAGAGTTTAGCTTTGTCAGAGGAAGAAGTGATAGTTGTGCCATCAGAATGGGAAGGGGAGGGAAAGACGAGGAAGAGAAATTGTTGGAGAGGTTTTTGGCTAGATGCCAGAAAGCTTGGGAAGAGCTTGAGTTGGATAGTTCAGTGCATTTATTATTGATGAAAGTGTGTTTGGCAAGTCGAAGAACAGATTTGGCTTGATTCCGGGCAGAAACATAGGAAGAATGAGAATCTTGAGTTTTAAGGTGTCGGTACCGTTTGAATGCTTCCTCCTTATTGCAGACAGCAGTAGAACAGGCGTGAGTAAACCAAGATTTTAAAGCATTAGTCTGAGAGAAAGAGAATGGAATGTATGCTTCCATGCCCAATAGGATTACCTCGGTAATGCGTTCAGCACTCTCCGAGGGTCCCCGGCCACGGAAGCAGAAATCATTCCATGTGAAATCAAAGAAATACTGCCAGAGAGCCTCCCAATTGGCAGCGCCAAAGTGCCACTAGCGCCGCCGGCTAGGAGGATCGGGTGGCCGTACTGGAGAGATAGGACAGTTGACAGAGATAAGTTTATGGTCGGAGAAGCCCAAAGGAGAGAAAAGATCGACAGTATAAGAAGAAGGGTTAGAAGTTAGAAACAAGTCAAGAATGTTGGGCCGATCTCCGATGCGATCCGGGATACGGGTGGGTTTCTGAACAAACTGCTCTAGGACATTTATGATAGAAAAGACGTAGGCTTGTTCACCAGCTGGGACAGTAGTGTGAGAGGAGAGCCATTGGCGGTGGTAAACGTTGAAATCTCCTAAGATGGAGATTTCTGAGAAAGGAGAAATGGATAGAATGAGTTCCACTGTAGAGTTTAGATAGTCAAAGAATTTGGAAAAGTTGGCAGAGTTAGGGGAAAGATAGACAGCACAGAAATATTTAGTAAGAGAATGACAGGAAAGTTTGAGCCATAAAGTAGAGAATTCAGAGGAGTCGAATTCGGGAACACGAGAGCAAGTGAGTTTGTTGTGCACATATGCACAACATCTGCCTTTGGCTTTGAAACTAGGAGAGAGAAAGTATAGGAGGATACAAAGAAGGGGTTGCTGGATGTTGCTACGGACACCTGAGTTTCGGTGAGGAAGAGAAGATCAGGTTTGTAGGAGGAGAGATGGTGTTCAACAGAGTGAAAGTTAGAGGAAAGTCTGCGAATGTTGCAGAAATCAATAGAAAGAGTAACAGGCCGAGGTCCAGGTAATTTAGGGGATGGTCGGTCGGGTGTGGGGGCATTTATGGTCTCCCCCTCCTGGGGACTCCGAGGCTGGGCTGAAGTTCATAATTTTTAAAAATTTTGGTGTGGAGGAATGAAGTGTGGTGTGCATGTTTAGTTTAGTGAAGTGGATAGGAGGAGGAGATGTTTGAGAGAGCTAGCTGGATTGCTCTCAGTGTAAATGAGGCACAAAGAAAATCAGTAAGAGGCCAAGCAAATGAAACAGGAGTTGCAGCGACTCTTTATCATATGCCTATAACCTCACCTGGGTCTAGCCCTGATCGATTGGTGCCTACAATCTCCCCACTGAATATATACCCTCTCTCTTACCTATACCTATCATAACCACTTGTATGAATATGGCTAATGTTATAGCTGAAACGTCACAACCTACTACAACTCCTACAACCCAACAACCTGCTGATAACTTCGGTTCCCTACTATACCAACTACATGACCATCAATGCAAAATTGCAAGAGAAATTGAATCTCTAAATAAAAAATATATAAATGCTAACTATGCTGTTTTATTTGATCTCGCGTGACTTCAAGAGAATATACTACCTGGCTACACTAACTTCCAACTACATAATGAGAACGCCAGACATTGAGAAAGCACCCTCCAGTTCCGAGGAGAACTCGTGATGGAGGAGGCAGCTGAAAAACAAATACTAGCCCATAATCTAGCAGAAGAGCGTGATGCCCTACTAGAAAAATGGAGAATTGAAAACATACCGAACCAACTTTGGCACAACATCCACCAACAAATTGAGGACCAACACCATAGGATGACTGAGAACACCACCATCAAGAAGCTCTCCCGCCTATACTGGGGCAATATCAAACTCCCAAAACCAACTTGAGGTTACATAAACCTCACCGATACCACCCTCACCAAAGACCAGCAGAACCTGCTGAACCTGGGCCTGAACTGCCACTACATGGTCAAATTCAAACCCCACCGGAAGAGGATGGAAATTGAGGTGATGCTAGACGACATCCAACGCCTGGAAAAATATAAAAAAGTCACCACCACACCTACCCTGCAACCAGTTCTACTAACCGAAGCTGCCAAGACCCGTGGCTCTCACCGCAGCAATATCCTCTAGAAACAACATACCCAGGCAGCCAAACAAATACGGAATAGCCCCAACATCATCATAAGACGAGCGGATAAAGCCCCATGCCTGGTCGTCCACGACAAGGAAGGATACCTTCGAAAAATGGACTCCATCCTCCACGACGAGACGAAATTCCAGAGAATATCCCGAAACCCCACAGATGAAATTAAAAGGAAGGCAAACACCATCATCACAACCATCAACGCCAAGACTGATGGAATCCACCTAAAAAAACTCGTCGGTGAATTTTCCCAAGGATATGCGTACGGCACAGTAAAAACCCACAAGCCAGAAAACCCACTCAGACCTATAATCTCTTAAATCCCGACGGCAACTTACCAAATAGCGAAGAACCCTGACAACCTACTGACGCCGTATGCCCCTCTCAACACAGCTTATCCTCCGCCACGGAATACCTAGAAATCCTCTGTGATGCCCCACCGACCGATGATAACCTAATCGCTTCACTCAATGTAGAAAGCCTCTTCACTAATGTACCAGTGGATAGGACGATCGACATCATCATACGTCGTGTATACCACTACACTACCACCCCACCTCTAGACATCCCAGAACAAGCCCTTGATTGCTGTTGGAGCTATGCACTAAAGAAGCTCCCTTCACCTGCCCCTGAGGAAACATGTCCTGGCAGATAGATGGTGTGGCGATGGGCAGCCCCCTCGGTGTACTCTTCGCAAACTTCTTCATGGGTGCCATCGAGGAGGACCTCCTAGCAACCCACCGCCCCTCCATCTACTGCGGTTATGTCGATGACATCTTCGTGCGGGTGAAGGACATCGCAGAACTACGAGAGCTTCAGCAACGCTTCATAGCAGCATCGGGACTCAACTTCACTTACGAGGAGACTAGTGAAGGGAAACTTCCATTCCTTGACATCCTAGTCACTAACCAAGACACAGGCTTCAAAACTACTCTCTACACGAAGCCCACAAATAATGGACTCTGCCTCAACGGCAAAAGCGAGTGCCCTAAAAGATACCACTCTCCACCATCTCTGCCTACATCAGGAGGGCACTCTCTCACTGTTCTTCCTGGTGGGACACCCACCACGAACTCAACCACCTCACACAAATCCTCATAAACAACGGCTACTCTAACTCCGACGTTGACAAAACCATCAAAAAACACGTATGGTACAACAATGAAGTACCCAACACCACCAACACAGAAGACATCAACATTTTCTATAAAAACTACATGTCTTCTGATCATATAACAAAAGAAGCTGTCATAAGAGACATCATCCTGAAGAGCGTCCAGCCCACCAACACTGACAACACATTAAAGTTATCATATACTATAAATCTCCCAAAACCTCCCAACTTGTACTATGTAATCGCCCCACTAACGATAAGAAACAACTGAACCTAGATTATGTGGTATACGAACACTCTTGTACCCACGGGGGCTGTGGACCCCGTAAAATGTATATCGGCATGACTCAGACTCGCTTGAGCCGTCGTCTTAGCCTCCACCTTCAATCTGGCGCCATCAAAAACCATTACAACATCCCTGGCCACCCTAAACTAACTCATAAATACCTTGATACCAACACCTCCATATTAGATAGTGATTCCGACCCTAGACGCCTCCCCATCCTTGAAGCCATCTACATACAAACACTCAACCCTACACTCAACAACCAGACCTTGGACCTTCAAATTCTCCCCACAGCGAGGAGACCCTACCCCCATAGAAACCGAGACGGAAATGACCCCGCCACTGCCCCCAGCCAACGCCCACCCGATGATGCCCCCGCGCCCAGCCAGCCAATCAACAGACGCAGCGCACGCATAGCAGCAGGCAACCAATCACAGACGCAGATCGCCGACTAGCCCCGTCCACCTGTGCAGAATAAGCGAAGCGTGATCACAGGACCTCTATATATACCCCCTCTCTTACCTATACCTATCATAACCACTTGTATGAATATGGCTAATGTTATAGATGCAACGTCACAACCTCCTACAACTCCTACAACCCAACAACCTGCTGATACCTTCGGTTCCCTACTATACCAACTAAATGACCATCAACGCAAAATTGCAAGAGTAATTGAATATCTAAATAAAACATATATACAGTAAATGCTAACTATGCTGTTTTATTTAATCCCACATGCTTTCAAGATAATATATATATATATATATATATATATATATATATATATATATATATATATATATATATATGTGTGTATGTTTGTATGTATGTATGTATTTATGTGGGTGTGTGTGTGAATGTATCTTCCCGTAAATGTTTGCAATAATATACATGCCATAAACACACACTTATTTACAAGATGCTAATACCAGACAAATCTAAACATAGGGTAGGTGTGGCGGAGTGGTCTTGCCAGTGGACTGGTAATCCAATGGACCCGGGTTCGAATCCCAATATGTCAATTGGAAGATATTATTTGGATGGAATTTGTGCTGTACCTAGTTTCAGTGCATTACCACAGCACACCAAAATGCCAAAAAAATACCCTCATTGTTCCCTGATTAAATAGCATTGTATGAATATTCCCATATTCAAAATATGCTACAGGGGGACAATGCCTAGTGAGTTAATTGCTCAATAGGTGGCGTTCTGAGAGTGAGGGTCTGAGTCTGGGGGATGAGACTGTGAAGCACAGAGGCGAAGCAGCTTCAGAGATG
This sequence comes from Paralithodes platypus, assembly GCA_032716605.1. NCBI lineage: Eukaryota > Metazoa > Arthropoda > Malacostraca > Decapoda > Lithodidae > Paralithodes > Paralithodes platypus. The sequence continues at coordinate 25,148,842 of CM064564.1, read as the reverse complement.
GAGTTGCTTCAAGCCGAGAGTGGGTGCTTCGCATGTCTCACTCCCTAGACTGAAACAAGACTTCACAGGTCTCACCTTGTTCAGAGTGTGCAGGCTCTCAGCTTATGCCCAAGAGGGAGTAGGCCTAGTTGGAATACAAAAAAAAAAAAAAAAAATGTGTGAACAAAATGTGAAAACTCTGACAAAAACAGTTGTTCTTCAGTTAGCATATACTGTGTGTTGAACGGGAAAGTTGTGGCGGTACGATATAATTGATTTTATTGTTGTTTCCTTTCACTAGTATTACACTACTAGTATACACTACTATTGTTAACCCCTTCTGTGCCGGCGACGTCTTTTGTATTGTATTCTAGCTGTATTTAGACGATTGTGTGCAGTTTAAGAAAGATATATGGTAGTAAAAAGGGTTAATTGAGAGTGTTTGAAGCCTTTTAGTTGTTGGAGGCCCTTTTTAAGCTGAATAAATTTGTCTAATATTAGCAAGAATATAGTTAGCAAGACGTCGCCGGTACAGAAGGGGTTAAAAGAGTCTAAAGACAGACAGAATAGATTATCAAGATGCGTCATAATCGTCAAAGGGTTAAGAGGGTCCTCAAGCAATCAAATACGTAACAAATGTATTTCGTATATAACTTATCTCTCACAGAGCCTTTTTAATCCTAATAATATCATCTATAAATAGCCGGGTAAAATGAAAGCTGTAGTTTGCTATACTGAAATGGTTAACCCCTCTCAGCTTACGACGTATTTTCTTGCTATATTTTGGTTGTCATTAGACGATTTATGACAATTTAGGGAGGATCTACTGTATAGGTATAACAGTAGTAAGAACTATCTTTATTAATAAGAACCCATTATTCTATCCTATACTAAATAATATCGTCTAATAATACCCAGAATAAACTGCCAAACGCGTCATAATCCTCATGGGGTTATTTAAAACAGGAGGAACAATGTAGTAAAATGAAAAAGTAAACAAGTGGAATTTTGACGAAGAAGGAGGACGAGGAGGAGGTGGCGAAGAGAAAGATATGTAAAGAAAGAAAAAAATAGCAACAAAGAAGTCGATTCTAAAGACAAAAACACACAAAGAAAATATGAATGAAGTGAGGTATATTAATGTAACCTGAGCTGTGTCTGCGGGGAAGAGAGAGAGAGAGAAAGAGCGAGGGAGAGGGAGGGGGGTGGGATGATGTGAGGTGTGTTGGATGTAGGTTATGAGGCTCAAGAAGTTATGTTAGGAACAAAATGAATCTACCTGGTTTAGATCAGTCAGTACTTAACCCCTTCAGGATTATGACGCATTCTGACTTTATTTTGACTTATAGTAGATGATTTTATTCAGATTAGAAAGTGTATATGGAAGTCAGAGGGTTAACTGACATAGTATTCGAGATGACGGGGTTGCAGGAAGCCAATTTAGCAACCTCATCAGATGTCCTCACAAACCACGGGGAGACAACAAACAAGAGCCAGACTAGCCAACATCAAGGAAAGAAAAAGAACGAAGCGAAGGGCACAGACACTAGCAGAAAAAAGAAAACGCAGTCTACCATCATTAACCAACGTCCTCTAAGGCATCACGAAACAACACAATCTACCACCATAAATCAACGCCCTCGACAGAGACCCACGGGAACTACAGGGCCCCTCATCAAGCATGACCTGCTTCCGGGCCAATCACCTGGGCCTATTCCGGGCCAATCACAAGGTCAGAGATACGGGACAAAGGCGTATCCAACCCAGGAACCGGATTTGGATTATAATGAAGAGGAGTTTATGCTAATTCCTCATCAACATCCGATGTTCTATTTCAACAGACGTGACCAGAAGAACCACCTCTACAGTGCGGAAGATCACCTGTATCAACAATAACAGATCCACAGAGTAACGAAAGCTTTGCATACAACATTGAAAATAGAGGAAAATACAAATCAATGCAAAACATTTATCCTGCAACCATGCAAGCTTTGTAAAATATGAGTTTAAATTTAAGAAATAAGGAATAACAATATCCATGTATTCCTATGTCAATTACATTTTTAAGGCAACTATTAACTTCACAATAATTAAAAGATCGAAACCCTCATGCCCCTACTATTCAAAAATGAATTAATCAAGCCTAACTTTATCATCTAAATATTACCTACCCAAAATTTATGATCGATAGGCAAACATGAGGCAATACCTTCCACTAGCTTTAAGGGTGATCAGTGGGTATACTGTATACCTGTGTCGGAGTTACTTCCGAATAGGGCTAGCTCATTTCCCTATAAAAAGTTCAACGAGTGTGGCGACCCGGAGGTGTGTTAGAAGAGCTAGAAGTGACCTGCTCTAGTTGTGTGTGAGAGAGGCAGTTCCTTCTGGTGCCAAACAGAAGGAAGAACTATGAGTCCTACGTCGACCAGATTTCCTCTCATGGATCTCACTTCTCCTGATCAGCACCTCCACCCTAAGTGTCTCTGTGTTACTGAATTTTGATAATTATTGTGAAGGTTAAATAGATATGATTGTGTTCAATTTAACATTATTATAGAGCCCTATTCTGAGCTTTCCTTGCTCGAATTTTCTCTCGCGGTGTAAGAACATAACACCAACCTGTGCAGGTTAATTATATATAATATTCGGGATTTAATTGATTTAAGTCCAAGTTGACGTTATAAATAATTTTTACCTACTATATATACCCTATACCAATACGTAATACTTTGTGAACTCTCAGATTTTATTCATTTGTGTTATTATTGTTTGAGTATCCAAGTTCGTAGTGAAGTGTACAAAGAGAGCATAATTGTAATGTAAGTGACGCATTTGTTCATGAAGGAGTAAAATTTAGTGAACTCTTTCCAAGTTACCAGTTATTTGCCATTGGACTTATACTTTATAGTTAAGATCCGAATCTACCATGTCCATATATCTAATGTTTAATAAATAAAAACTAGTGTACTTACTCTGTGTGTTTATTGTGCTTGGGAGTGTGATTGAGTAATCTAGAAATATTATTAATAATGCTAGTTGTGTTCCTATCGGGCAGGATTGTATTATGAGTATCCTAAGCAAGGAACTTATGGGAATAAAACATTAAGAGCAAGTTGGATTACAACGATGCATAACAGTATTTACCACTTTGACTGCTAGAGGGCTTACCAAAACGGAATAGTATTGCCCAATGATGGGCCGAATAAACTGACAAAATGCATCATAATCGTCAAGAAGTTAACATAAAGCTGTGTTTTATGTTAGTATGGTTATAGATTCATCATTGTAACAAATATCCTTATCTTATTTTAGTTATTGCCACCCAATTTTAGTTAGCTTAGGAAGGAAAAGAGATCAATTTTAAATGAACAAAATTTGAACTTTACATATAGTTAAGTACAACAGAAGCTGAGTGCTCGACATACTTGAAGCAGCGAGGGAATGGAAGGGGATGAGGAGAGTTGAGAGTATCCTGGAGAGGTTCATAGTGTATGGAGAGTAGAAAGAGGGGGGATGGTACGTGATGAGACTATGTGTGTGTGTGTGTGTGTGTGTGTGTGTGTGTGTGCATTTACAAATACAACTAAATATTAGCATAGCACTGAAATATCTAGTCAAGGCGTTGGATAGCGGTAGTGTTCACTTTTACTTTGCATCATGAGAGCAAGTTTCACAATGTTCCAGCCAACATCTTTAGTGGGATATCCAAATGTAATATAGCAGAGGAAAGCAGTGAACCCAATTGTTTATACCTAATTACGCTACTATGAATATAAACACCAACACATATATATGATGTATATGTGTGTGAAGGCAAAGCTACGGTTACTTTGATATATATAGCTTGTACAGTACATTCATACAACCACTCCAGCTGTAGAATTGTAATCACTGCTGTGACGTCTACCAGCGTTGGCAGAATGCGCTCGTAACTCGCTAGCGCTCGCCAGGGCAGTGAAATGGGCTACAGTTATCAGAGAATGTTGTTCTTTCTTTCATAGTACTCGCATTGTCACAGACAGTCCAGTGGTGGTCTTTATTTTCGCCTGTGACAACGGGAAGTATTTTATATCATTAATAGAATATAAGATGCATTGTGTAAGAGTTAAGGAGAGAGAGAGAGATATAGGCAGCGAGATGGTAATATGTACGTGCGTATGTATGTTCTGCCTCGCTCGGAGGAGTTTTCCCGCTCGCGCGGGCTTTCCCGCGCCTTTGATTGGCTGGTGGTTCCTGGCGCGTCCTAGGGGCCTGCTGCCTTGTGACGTATCGGCCCGTGATTGGCCGACCATCGCGCCTTTGTGGGCTCCTGCGGTCCACAGGAGCTGTTCTCCTCAGGACAGGCTTGGCGTGCATGCTTCTAACATCCCTTTGCATACTCTCTTCAGATCACCCCCTTTACCACTGTCTCTCTCTCTGACCTTCTTCTTTTCCATTACTCCTCACCTTTATTCAATTACTTGTCCCCTTGGGTTCTGCATACGGTTTCCATAGCCGGCCCATTGTATTGCATGCACCGTCCTCTGAGATATTTACATGTACTTAGAATAGGTTTGAGGGTTCTCAGTTAGTAGAGGTTAAGAACTCGGTGTGTCTCCATTATTGATTTAGTGTTCTGCTCTTTTATTTAATGCTAGACTGGGATAAGGTTTCTGTAGTCGTTGTTTCCGATGTGTGTATGGTTTGTTTATACCTACACGACTTCGCCCGGTCCTGTGGTAGCCTAGGTTGTCTTTTCGGTTGCGTCTTTTTGCGAGTGCAGCATTGTGTTGACTGAGGGCTTTGGCCTGTTCCAGTTCCACACTTTGCTGCCTCTTTGCTTGTCTTTTGAGGGTCGCCAGGATAGAACCAGATACTTGTGATCTGGATCTATCAAGAGAGCACCCCAGTCAATTAACGTAACTTAAAGGATGCAGTCTTAAGGACATCGCTAGACTACGAGCCTGTCTTGCTCAACCCCAGTTCCTTACCTAGAGTATCCCAGCTAGACATTATTAATTGAGTAGACACTTGTTAGTATTTAATATAAGCTCTTTGATATGTACGCATTATTTTTCATAGCATTTATTAGTCTAGGTTGTTGTTGAGTTGCACAACCATAGCAGACTGTTTCGTTGATGAAGAAGTACTTCTTTTAGTGTCGAGCATTGCTACCGTTGCACATTTATAGTATTCTCGTGTCAGTTAACATTATATGTCCTATCTTTTGGTGTATTCGATTTACACGTGTTGTGTCCTGCCTCCTGCCTTTATATAGTTCAAATATTAAATAAGAGCACCTTATGAGCATCAGACTTTCTTCAGAAGTTTCGAGATCTATGCTGTAGGACTATACTTCACTTTCTTTCAGATAGGAGTGAAGAGTTTATTGTTATTTAGAGTAACTATATTGAAGCATCTTTTTATTGTATTAAATCTTGCAGTGATTTAATTGATCTTTCCATAGATTCCTTTTTATGAATTTTAACGTAACTTGCATCTTGTGTGTTATCAGGCTATACCAGTGTGGGTTAGCCTGAAGTAGAGTACATTTATGCCCAGTTAAGGATATCCCGTTATCGCAGATTAACTCTGGAGGGTATAGGTGTTTTTGTTCGCCGGCATATAAGTTCAAGGGTTTGCATCTAGCGTACCGTTGTTGCATAGTGCCCTATTACTAGTCCAATCTTTAAGTGCCTTTGTTTTATTCGTAGCCCCAGTCGTAACAAATTGCGACCGTGCCTAGTATCTAAGAAAGAATTGCAGGATTGTTGGACATTTGTTATTTTGAGGAATGTTTTGGACACATGGATTTTTTTTTTGGCAACGTAGTATAGCACTTGAGTTGTCTTCGAGCATTTTTTTGGGTGAATAGTGCTACATGAGAGTTTAGGTACTATCTATCTATCTATCTATTGCCTGACGCCGCGATCCCCGAAGGGGTGGCCACGAACGAACCGCCCCCATGCACCTCTGTCCCCAGTCAGTCGACGCCCCTCCCCCCAACCAGCACCGCCTTCGTTCATGTAGTTCCTCACTCCATCCTTCCACCTCATATTCGGTCTACCTCTCCCCCTCTGTCCCTCCACCTCGCTCTCGTACACCCTCTTAGTCATTCTCTCGCTTTCCATATGTTCTCCTAGGTTCTCCTAGGTAGTTTAGGTACTCCTTTTTTTTATAAATGTTGAGAATTTTCGGTGGACACTATGTCGAACGACGGATCAATGCACAGTGAGGACACAGTACAGGCAGCAGACTCTGAGCTGCAGCAGCGGGGTTTGTTAGAAGGCATTAGAGTAATAACTAGTGAGGAGGATGCAAGGGAGTTTCTGGAGATGCCTATTACTGTTGACCGGGTGTAGGGGATTGATCGGTATGGTCTCCAGTGTTTGGCCACGGTCATGGGGCATGTGGGCACTAGCAGCATGACGAGAGATGACCTGGTGGCCTGTGTGCTCGGTGGGGTGCGTGGGGCTTCTGGTGGAGTACAAAGGAGTACAAAGGAAATCAAGCAACAACAGGTCTAGTGACCCTTCTAGGTTGCTTGTCCTCCAAAACACTGAGGATCAAGTGTCCAAACAGTGGTTTAGAGTGGGTAAGGGAACATTGGAAAGGGAACTACTGCCCTGCCACTAACGTGGCAGGACTAGGAAGTTAGTAGGGGACATATGGGTTAGTAACTGAGGGGAGGATAAAGTTATTCATTTACAAACGCAGTCAGTCGCGGGTTTGATGCGAGATATTTGTCTAGGCGGAATTTAAATGAATCAACGGTGCTGCAGTCTATAACGTCTCGGGGAAGCCCATTCCACAAGTTGACAACTCGATTGAAGAAGAAATTCTTAGATTCGTGCGAGTTAAAAGATTTACCAATAATTTTGCAACCGTTTCCCCGCGTGTAATTAGATTGGTCGATAGTGAAGTACTTACTACAGTTCATATTGTCGATGCCTTTGATGATTTTGAACACTTGAATTAAGTCGCCTCTTAATCTGCGCTGGGTTAAAGGAAATAGATTTAATTCTCTAAGACGCTCTTCGTATGGTTTGTTCTTTAGGCTAGGTATCATTTTGGTAACTCTACGTTGAACTCGTTCTAGCTTGTTTATATCTTTTTGGTAATAAGGGCACCAGGATTGAACGCAGTATTCCAGAAGAGGGCGGACTAAGGAATTGTAAAGGGTTAGGATAACTTCTTTGGATTTATGCTCAAATGACCTGCCTATAAAGCCAATTATTTTGTTTGCCTTCTTAACAACTTCTGAACATTGTTGACTCGGTTTTAGGTTACTCGATATTGTTACTCCCAGATCAGTTTCTCTGTTTACATTCTTAAGCTGAGTGCCATTCATCGAATAGTTTGCTTTCTCATTTAGGTATCCGACATGTAGTACTTTACATTTATCCGCATTGAAACTCATTTGCCAAATTTAGGCCCAACATGACAATTTATCTAGATTGTGTTGCATATCGTCAACTTGTTCTTTTGAGAGTACGCTATTTGCAATTTTTGTATCGTCAGCAAATTTTGAGATTGTGCAGGTGAGACCCTCATCTACAGTATGTCGTTGATGTAAATTAGAAAGAGAATTGGTCCTAGTACCGATCCCTGGGTACCCCGCTACTTACATTGGTCCATTTAGATGCCTTACCGTTTATGACTACCCTTTGCTTTCTGTTGCTGAGCCAATTTTCTATCCATTTCAACACACCGTCTTGTATTCCATGCGCTTTTAGTTTTAGCAGTAAACGTTTGTGGGGAACTTTGTCAAAGGCCTTTTGAAAATCAAGGTATATAATATCTACAGCTTTACTCTCATCGTAGAGGTTGAGGATATCGTGGAAGAAGTCTAAGAGGTTTGTTAAACAGAACGTTTTTTACGAAAGCCGTGTTGAGTATCTTTAAGTATGTTATTTTCCTCTAAGTGATTTACGAGTCTGTCTCGTATGACCGTTTCTAGCATTTTACATACAACTGAGGTTAAGCTAATTGGACGATAGTTACTGGGTAGGGATTTGCTGCCTTTTTTTAATATCGGTGTTACGTTGGCTAGCTTCCACTGATCAGGCATAGTTCCAGACTGCAAGGATTTATTGAATAGTAATGTCAGTGGTTTGGAGAGCTCATTCTTTGCTTCCTTTAGAACTCTAGGCGAGATTGTATCAGGTCCTGGCGTTTTATTTACCTTGAGTTTATCTAAACAATTCAATACTTCTCTCTCTGTAACGGTGATATTGCTTAGAACATCTGAATTATCAATCTGAATCGGCGATGGTGTAGGGATATCACTGAGGTCTTCTGTTGTAAAAACTGATGCAAAGAAGGTATTGAGGGCATTACTCATTTGTACTTCGTCTTTGGTGTATTCTCCTTTTTCATCGACTAACGGTCCAACAGTTGAAGTAACTACTTTTTTCTTTCTGATATAACTATAGAATTCTTTCGGGTTTGTTTTACTTTGATTCGCAATATGTAACTCTAAGGTCTTTTTACTTTGCTTAATTAACTTTTTGGCTTTGCGTCGTAGCTCTACAAATTTCACCCGTTCTTCGTCATTTTGTGAGGATTTTAATCTATCATTAGCAAATTTTTAGCAAGCAGGCAGTTTGAAATATCTTTATTCCACCATTTGGGCTTATTATTATGGCCTGGACGCCGTATTTTCGATGGTATGCAGTCTTGCACTGCTTTTAGGTAAGTGGTTTCGAATAACTTCCAAGATGTATTTATGTCGTTATTGTTAATTAAAAAGCTCCAGTCAGTTTCTTTAAACATAGCTCTAAGTTTATGGAAGTTTGCTTTCTTGAAATTAGGGACTTTTTCGATGCTACTATTTGGTTCGTTACTAGTAAAGTTTAAAGTGAAAGTTATCGTACGATGGTCGCTGTTACTGAATTCATCACCAACATTCAAATTCTCTATCAATTCTTCTTTTGTTGCAAGTACAATGTCAAGAACGTTATTACCACGTTATTGGAGCGGGAGCTGGGGCACCTTCGGCCCAGCCCCCATTCCACTCGACTCCTACCATGGCGCCCCCTCTGGCTCCGGAGCCGGGTACGTTCCCGCAGGCCGATAGTCACTGGCAGCGTGGTTTGTCACTGGGTCGGTCTCCAATTGTTGCATCTCCTCCTCCTCAAGGTTTAACTGCAGATATGATCTTCCAGCTTGAGATGGCTAAACTTAACCAGCAGGCTGAGCAACGAAGGCATGAGGCTGAGCTTGAGCAACGAAAACAGCAGCGGGAATCTGAGCTTGAGTTGGCTAAGATTCAGCAGCAGCAGCGGAAGGCTGAGCTCAGAATTCAGGCTGAGGAGAGAAAGATCATGTACTGTGCAGACATAGAGCTTGAGAAGTCTCGGGTGAAGTCGACAGGGCAGCGTCTCGGTTCTGGGAATCGAGGTCTTGATCAGTCTTTATCGCACCTTCTTAAGTTAGTCCCTGCATTTGACAAGTCGGGTGTCACCGAATTTTTCATGCGTTTTGAGAAGAAGTGCCGGGAGCACCAATGGCCCGAGGTTAATTGGGCAGCCCTTGTTTCCTCTAGATTGGTTGGCAAAGGACTCAAGGCATATGATGCGTTGCCCTTGGAGTCTTGCATCGATTATGAGGTATTGAAGGAAGCTGTTCTGCGGGCGTACTAGTTACAACCAGAGACATATAGGTTGAAGTTCCTGGGTGTTACGAAGGGTCGTGAGTGCACTTTTCTAGAACATGCCCGGGAACTGTCTGATGCATTGAGAAATTGGCTGAGGTCAGAGAAGGTGACGACGTTCGAGGAGCTTGAGCAGTTAGTCCTTCTAGAGCAATTTTTCAAGTGCACAGGCGGCGACCTGACTTTGAACCTCAAAGAGAAACAGCCTAAAACTGGCAGCTGAGTTTGCTGACCTGAGAATGTCACTGATTCGTGGGTGCGGGTCTGCACAACGGACCGATGCAGTTAACAAGGGGCGCAACACTCCACCCCCCCGAGTCAGTGATGCACAATTTAATAACGAGAGTAAGAGCAATGATACCAATTTTGATCACAAACCTAAACCCGTCCCGTTTAAGAAAGGTCAGGGCCCTTCCCCACCTCAGGGGAAGTCCAAGGGTGAAGTAGAGTGTTTTAAGTGTCATAACAAGGGGCATTTCGCACGTTCCTGCCCTAGTAACCAACCTACAGCAGTCGTGTCTTTGGCTAGCAACATTGGGGTGTCTCTGAGGTCTTCTGCATTTACCCGGGGTGATATGTCAGATGCGGGGGCACAGCCAGTGAAGAAGTGTCCGGAAGGCTCGAAACCTGTCCGCTATGCTTTTTGCGACCATAGAGGGCGTGGCTGCGTGAGTTGGGCTGGTTCCAAGCATGGGCTGGAGTTGTTGCGTGATACAGGTGCATCCCAGACTCTGATGAAAAACTTTACAGGCCAACCTATAAACGCGGCACGGGTGGTTGTGGTGCAGGGTATTAATACTACAAGGTCATACCCGTTGGTTCGAGTAGAGCTGGAGGTTGAAGGTGTGACACGAGAGTTGGATGTCGGAATCGTGGAGATACTGCCAGTAGAGGGCGTCGACCTTCTCGGCAACGACTTTGCGGTACCTGCTTCTGAGGTTCCACCCTTAGTCGGTGCCGAGAGGGCGGCCGACGTGAGTAGGGAGGGTCAGGAGTTGGTCGAGCGGTGTCAATCACAGCAGAGGGCGTGTGTTGACACCCGATCTCGTGCATCTAAGGTGTCATAGCCTATTCCTCAGTCTCTAGACCAGCGGAGGAACGGTCGGAAGGAGAAAGCTAAAGTTGTGAGTTTTGTTCCAGTGGCTCTTCTTAGCGATTCAGTACCTGACCCAGAGGTGAGCTCCGGATTGGCCCCAGAACCTGTCACCCCTAGTGACATGGTTGGGCGTGATAGCACTCCGCGACTTAGTAGTTCCCAGGTGGAGGAGAGTTGTGGGAACGGGGCTATTGAACACGAGGACGGGGTAACATGTCATGTGAACCTGTTAAAGGAGTTTGTGAGGCAACCACCTGAGCAGCCTACTGTCCCTGCGTTGGTCTGCAGCGGCCAAGGTGGAGAAGGAGAGGGGGCCAGTGGGGCACAGGTGGAGGAGAGTTGGGATTGTCATGTCTCGGAGGAGCAGTGGGCGGGGGACACGAGTCTGGTGGCTGTGGAAGCGCTAGAGCACCTGCCTGAGCAGCAGTGTGCAGCGCTCCAGCACCAGCTCGGTTCATACCCCACTGGTCGTGCCGAGCACCCAAGCCTCACAACTCATGCGGTGCACGATATTCCGCTGGCAGGTCACTTGAGTGTTAATAGACCATTAGCCTCGTTGTTTCAGTGGTTCAAGGTGGGCGACGAGGCTTTGGCATGGTTGTCAGGTCAGGGTTGACCCATGGCTGCCAAGGGTGGTGGTCAGAATGAGGACATTGAGCAGATTGGGGAGGTGGGCTGGGGAGTGGATGTGCCCGGTCGTCGCATAGCCTCCAAATGCTGCTCTAGTCGAATGCAACAGCCCTACCATAGACCGACTGTATCTGGCAATGTCGCTAAAAGCGGTGATGCTGCGCAGGCAGATGTAGTCGCAAGGAATGCGGGGGTGCGCATGTACGGTATCGGCGGGGAAGCCTTAGCAATTATGAACTATGGGAGTGACTGCACAGGTGGTACTGATTGTCCCTCTCATGACCTGGCTGTTCTAGGGACGAAGGTGGAGAAGGAGGGAGACTATAGTTTAGAAGCTGCGGTCTCGGCTGGGTTGTGGGATGGTACTAGGCATGTTGTTCTTCGAGACAAGTTGCAACCTTTTGTTCCTGAGCGCCAAGAAATGTTGTTTACTAGGCTGTGGCAGTACATCCGCATGTTTGTTGCTTCTCCAGGCCTGATGTACGGGGTAGACTCCGACATGGAGGCTGGAGACAGTGCAAGGCTCAAGTTAGTTCCCTACCGTATAAATCCTGCTCAACAGCCTGTCGTGAAAACAGAGCTAGACGACATGTGGAAAAAGGGTCTGAGGGATAAAGGATATCGTGAGTGGTCGTTGCCAGTGAGTTTGCAACCTGAGTTGAGTGGCAAGATCCGTGTGTATGGTGATTGCAAGAGTGTGGAAGCATTATCCCTGACAGACGCCATTCCATTACCTAGAGTTGACGACACCATAGACCGCATCGGGGCTGCCTCGCTCATCACGAAGGTAGAACTAGTGAAGGTTATTGGCAGGCCCCGTTGCCAGAAAGAGCGAAGAGAAGTGCCAGTCTTGTGATGAACTGGGCAGTTTATCAGTGTCAGGTGTTGTTTTGCTGCCGGAACACAAGTTGGATGTGTGGCATGCTAAGGGCACTGATAATGTTTTGGCTGATTGTTTGTCACGGGAGGGTTTGTTTGCAGGAGAACCCTCACCGTTCAGTCAGTGTGTGTTGAGAGTGGAGAAAAATCAGGCTTGCCCCTGTAGAGCAACCATCAAAAACAACATTAAAATTAAATAAAAACAAATCACATATAAACTCTTTCTTTTGATAGTTAATTGTAAGTTGCCAATGTTATAGCTAAAGTCCTAAGTTGAACCTGTCTTTCACTTAGTAGGCTGGGCTCTGTGAAGCTCGCTCAGGGAGCATAGCAGGCTAAAATTATACTCTTATGTTTGGGAGGGGTTATAAGATTTTCTTTTTGCTAAAATGTTTTTTTATTTAAGATTGAGCTTTGCATTTCATTTCTGGTGGAGTGGCTAGGTGTGGCGGGTCTTGTCGGCATTCTGCCTTGTCAGACATGGTGCTCGCCTAATATCTTGGGCGGGGTGTGACGTCTACCAGCGTTGGCAGAATGCGCTCGTAACTCGCTAGCGCTCGCCAGGGCAGTGAAATGGGCTAGAGTTATTCAGAGAATGTTGTTCTTTCTTTCATAGTACTCGCATTGTCACAGACAGTCCAGTGGTGGTCTTTATTTTCGTCTCTGACAACGGGAAGTATTTTATATCATTAATAGAATATAAGATGCATTGTGTAAGAGTTAAGGAGAGAGCGCGATATAGGCAGCGAGGTGGTGATATGTCCGTGCGTATGTATGTTCTGCCTCGCTCGCAGGAGTTTTCCCGCTCGCGCGGGCTTTCCCTCGCCTTTGATTGGCTGGTGGTTCCTGGCGCGTCCTAGGGCCCTGCTGCCTTGTGACGTATCGGCCAGTGATTGGCCGACCATCGCGCCTTTGTGGGCTCCTGCAGTCCACAGGAGCTGTTCTCCTCAGGACAGGCTTGGCGTGCATGCTTCTAACATCCCTTTGCATACTCTCTCCCGATCACCCCCTTTACCACTGTCTCTCTCTCTGACCTTCTTCTTTTCCATTACTCCTCACCTTTTTTCAATTACTTGTCCCCTTGGGTTCTGCATACGGTTTCCATAGCCGGCCCATTGTATTGCATGTGCCGTCCTCTGAGATATTTACATGTACTTAGAATAGGTTTGAGGGTTCTCAGTTAGTAGAGGTTAAGAACTCGGTGTGTCTCCATTATTGATTTAGTGTTCTGCTCTTTTATTTAATGCTAGACTGGGATAAGGTTTCTGTAGTCGTTGTCTCCGATGTGTGTATGTTTTTTTTATACCTACACGACTTCGACCGGTCCTGTGGTAGCCTAGGTTGTCTTTTCGGCTGCGTCTTTTTGCGAGTGCAGCATTGTGTTGACTGAGGGCTTTGGCCTGTTCCAGTTCCACACTTTGCTGCCTCTTTGCTTGTCTTTTGAGGGTCGCCAGGATAGAACCAGATACTTGTGATCTGGATCTATCAAGAGAGCACCCCAGTCAATTAACGTAACTTAAAGGATGCAGTCTTAAGGACATCGCTAGGCTACGAGCCTGTCTTGCTCAACCCCAGTTCCTTACCTAGAGTATCCCAGCTAGACATTAATAATTGAGTAGACACTTGTTAGTATTTAATATAAGCTCTTTGATATGTACGCATTATTATTCACAGTATTTATTAGTCTAGGTTGTTGTTGAGTTGCACAACCATAGCAGACTGTTTCGTTGATGAGGAAGTACTTCTTTTAGTGTCGAGCATTGCTACCGTTGCGCATTTATAGTATTCTCGTGTCAGTTAACATTATATGTCATATCTTTTAGTGTATTCGATTTACACGTGTGGTGTCCTGCCTCCTGCCTTTATATAGTTCAAAGATTAGATACGAGCACCTTATGATCATCAGACTTTCTTCAGAAATTTTCAGATATATGCTGTAGGACTATACTTCACTTTCTTTCAGATAGGAGTGAAGAGTTTATTGTTATTTAGAGTAACTATATTGAAGCATCTTTTTATTGTATTAAATCTTGCAGTGATTTAATTGATCTTTCCATAGATTAATTTGTATGCATTTTAACGTAACTTGCATCTTGTGTGTTATCAGGCTATACCAGTATGGGTTAGCCTGAAGTAGAGTACATTTATGCCCAGTTAAGGATACCCCGTTATCGCAGATTAACTCTGGAGGGTATAGGTGTTTTTGTTCGCCGGCATATAAGTTCAAGGGTTTGGATCTAGCGTACCGTTGTTGCATAGTGCCCTATTACTAGTCCAATCTTTAACCCTAAATAGCGGCGAGCAACATAAGTCGAGTTAAATAAAGCTGGACTATGTGGCGGCGCTCGACATAGGTCGAGTGGCAATTTCAGCACGTAATGTGGCTGAGAGAGAGAGACAAGTGGTGGCAGGAGACTAGCGAGCGTATGACTGCTCCAGACCACCGCGGCGAACCTACTGACACAAATCTCAGCTCCCTCCTCCCTCTCTCACTCGCTACATACTCAATTATGTACTGAAAGTACCGAATTACCTGCTTTTTGCACTCGCGTTGCACGGTTATTGCAAGAAAACTCCACAAGGATCGTTATGGTGTCATTCGAAAGCTCTGTTTATGCCCTTTCAGGATACTTGTTTTACGTTCTGGGTCTTATTTTAGGCATGAAAATGATCACGTAAACAGCCCCCTATTTTGGCTAAAAACACCCCGCTGTGCGGTACACATAAATAAACCGCATAGGCCGCTCGTAAGGTGTTAAGTGCCCTTGTTTTATTCGTAGCCCCGGTCGTAACACTGCCGAGTGACAAAAATATGAAACAAATATAATAAATCCATGTATAAATACAATATGGAGCAATGTCAATTAAACACATTCACATACATAATTCGTTATCTGGGAGCAAGAAGAGGAGGGGTGGGGGGGGGGGGGGGGGAATTAAGATTTTGGCCGGTGTCAATGTTGATACCCACACACACAAACACACGCTCTCTCTCTCTCTCTCTCTCTCTCTCTCTCTCTCTCTCTCTCACATAAAACCCAGGCTTGTAAGACCATGTAAATGTTAATATACTAGTGATATGACTACAAATAAACTCTTCATAGACACAAATAGTGATTTACATACAACACAAGGACGGGAAGAAGTGAACAAGTGGTAAAAGTTAGTTTGCCATGTGAACTGTAGGGGATGTTTGTATTGATGTATTCATACTTATATATATATATATATATTTTTTTTTTTTTTTTTTTTTTTTTTTTTTTTTTAACCCTTAATTAGCGGCTCACCACATAAGTCGAGTTAAAATAAAGCTGGACTATGTGGCGGCGCTCGACATAACTCGAGTGGCAATTTCAGCACGTAATGTTGCTGAGACAGAGAGACAATGGTGGCAGGAGACTAGCGAGCGTATGACTGCTCCAGACCACCGCGGCGAACCTACTGACACGAATCTCAGCTCCCTCCTCCCTCTCTCACTCGCTACATACTGGATTATATGGGGAAAGTACCGAATTACATGCTTTTTGCACTCGCGTTGCACGGTTATTGCAAGAAAACTAGCCATCATAAAAGGATCGTTATGGTGTCATTCGAAAGCTCTGTTTATGCCCTTTCAGGGATAGGTACTTGTTTTACGTTCTGGGTCTTATTTAGGCATGAAAATGATCACGTAAACAGCCCTATTTTGGCTAAAAACACCCCGCTGTGCGGTACATATAATAAACCGCATAGGCCGCTCGTAAGGTGTTAATACATACAAGGTTGAAAGAAATGGCAATTTCTGCGTTGGAAATTTTATTATTCAAAGTTTCCAGGTCTCTGATGAGTTTTTGCTGGGTGGCAGGAAGTAGATGAATGAGATGAGCAAAATTCATGGTGGTACAGGGTTACATTAATGTACATGATGATGCAGGATATACGACGCGTTTCACTGGACAACCAGCATTATCAAGTAAGGATAGATAGATATAAAAGGTAAACAGGAAGGGTATATATAGAGGAGGCGAAAATCAGGGGGCAAAAGTCTGCTATTGGTGGAGGGGTATTCTAGGAGTGAAAAAGGGGAGAACCGCTTCACGCAGGTGCACTGGATGCGGGAAGATGGTGGTCGGTTGGCGGGGTCAAAGCTGATTGGCTGCGTGTCGAGGGGCGTGGCCTAAGTTGCGTAGTACGTGTGGCGCCGGCAGAAGACGAAGCTGAACGAGGTAGCGCGGGGGGCTGCGTCAAGGGCACTGGGGGGCGAGGGGGGGCGTTAGGTCCTGTAGGATAGTGCCTTTTGGCAGAAGGAAGGATCTGAAGGTCCAGAGTTTGGTTGTTGATGTTAGGTTGTAAGGCTTGGATACATAACGCTTCGAGTATAGGTAATCTCCTTGGGTCACTTTCTTTATCGAGTATGGTGGTGTGTTTCTCTAACTCGTTGCGTGTGAGGTGGGGGTGGTTAGGGGTGAGATAGTGGTCTTTGGTGGCTCCAGCCTGAAGGTGAAGAGTTAACCGACGTGAAAGACGAGTCTGCGTCATGCCAATATAGGAATGAGGTCCACAGTCCTCACAATTACAGGTATGTTGGTAAATGACGTGATCGTCGGTCATCGGGCTCTTTATCTTGGTGGAAGCTGGTTTGTTGTAGAGAACGAGGTTGGAGGTCTTGGGGGATTTGTAATAAATTATTAATTTGATTTTGTTTTCCGGGTTGGTTGGGTGGACATGCTTGGAGATTATTTCTTTTAAGACGGCCTCGTCATTTTCGTGTTCAGAGGACATAAAGTTGCGGTAGAGATCTTAATTTCATTGGGGGGGTCAATGTTGGGAGGGCTATGGGTGTACCATTTTTCAAGATGGTGGTTGATGGTGCTGGAGATGTCGGAGTTGGAGTATCCGTTATTCACTAAAACTTGGGATAGTCTTTCTAGTTCCTGGTGGGTGTCGGCCCAGGTAGAGCAGTGCGTGAGGGCTCTCCTTACATAAACGGAGATGGAGGATAGAAGATAACGGCGGGGGCATTCACTATCGCCGTTGAGGCATTGTCCTGTGTTAGTTGGTTTAGTGTAGACGGTGGTTTTGAACCCACGGCCGTTCAGAGCTACGAGAATGTCGAGGAAGGAAGTTGTCCATTGTTAGATTTTTCAAAGGTGAAGTTAAGTCCGGAGGAGGTCATGAAGCGACGCTGGAGTTCCTGTAGTTCGTGGAGGTCCTTGATTTGCACAAAGATGTCATCTTCGTGTTTTCAGAGCCTTCTCCGGGATGTCATCCCCGGGAAGGCCCTGGAAACACTTCTGGGGCTATGTACCAAGGAGGCTCCCTTCCTTTGCCCCGGGGGCAACATGTACAAGCAGATAGATGGTGTGGCGATGGGCAGACAGCACCCTAGGAGTTGTTTTTGCGAACTTTTTTATGGGTACCATCAAGGAAGAGCTCCTAGCTGCCCAACGACCCGCCGTCTACTGTAGATACGTGGATGACATCTTCATGCAAATCAAGGACCTCCATGAACTACAGGAACTCCAGCGTCGCGTCATGACCTCCTCCGGACTTAACTTCACCTTTGAAAAATCTAACAATGGACAATTCCCTTCCTCGACATTCTCGTAGCTCTGAACGGCCGTGGGTTCAAAACCACCGTCTACACTAAACCAACTAACACAGGACAATGCCTCAACGGCGATAGTGAATGCCCCCGCCGTTATCTTCTATCCTCCATCTCCGTTTATGTAAGGAGAGCCCTCACGCACTGCTCTACCTGGGCCGACACCCACCAGGAACTAGAAAGACTATCCCAAGTTTTAGTGAATAACGGATACTCCAACTCCGACATCTCCAGCACCATCAACCACCATCTTGAAAAATGGTACACCCAAAGTCCTCCCAACATTGACCCCCCAATCAAATTAAGATCTCTACCGCACTTATGTCCTCTGAACACAAAAATGACGAGGCCGTCTTAAAAGA
The DNA here is from genome assembly GCA_032716605.1 of Paralithodes platypus. Taxonomy (NCBI): domain Eukaryota; kingdom Metazoa; phylum Arthropoda; class Malacostraca; order Decapoda; family Lithodidae; genus Paralithodes; species Paralithodes platypus. Next base: position 25,130,678 of record CM064564.1, on the reverse strand, counting down.
AATAATCTCCAAGCATGTCCACCCAACCAACCCGGAAAAAAAAATCAAATTAATAATTTATTACAAATCCCCCAAGACCTCCAACTTCGTTCTCCGCAACAACAAATCAGCTTCCACCAAGATAAAGAGCCGATGACCGACGATCACGTCATTTACCAACATACCTGTAATTATAAGGACTGTGGACCTCATTCCTATATTGGCATGACGCAGACTCGTCTTTCACATCGGTTAACTCTTCACCTTCAGGCTGGAGCCATCAAATACCACTATCTCACCCCTAACCACCCCCACCTCACACGCAACGAGTTACAGAAACACACCACCATACTCGATAAAGAAAGTGACCCAAGGAGATTACCTATACTCGAAGCATTATATATCCAAGCCTTACATCCTAACATCAACATCCAAACTCTGGACCTTCAGATCCTTCCTTCTGCCAAAAGGCACTATCCTACAGGACCTAACGCCCCCCCTCGCCCCCCGGTGCCCTTGATGCACCCCCCCGCGCTACCTCCTTCCGCTTCGTCTTCTGCCGGCGCCACACGTACTATGCAACTTAGGCCACGCCCCTCGACACGCAGCCAATCAGCTTTGACCCCGCCAACCGACCACCACCTTCCCGCATCCAGTGCACCTGCATGAAGCGGTTCTCCCTTTTGCACTCCTAGAATACCCCTCCACCAATAGCAGACTTTTGCCCCCTGATTTTCGCCTCCTCTGATCCTCCACCCTCTATATATATACCCTTCCTGTTTACCTTTTATATCATTCTACCCTTACTTGATAATGCTGGTTGTCCAGTGAAACGCGTCGTATATCCTGTATCATCATGTACATTATGTAACCCTGTACCACCATGAATTTTCCTCATCTCATTCATCTACTTCCTGCCACCCAGCGAAAATTCATCAGAGACCTGGAAACTTTGAATAATAAAATTTCCAAAGCAGAAATTGCCATTTCTTTCAATCTCGTATGTATTAAAGAAAATGTATTACCTGGCTTTACTAACATATATATATACTGTATATATATATTTTTTTTGGGGGGGAGGGAAACTTTATTTCATTATTAAAGTATCACTGGTTGTCATTGTGGTATTGTGCTTATGATGGTGGATGCGATCTTTAATTATATGATTGAATATTGTATGCAGTGTTATGACTGGTATAGTTAATTTGACCTGTAGGCAGCTTAGTATCGTATATACGAAATATTATTGTCCAGGAATGTACAATAATGTGTTGTGGTTGTGAAGGTTCTTTCCCCTTCATCCCCCCTTCGCTCCACATTCCATTCTACCCCTATTCCTTTACACTCCTACTCCTACCCCCTTTTACCCCCCCCCCCCCCCTCTTTCTCTCCTTTCCTCCAAATCGTTCGTTGGCTGACGTACGAAAGATTTTGGTTATAATTTGTTAATCATATTAGGCTTGTCTAAATCATAAGTATTGATTACAAGAGATATCATAGAGTGCTTAGTAAAAGTAATACTTTAATCCAGAGAGTATACAGGGTGTCCCGCGAGTTTTGTAAAATACTTCCAGAGATGAAAGATTAAGTAATTATAAGTCAAAACTGTTATATACACATAAGCTTTTTGAGGCATGGTTTTGTAGTTATGGACCCTTAAAGTCGGCATTTTGGTGTGTTTTGTCAATTTTCTAACCCTGTTTTTCTTCAATAAGATGAGGATAGGAAAAACAACTATAAAGTGTATATGAAGCATGATATCAATACATTCAAACTGAATATTACAAGAAACCAACAAAACTTAATTTTAAGCTCATCATCGCGGAAAGAAAGAAAGGAGCTACAGAGATTTGTTGGTGTTTTCTGTCAGTTAAAACCCATTTTGCGAGTAATGAAAATGAATAGCGATAACGTTAAATGCTGTATGATGGTGCATGGTATCACACTTAATGAAAACACCCAAAAATCCTCTTTAGCTCCTTTCTTCTTTCCGTGGATGATGAGCTTAAAATTAAGTTTTGTTGGTTTCTTGTAATATTCAACGCCATGTCAAGGGAATATGAAGTACGGTATAGGGAAGCTTGTGCAGTCAGTTTGCAGTATTGATATCATGCTTGATAATACACTCTGATATTTTTGTTTTTCCTATCCTCATCTTATTGAAGAAAAACAGGGTTAGAAATTACAAAAACTCCAAAATGCCGACTTTAAGGGTCCATAAACTACAAAACAATGCCCCAAAAGCCTGTGTGCATATAACAGTTTTTTACTTAGAATTACTTAATCTTTCATCCCCCGGATGTATTTGACAAAACTCGCGGACACCCCTGTATAATGAGTTGATGAATATATAGTTGGATAGTTTGGGGCCACAGCAAGGTGAGCCCAGGGTTTTGTCAACCGTACATTTTGATTAACTCCTTCAGTGCGGGCTGTTATATAAAACACTGTCATCAACTGTGGCACTTGTCATATGGCAATTGCCAAATTTCTGCCTTGAACAAGGGCTGGGTGGCTGGCGAGCGAGTCAGCATGTGCGGGACCATCCCATCTTCAGCCCACCGTGTCTGAGCCTCACTAGTGGCAGTGGGAGACATCTCCAACTCCCTTACAGACTTGGGAACAGCGGAAACCGCTCAAACTCGGTATTTTTTGACCGATTTAGCGTAACGTGTGCAATATCATTGCACGGCAAACCAGTGGTCGTACAGACATAATTCAGGTGTCATTGGAAAGGTCTATTTCTCTGCTTTCAAGGATATAATTGATATACATTTCTATCTCTTGTTTATACATGAAACTTTGCAGGGAATGAAGGTTACTTTTAGTCCAAAACCTGTATGGTACAGTGCAGACCAAGCAATTGTCATATGACAAGTGCCGAAACAAAAGTGTTAACCCTGCTACCAGCTAAATATTTATAAATGTACCACACAGGACCGGCTGATTCTGATTTTTCTTTTTTATTCCAGAAACAATAGCGAATGGGTTAGGAATGAAGGAAAAACCACGAAAAACCGATCACAAAAGCTCAAAAAATGGTCCTACAAGCCCCCGAAAACGGATTTTACATGAGTAAAAAATTGAAGGCAATTTCCCCCAAAAAAATATGTTTATGCGTGCTCACGTGCACGCAGTTGGACTTGAGAGTTTTCAACCATCGGCATGGGTGCGTGGGATACTTACACAGTTCTCATACAAATCTGAGCCTCTAGGTGCCATAGACCGGAGTAATGGGACCGAGTGACGCTGACGCAAACGAGGCGTCGCTGGGGTTTAGCGTACATACATTCCCGACGCACTGTTTGCGTCGCTGGGGCTCAGTGGGTTAAGGCGGCAGTGTAAAACTCAACCACCATCTGGAACTGACCTGCCCTGAGTCCATGTTTGTAGAAGAATCACCATGAGTGGAATAAGTATAGCCTAGTGTTTATCTATATTTATTGATTGCTTTCACTTACTCTCTTGAATGGTAATTATGTATTTATTTGTTTAGGACTGTCTTTATTGTTTTACTTTAATGTTTCTCACTTTGATATGTTTCACTATTATTAACTTGTGTGTATAATTAGCGTGTTATTAAATTCTAATTTTAGTTTACATAATCTATACATTTTAAACCTTTATCTTGTGCTAATAGATTAATATTTTGATTGTTGTTGATAAATCTAAGTCAAAGTCACTGAAGATAACTAATTATGAGCGAGTGGTGAGATATTTTATGAACTTGCCACATTTTTTAAGGTTTTAGTGACTACGGAGAGAGTCAGAGGCTAGTTTTGTGGGTGTTTAACATGCCACTTTTTCTTGACTGAAAATTATAAGTCATATTTACCGCGTTTTGTGAGGCTAAGTAATAAGTCCTTGTTTTGTGGTTTTAGTGGAATTTTTATTTATGTTATGGGTTCTGAACCCCGCTCGTAATGTAACAATATATAATATTCTCCCTCGACCTCCATCAAACTCAACAAAATACCCTGAAGACCCCCTTTCGAGATAAATTTGCCATTTTCTGAAGGAAAGTGTCCCGACCAAAGACCCGTTTCTTCTAAATTACAGGCTCGCGATCGCTTTCCAGGGAAAAATAGACACCTAACTGGCACAAAAGGTCATCGAATCGCCAAAGTAATGTGGATAAACATGAGGGAGAAGGGGGTCCAGAAAACACAAACCTCCTCTTAAAACAGTAAAGTTGTGGCGGCTCCTACTAATGTGTGTGTGTGTGTGGGTGTGCCTTAAATGCCACAGATGCTTCAGAACTTGTCTTTAAATGTTCAAAGAACGAATTAGTGAAACTTCTTATATCCTCATGACTGTACAGTTGTCCACATAAGTTATGTTCCTCGTCATGAGCTTATGTAAGATAGTATGAATTGCGAGTGTGAGTTATGTTAATTAGCTGTTGACTAATCAGAAGAGTAAAAACACTGCACAATAAATTACACTCATAATTCATTTATGAGCACAATGTATAAGATCACAGAGAGGAACAGAACTTATGAGGGAAACTGTTCTCACAACAAGTTAATATTTGTTGTTGCTCTTGTTTGCAGGTGAGTTGTGAGGATGAATCAGAAGTTTGCCAGCCAACATGAAAGGCATACGTCATACATAATTACAATATACATGTTAGGAATTACGTTTGTTCCACAAATTATGCATTATGTGTGTATGAGGGGGGTGGGGGGGGCGGGGTGGGGTACAGCCATTCTGTGATGACTATCTAAGTCCCCTTACTGTCAATTGTTGGTTGAGTGTTCCAGTCTGGTGACTACATCAAAGGTTGTTATTTCCGCCCCGGAGAGCGTTTTTTTTTTTTTTTTTTTATGTGGATGAGGGACACAAAAAGGTAAAACATTTTCCACCCTCAAAGTTGAAAGAGTGGCACAGAATAATTTTGAGGTTCATTAGAGTCAAAATGTCTGAAAACACGGAGCTTGAAACAGTTTAAGTCATAGGATGAGGGAAATACAGATTGAGGGAGAGCGTTCCAGAGCTTACTTGTTGAGTAGCAGAAAGGCTGAAAAAATCGCTTTACTCTTAGTTTAGAGAGTTGGAGAGAATAGGGTTGGCAATGTGCTGAAAGGCGAGTGCCCCTTGCCAGCTAATTAGCAATTCAAGAGAGAACATCGATAGAGTTTAGTATTTCAGATCAACAAATCAACTTTTCAAATTACTCGATTATATTATACTAGTACTTATGGATGTTGCTGTTTTTTATTATGGATATTTAAAAACTGGAGAGTACATAGAATAGTTATCTGTCTGTCATCTCCCTCTCTGTCAACCGAAATAGCTTTATGTTGGAAGCTGTCGTTAGTGATATCGATCTATCACTTCTAGTTTTGTTCTCCGAGTTTTAGTTATATTTTTGTTAATTTCCAGAACCAGCGTTTGTCAAAGACTCTGACACCGCAGTGACCCTGTACACATTGTGAGTGCTGTGTTGTGTTGGCCTGTTAAAACTAATGCCTAAAAACCTGCGAACTGGACTTGTCATGTGAAAAAGAGGGAAAACAGCGAGTTGTCAGAGTGCGATGATTGTTTTGTTTTCACTGTCAGGTGCATTGGTGTACACAATTGGTATGGTGTTCATGTGACACATACACCCACACACACACGCACACACACAAGGAGCAGGGAACCACATTAACGCACATAATTATACATCCATAACAAATATCCACACAGGAACACTTACCATTGATGACACATAATTGCAATACACATATTCATATCGAGCACTTGGCCAGCGTTTCCATCCAAAGCTTCACTAAAACCGACAACCTCTCGCAAAGCAAACTCACAAATCCCACACATACAGAGAGAGAGCGAGAGCGAGAGAGCAACTCCATGTGTAACTGTTGGTGTGTCCATACAGAGCGTTGTGGATGACAACCCAGGTCGCCCCGCTGTTGCTTCTCTTCTGCAGGAGTGACAGAAAATATGATCCGGTGGTAATGAAATACATTACGTACAATGGCACATTATTTTAATTACTTCCATCAACGAAATTGGCGGAGGTTATGTTTTGCCTCCATTTATTTGTCTGTTTGTTTATTTGTTTGTAGGTAAACAACATAAGCCTATGAAAAAGCTATGAACAGATTGTCACGAAATTTGGAGGCCAGATAGGATATGCACCAAGGAAGAAGTTTAATTGAGGAGGTAATTGGTAGAGCGCATCCCTCCGCCACCGTAGACGGCTGGAACATTAATGAACCAATGTTCTCGAAACTTGGTGGGCAGATAGGATTTGCGCCAAGGTAGAAGTAATTATATTGAAGAGACAATTGGTAGTGCGTACACCTCCGCCAGCTTAGGAGGAGGTACGGTACGCACTTACCAGAGTGCCCCTCATTGTTACCTTCGCTAACGAAGTTAGAGGAGGTTATGTGTTTGCCTCCGTTTGTTTGTCTGTAAACAATATATCTCAAAAGTTATGAACCGATATTCACGAAATTTGGCGGGCAGGTAGAATATGCTCCAAGTAGGAAATTATATAAAATTGGAGACGATCAATAGAGTGCATACCTCCGCCAGCGTAGGCGGCTCTCAAAGTTATGAGCTGATTTTCACGAAATATGCTTAAAATTATTGAGCAACATTTAATGATCTTCCACATGCATATCCTCTAATTTATCCTATATGCCATAACGGAAACCTATTTGGTTTATATTTCATCATGAGCGTTGTGCCACACGCCTCGAAAATAACATGGCCGCACGGACCTATAGTCCAGCTTGGACTCCAGATGTTTATCAAAATGGTTGATGTGTGTCAAATTTGCATGCTTCAACTATTTGTCCTAACAAACTTTTGTTCACGATTGCAGATGATGATATAAATAAGTATAACAATTTAGATCATGATATGAACGAATACCTTGTTAAACTCTTCTTCACTCTTGAATATTAACATCAATCATGATATGAAAAAAAAACATTTGCCTCAGTCAACCATATTATATCAAATACCATATTTTGTTTCTGTGTACAGCATAAACTTTGCCTCACCCTTTCATAATAACAACATATATTTAATGCTACAACTTTTCCAGGCCGTCTGTATACGGTAAATAATTAGGTACCCTACTGTCTATATTCAGTTTACTTCCTATTGTTGCTTACGTCTAATGTCTTAATACCTTACACAAGCGTAATGTAATTCACAACTATTTATTGTGGGATAATTTATGGTGGTGACAACAGTTTCTCAGACTGCACACTGCAAACACTTTTGTTTATTACACTTAAAGATTATCTTTGAGGCATGTAATGGATGGAGTACATCATACTTAAAATATCACGGTAGATATAATTTGTATTATGACCACAGTCTCGACTATTATTTATTAATTGAAACCCAGGACAGAGCATGCACTGCACCTCCCATGATCAGCTAGTGTAAATTTTGATTTGCCACGGTTAAAATATAGACGAAACCTCCTTATATACGGCAATGCTACAGCCATTAATGCTGTTGTCACATTTTCCTCCCTTAACATCCATCATCTGCCACCACCATTACCTCAACTCCTCCCACCTCTCCCACAACACCACCACCATTACCTCAACTCCTCCCACCTCTCCCTATCGCCCCACGACACCACCACCACTATCCAAATCCGCCCACCTCTCCCTCGCTCCCACAACACCACCACCACTATCCCAACTCTCCCACAACACAACCACCAGTACCCCAACTCCTCCCACCTCTCCCAAAACACCACCAACACGATCCCAACTCTTCCCACCTCTCCCACCACAGCACCACCACGATCCAACTCCTCCCACCTCTGCCTCTCTCCCTTAACACCACCACCACTATCCCAACTTATCCCACCTCCCCCTCTCTCCCACAACACCACCACCACTATCCCAACTCCGCCCACCTCTCTCTCAACACCACCACCACTATCCCAACTCATCCCACGCTCCCTCTCTCCCACAACACCACCACCACTATCCCAACTCCTTCCACCTCTCCCACAACACCACCACCACTATCCCAACTCCTCCCACCTCTACCTCTCTCCCACAACACCATCACCACTATCCCAACTCCTCCCACCTCTCCCACAACACCACCACTATCCCAACTCCTCCCACCTCTCCCACAACACCACCACCACTATCCCAACTCCTCCACCTCTCCCTCTCTCCCACAGCACCACCACCACTATCCCAACTCCTCCCACCTCTCCCACAACACAACCACCAATATCCCAACTCCGCCCACCTCTACGTCTCTCCCAGAGCACAACCACCACTAGCCCAAATCCTCTCACCTCTCCCACAACACCATCACCACTATCCCAACTCCTCCCACCTCTCCCACAACACCACCCCCACGAGCCCAACTCCTCCCACCTCTCGACACACACCACCACCACTATCCCAACTCCGCCCACCTCTCCCTCTCTCCCATAACACCACCACCACTATCCCAACTCCTCCCACCTCTCCCACAACACCACCACCACTATCCCAACTGCCTCTAACCGCTCCCACAACACTACTCCCACTATCCCAACTCCTCCCACCTCTCCCACAACACCACCACCAATATCCCAACTCCTCCCACTTCTCCCTTTCTCCCACAGCACCACCACCACTATCCCAACTCCTCCTCCCACCTCACCCTCTCTCCCGCAACACTACCACTACTATCCCAACTCCTTCCACCTTTCCCACAACACCACCACTACTATCCCAACTCCTCCCACAACACCACTACCACTACCCAAACTCCTCCCACCTCTCCCTCTCTCCCATAGCACCACCATCACTATCCCAACTCCTTTCCCTCTCTCCCACCCACCACCACCATCAGTATCCCAACTCCTCCCACCTCTCCCACAAACACCACCCGGCCTATCACTATCTCCAACACTCCTCCCACAACACCACCACCACTATCCCAACTCCTCCCACCTCTCCCCTCTATCCCACACCACCACCCAACGACTCTATCCCAATTCCTCCCACCTCTCCCAACACCATCACCCACCACTACCCACACTCCTCCCACCTCTCCCAAAACCACCACCACCACTATCCCAAACTCCTCCGCCCCTCTCCCACACCACCACCACAAAAGACCACTATCCCCAACTCCTCCCACCTCTACCTCTCTCCCAAAGCATCAACCACCACCAATATCCCAACTCCTCCCCTTCTCTCTCTCTCCCACAACACCACCCACCACTGATCCACCTCTCCATCTCTTCCACAACACCCACCACCACTATCTCAACCTTCTCCCGACCTCTCCTTCTCTCCCACA